>JAWZYV010015197.1:0-61703 GCA_038373885.1 Cheiracanthium punctorium
GCTTGCCAACTTGCAATGCGGACTTTTCCTTTATTGGGGTTGTGGCGATTTACACATGCTCACCATAACCTGATAATTATTGTTTCATGCGCAAGGTTCCCGGATAAAACCGGTTATCCATATTTTCAATTTACAAAATTCTTTGCAGATTGGCGTAATTAGCACCACGAATGTATACCACTCTCTCCCGGCGCTGGCAAATACCCAAAGTGTACTATAAAACTGCTATAATGGCAATAGTTTAATGCCGCCTAAATAATTCTACTGGTAGCAAGTAATCCAGCTGGACCGAACCAGTTTTAAAAATAATCTGCATTTTATAATGTATTGTTTCATTTTCAGATATTAGTTATTCTGTATTTTGGGAAAACGAATAATCCGCTAATTCTTAAACCTCCCTGTTGTCTAAGCCGAACTTTACTACTACACTCATGTCCATAAATTAAGGATAATTCAGAATCATCACAGAAATTGATCCTGCTAGAAATAAAAAATTTAACCTGTGGAATGATCAACGACACATCTTGAAGAAGAATATGCAAATTAACAGGAAACGGCACCCCAGATGGCGAGGAAGATACACCGTCACAAATGACGAGAGAGTAAGAAGGGTATATAAGGAATGGTGGCAAAGAAGTAAAAATTGTTCACAAGCGCTTGATGAAAGCCATTTCAGTGCAAGAAACCGCCTAGTTTATGGCACAAAGGAGAGGCACAAAGGAGGCATTAGGATGATGTTTTTAACGCGGGTAGAATTATCGACGACTGGAAACGTGGACGTACCCAGCTGGAAGTCTCCGAGGAACTTGGTAATCGCCCAGAGAGTGTTCATCCTCCAGGCTTTGGCAACGATTCCCAAAGATGATGGATAATGTGAGTAGAACGTTACAGCACAAGTCGCCGCCCGCCGGAGTTACAAAACCGCCGAATGAGGAACCGCTATTTTGGCAGTTACTGCCAAAAGGAAACAGAACGGAGTACAGCGCATCAGACCTGTCCTCGTCAGCTCTCTTCATCAGCTACCGGTACTGTACAGTTTCAAGGCAGACCGTGTACAGACGCTTAGTGGACCATTGGTCCTAATATGCTTCGTAGGCCTGTCCAGAGTGTGGTTCCACTTACCCGCAACTCACAGTCCGCCTGCGATTAACCTGGAGTAGAGAGCCTGCAATTGTGGACAACCGCCAACAGGTGGTCTTTGTGTGATGTTTTCCCCGACGAGTCCAGGTTTAGTTTTGGAGTCCTGATTTCTCCGCCGGACATTTCATCTGGAGAGCGCCAGGTACACCCGTTTCACCCACCAAAGAGAACACCATTGAAAGACACCGTTAACGGTGGTGCTCAGGATGGCACGTTTGGGGAGCAAATATTCTTGGCTTCCATGAACTGACCTGCATGTTCCAGGGAGTGATAGCGATGACAGGGCACAACATCAAATCGGGATGTCATTCAGGAACAACATGTACGTTTGTTTCGTCGGGCGCCAATGGGTGCTGAATTTGTGTTTATTGGAAGACAAAACTCCCCGTCCTCACCGTGCAAAACATTGTAGACTCGAATGCCTTCAATACGGAGGATATCACCCGTATGCTGCATTGGCCGCCAGCATACTCCACGCCGGACTTGAATCCAATAGAGCATGTGTGGGCATATGCTTGGGCCGACGAATTGCAGCCCGTTCAATCCCCCTCCCACCTGTTAACCTTTCTACCGGGGGGGAACTATCCGGAGTGTGTGCATTTGCTTGATGAGTGGTGTGTACTATTCCATTTTCCCCAAGATCAGATTGATCATTTGATTATCTCAGCAAGCCTAGTGCGTTGTACAGCCTGTATTGCCATCGTCCGGAGAGAGACATACTCCGGTATTAACCACCATCCTCACTAACCATGTTATAACTGTTTTTTTGTAAATAGGTATCTTTTTTTGAAATTTGGTCAGAGGTGAGGTAAAAACTTGCAATTAGTTATTAATTCTGCACATAACTATATAAGCGATCTGTTTTTGCTCTTTACTTTTGTTTAATAAATAGACTTAAAAATAAGTCAAATTTTGTTTTGCTTTTGCTCTTTCTCTTTCTTTGCCTGAACTGTCAGTATCCTTAATTTATGGACAGTGAGTGTATTTGAAAATTTGTCAACTTTGTGTAACACATTTTGAGTTACTTATTTCATATACCTTTTTTAATTTGGCGTAAAAGGGAAATTTCAGGGGTTGAAAATTTTTCACTTTGATTCTACAAAAATTGGGAAACTGCTTTTTTTGAAAAACTCGATGTCTGCCTGTACACTTGACATAGCTAACGCAGAATTCCGACAAGATGTTCCTCTGTCAGAAGAAACCTCGATTTCGTTTTCACGGCTTTCATCCTTGAAAATAGCTGCTCACAGCAATATGAGACACAGTACAAGAGACAGATGTAAATAGGCTCGAGCAGTCTTTTACAAAATTTCTATCAGATAAAGGTTTGTCTCCCCCTTCGCAATATCTCCGACAATCAAAAAATGATCTTAGTAGCATTTCAGAATTTAAGTTTATTCTCCACAGCATTTCTTGGAACTATTTGCTTTTCCATTTGAAATACTACTAAAAAGGATTGCTAGACTGTTTCTGCGATTTTCAAAAAGTAGTAAGTGGGCAGGATTCAAACAATCGGCGGGCCATATGTTGGACAACCCTGCTCTACACCAATTAAATATAGAGGACAGAAAAAAAAAATCTGGAGGCACTCCACTCGACTTTCCGAACACTTACGATTAAGATCATTACCAAGCATTTAAATAAATTTTAATCGATGAATAATTTAAACATATATACCAAATTTAAACGATAGCGCACTTTCAAGAATTTCTCCCCATATGCCATAATATAAAAGAAGTCTTTGTCGTAGCCCTGTAGAAAAACTGTAAGTCCTATACACATCAAAATCAATACCGGTATTACGATGGTAGTTTATAACAAATATACCCAATATGAGCACAATCGAATGTACCGTTTAAACGCTAGCGCACTTTCAAGAATTTCCCCCCATAGGCCATAATGTAAAAGAAATCTTTGCAGTAGCGCTGTAGAAACACTATAAGTCCTATATACACCAAAATCAATGCCGGTCTTGCGACGGTGGTTTATAACATATATACCCAATTTGAGCTCAATCGAATGCTCCGCTTAGGAGTTACCGTGTTCACTCACACACACACACACATCTCGTAGGAATAGCATAAATGAATTCAGAAAACCTCAAAACGTGTAAATACATCAAAATCTCGAAGTCGAATTTTTTCATGTTTACAATACTTTCCTTACATGGTACACCCTCCAAAAAAAGTATTCGAGCAAGAGAGAAATTTCTTACGTTGGTTTCGTATATAAAAATTATTTATCATAGAATATGAATTAGGCTATGTATAAATATGACTCCATATTTCTATCAAGTTGTGCGTTTTTCAAAAACTCAATTATTATTCGCAAATCTAAAATAGGAAATTTTTCTCTTGCTCGAATACTTTTTTGGAGAGTGTACATGCTCGGAAAGTAAAAAATCATCATGTTTCCTTCATTTTATGAATACTAATAATTTTTTAGTTGAATAAATAGAAACTTATTTGAGAAAAGCTTTGAATTTATAAAACGTCCCCAAATTTTGTTTCAAAACTGGGGCTACTTCTCTGATTTGTCGCCAATGGAGGATATCGCCTCCTTGGGTTCCAGGCTATAAAAGTCACGTGACGGTGGAAAACAAACAACCTTTTCTCCATAGGTTTATGTGCTGGACTCCTGGTAATAAGCGCAAAATCAAAAAAATACTAAATATCCCTCTGTATTGTGCTGCCTATGGATGTTTCAATAACTCTCTGGAACCTGTACATGACTACAAAAAGATATCTTTCCACAGATTCCCATTAAAAAGTGCTGACATATTAAAACTTATACTGAGACGAGGCTATTTCAGTCACGTGTCGATGGAAAATATATACTTCAGCCAATCAGATTACAGAGTTACTCATCAACACAGCCGAAAGGTCACGTGTTGGTGGAAAAATGACGTCACACCGATAAACCTCATTCTTCATTCAAAAATCTTGTCACCTTACTGTACGCTCCCTCAAAAATGTTTTCTAGCACACGTCAAATTTCCTATATCAGTATCATATTTAAAACACGTGAATCATATCATTGATAGCCTTAATCGTCAAACATTTAACGCGCGTACTAGCACGTCAACACGGGCTACATCAAAGGTTAGTTGAAAAATGGTACTCACCAGGCTAAACACAAGGATTAGCACCAGATCTGAGCCTGATCTAGCACGTGAAATCTGATCTGCCGAATTCGGAGGATTAACATCCAAAGTAGTGCTAACACATGCTCAGTGAAATTCAGCCATGGTCTCAATAAAGCCGTATCTCCGCCATTTCTATTTACTGTACACCCTCAAAAAAAAGTATTCGAGCAAGAGAGAAATTTCTTACGTTGTTTTCGTATAGTAAAAATTATTTATCATAGAATATGAATTAGGCTATGTATAAATATGACTTTCCATATTTTTATCCAGTTGTGCGTTTTTCAAAAACTCAATTATTATTCGCAAATCTAAAATAGGAAATTTCTCTCTTGCTCGAATACTTTTTTTGGAGGATGTACCACTCTATTTGGACTTAAGCATGGCGAACTGCGAATTTGAAGACCTGGAAAATTTGGAATACCTCGGAAGACATTTTTGCATCATTAACATGTATACATGCTAGTTGTCTTTGCAAACAAACATTAACAATTCAAAACTTTGCGAACATTCCGACTTTGGGAATAGCAGAATAATATTCTCTGACAATATATGCCTAAAAAAGATGTTTAGAGTGTAAAATTTAATTTTGATTGATAAAAATATGTAAACAATCAACACCAGTTGTTATTGTGAACACGTATATTGGATTTGTCTGCTTGGTTCGAATTCCGCTTATAAATCCTAGTCAGTAGGACAACGCAAGGGGGAATGCCCATCGTGGGGATCTTTCTAAGTGGTCCTAATCCGTATTTACGCTAAGTTTCGGAGAAAACCACGGAAAATGCCGAACGGTTAGGTCGACGAACGCTCGATGGGACTCGAACCAAGGGCGGCTCCAGACTGAATTCTTGGAGGGGGCCATCGAACTTTTTACTTAGTTCTATAAATTGTTCAAAATGCAAATTGAACGTGTGAAATCGTGAAGTATGCGAATCTATCACGGAAAAGTTGTAAAACAAAATTTCGGAGGGGGCCATGGCCCCTATAGCCCCCTCACTGGAGCCGCCCTTGACTCGAACCCGGGACCTTCACACTTCGCCCGTCTACCAGTGACGTAACCACTGTGCCATGGTGCACCAACACCAGAAATCAAGTATCTATGAGCTTGGATCTCTTCAGTGTTGCCAAAAGAAAAACTAATTAATCTGACAGATCATAAGAGAAGCTTACAAAAAGACTGTCAGTTTTTGGATTCAACTAACCCGAGTGCGAATTTTTTTGGAGAATGCCATTTACGGTTAATTCGAGCTCTAATCCTGAAACTCGTGCTACTTGATTCTCGTGCTAACACCTAGTTGGTGAATAAGGCCGTTATAATAATTTCGCATATTTCTTTCTAGAGTTGTGTTTTCTAAAAAAAAAAAAAAAAAAGCTAGTTACAGACAAAACTAAAATAGGAAATTTGGCAATTGCTCAAATACTTTTTTAAGAGGGTATACATCCTCTCAAAAAAGTATTCAAGTATAGGAGAAATTTCCTGTTTTAGCTTTGCGAATAATTAATAAGATTTTGAAAAACGCACAATTCGATATAAATATAAAAATTATTATTATTATGTATAGCCTAATTCATATTGTTACGAATTTCCGGGGCAATCCGCTGTTCTGGGGCTTAAAATAGTTAAAAATTCGTATTCTACGCTTCAAATAGTTACATTTTGCTTTTTGTTGCATCAAAATCGGTCAACTAGAACCGGAGATATGGAGGTTTCGGTTTCCCATTCAAATGTATGCAGTTTCTAGAAATCTCGAGAAATATTGGTCCTAGACCTTCGGTAACTTCACTTTTGGGGACTTATTTTTGGCGCCAAATTTGTCGATATTGTGGTCATTTGGCCCGATTTTCCCAATGGGCTTGTAAAGATCTTCGCTAACTTGCCACTCTTTCGCATCAAATGCATTTCATCCTTCTATGATGTAATCAAAATTTCCGCTTTTTGTGGAATCCTCGAGAAATAGACTCGGACCGGACAACTTAGAAAATATCAGACCATTATACGACATTATTTCAAAAGTTCAGAATTTTAGCAATTTCCGGATCCGTACGAACCCTGAGAGAGTTAGAGACAAATCATCCTCGTGTCCTCAGTTCTGAAATAAGGATTATATCTGCTTTTCAATAAGTATTCAATGCTCTTCTCAATTAAGCTTCTGTTGATTCAACTAAAGCATTATTAACAATCACAGACTGAAGGAAACATGGCCGACTTTTTAAAAATTGTGTAATAAATAGCCATTTTAATTAAAATTTTGTCCCCAATTTCTGAAATTGAGGATTGCCTCCAACAAAGCTGAACATGGTTTCCAACAAGCTTGAAAAGTGTTTATGATTTCGGTTTGTCTTGTCTGTCTGTCCATTCTTTCGTCCTCTAACTGCCGATTTCATGATTACATGTCATTTGTTATCACTTGACAATATCTGAATATTATAAGATTGTCCATCAATGCTGTAACAGGTTTCCAATCAACTTAAAGTGTCATATCGGTTTTCTACACGAGTTCTTTACAAAGCGTATAGAATTCAATCGTTTTACAGAGTTCTCAAAGTATTCCATTTTACAGGTCAAGACTCATTCAAAGCGTAATACAGTTATATGTTTATTTTCAACAGAACAATGTATTAAAGATTACAAATCATGTCTTCAAAGTATTACGCGTTCATCCTAGTTCTTACAAGAAACAATTCAAGAATGTTTTTAGACACAGTAGCTGCCATCAAAGAATTGTGGTCTCATAGTCAGCCTCGATTGCGAGACATCGCGCAGAATAACAGGTAAGTTTAACAGTGTTTATGTGAGTGAATAACAGATAGAAACTGAAAAATAAGAAAAAAGTCTGATGAGGTTTAGGGTGTTTCTTTTTTTTTTTATCTCAGTCTTAAGATACAAAATACATAGAATAATACATACCGACGTACAGTAATTTCCGGCCGATTATATGTATGGATCATACGCCGCTGCGTAAAATAACAACAGTTTTTTTTCCTTGAAACCTTCAAGCTTTATAATTGGATTAATCGTTTTGAACTACCGCTGAGTATTATCTGAAGAAATTTTTTTTTCTTCTGCAGATTATCTTCTCCGCAGATTACATGCCAGAAATTACGGCAGCTTTCACAAACCTTCATTTGTCCTTCTCACCAAACATTAATTGATTAGCATTCGAATTGGATCCGAAGTCCATTACAATTGCTAACTGATTTGGCACCAAGTTTCAGTCCTTGTCGTACTTTTCCTCTTCTCAGTACTTCTAATATTTACATGTTCTTGTACGGTGGGTATAATAAAGGACGAATACCTTGGATTTTTAATAATGCTGGCAAAGTTACTAACAGAATGGACTTCAAGATAGAGCTTTGCAACTCGAATAATTTTAACAAAGAAAACACAATGCAGAAGTTTTTTCCACTGAACACATACCATTCCCGATTTCCAAATTTCGGGGTAAATGTTCAGCCATCAAACAAGTAATAAAAAGAAAAACAAGGTCGCATATTTTCCTTTTGCTTTGCCACACGAATGATTCAGACCTTCCGCTTCCTTTTAAAAGAATATCTAAACACAGTTAATATACCACCAAAAACATCAATGATATCCATAAGTGCAATTCCGAGCCAGCATCCAATAAAGCCGCCGATTGTACTAAATATTTCAACAACCTAGAAAAGAAAAAACAGAAATTCTAAATCATTTTGGATTATGATAGGTAAAACTCCAGAAATTAAGTTCCACAGCTCGTTAAGAAATTTTCTTTAAATATTTTATATAAAAATTAAGTTTTTGGTTACTTTTTTATGGTCTCGCACATGAATTAATGTATTTTATACAAATGATTTCGTCAATGAATCATCGGCAATTGTGGCTTTGTGGTAACGACTCTAACTTAGATTCGAAGCTGTGGCAGTTTTCTTATATATTTTTAGAGCAGATACCGCCTTCAACTTTGCCACAGCTGTCTGTAACGGATCATTAAATTCCTATAGGTTAAAATTTCGATTTTGTATTTGCAGTAGCGGATCCAGAAAATTGTGTGGGAGGTTCTAATTTTTTTTTTTTTTAAAGAGAAGCTTGTTTGACCTAAACAAAAGTGCACAATACGGCAAAATATTACTCTAAAGCAATGTAACATGTTTTTAAACCTTGGCTCATTTGACTTAAAATAGCTTAGAATCAAGCAAAATGTTACCCACGGGCAATGTCTTCGGGGGGGGGGCACTTCATATCTGCCACTTCATATTTGTCTCTAGCTGAAATCCTTGGAAAGCAATTATGGACATTCAGCCTTTTTGAAAAATAAAGATGTTCTCTGCCTGCATTTTCAGTTATTAATAAAAATATAAGTATAAAAAATATTTTGAACACAGAATGCTTGTATTGGCGCATTAAAAATCAAGAAAAGTAAGGTACTGAAAGCCTGTAAAAGCCAACTTTCAGTAAACATTCCAAAAATTGAACATTCGAGGATGTTTGAGAAACAACTTAAGAAATGTTTTAGATTATCTTAACACAGCCTTGGATGTTTTTATTCATATATTTCTTATTTTATCTTAAAGTCAGCTTCTAGAGGCTCAAAACATGAACTACGATTTTAAAAATAAACTAGCCCCCTTCATCGATCAGTTTTGGCCGTCGATGGCAGCTTTGCGGCCAAAATGTGCAACCTAGAGCACACGCGCCGCTTCGCGACTGGCTTGTGCAACCTACGGTACACGGGCCTCTTCGCTGCCGAAATTTTCAACATACTAAAATAATTCTATAACTAACTTTTTCGTTTAAAATTGGTACTTTAATAAATACACTTATTACTATCAAAATCTCTTTGAGGGGACGGATGGGGAGATTACTGTTGAAGAGAAAACTAACCTATCGAGATATTTATCACTATATTCATGCTACAATGTATTGTTTCTTTAAAAATATTTTTCTTTGTAACAAAGTTTCGCTCGAACATGCATTTGTACTTAAATAAATAAAATTAGTAAAATATAAATTATAATGAATGGTTTATAGTTTTTTTACTATAGACATTTTTAATGATTTAGTTAACAATATAATTCATAGATGTCACCACCAAACAATCTGTTGCGCCTTTTCTCTCTGTCACTACGCGAGATATTATGTTCCGTGATTTTTTTAAGAATCAAGGAATGAATTGTTTCTCTGTTTACTTTTACAAGGCTTGATATTTCGCTAGATATTTAGAGTTGAAAGTAGCTGCAAGTTAAAAAAAAGGTTAATTTTTGAGAGATCTTTCGAACTGTATAAAAAGTTTTTGCTTTTAGTTTGAGATAAAAATGTCGTTTTTATCAAAATTTCAACATTGCGACAGATGCACCGGGGGGCGATGAGTCGATCCTGGAAGCGTTAGAAACAAGATATTTATTATTTAGATTAAATGTTTCAGATAAGTTCATAAAATTTTTATGGAAAATCGTCATACACATTTTATGGGAAAACGTCATATAAAATTAATTTATAAGAAACATGAAACAAAAAAGTTTTGTGCCCCTCCAGAATTTTTCCTGGATCCACCACAAGGGGGTAATACTGGGAGCACATTTCCGGTTAAATTCTGCCACTTAAACGTGTTGCTCGTAAGTGCTCTCAAACAGAACTAGAGTCTTTCAGAAGTTACAGACAGAAAAAAAATCCCTAGTGGTCACTAGCAATCTTATACGATTAATAATAGTGCACATGCTTGCTCCCCCACCGTTTTTTTTTTTTTTTTTTTTTTACACACCTCAGGCACTAAAAGCTTTCATCCAGTCATTTAGCCAGTAGAGATTGATAAGAAACTTGCAAGAGAAAAATTGATCTCAGAACGCCTTTTTTTCCTTAGAGTGGTATGTTCACTATCTAAACAAGTTTCTTAGAAAACTAATGGGTAGGTGTATGTTTGATGCTATAGTGGTTGCAGTACTCCAGATGTAAAGGCTTCAGCTGAGCTAGAGAATGTGTTCTTGTGTGTATTCCCCAACTCCCTGCTCCTTCTTTCTTAGAATTTTATTTTCAAGGGATTCCATTCTTAACAGTTTGATCAGATTAAGCAGCTGATCTTATTAAACAGTGATTTTTATTAAACTGCGGGTTATTGTATATTCAGTTGAAGAAATTTCAGCTATCACATATATAAATCTGACTGTTGTGAGCAGTTCTTGTATAGTGAATTCAGTAATATACGCGAACAGAAACAGGAAATAATGAGCAACTTTAACCCTTTACACACCGCATTAAGAATGGCCAAGGAATCAGCTTGAAGTTGTTCGTTTTCCCTGGATTTAGTTAGACAATGAATGATCGATTTTGATAAATGTAATAAAAAAGAAAAAAATAATAAATATCTGATGTGTGTTTCACAAGCAATTAATGAGTCTTTTTCAAAAATGTATTACAAAACTGAGGAAGTCAAGTAATACTTTGATTGAGACTCTGTTGGGAAATCTAATCGCTTAATCATAAAACCAACGCTGTAAAATTTCCTAATACTCATCCCCCCCCTGTCATTCGACATGATTAGAAAGTGAGAGGAAAGTTGTCCATTTAAAACAATCTTAATTTCAAAGACCATTCAGTCGTGACATAAGATGATTAAATAAAGTATTGGTAGTAATTTTCCAAAGATATGGTTACAATTAATTAACAATTTTTTAACCCTTTGAGGCGCAACCCTTTCCCAATGCTGAAAACAGGGCAGCCGTTGCCCTTTTTTCAGCATTGGGAAACCCTTTTTTGACACAGCTGGCTGTGCGGCACAGCCAGCTGCGTCAAAAAATGGTCTCTAGATCTGTGGCACGCGATGAACGTTTCGATCGTCCGCCATCTTGCTGGTAGTTAAGTCGAGCGATAGCAACGGCTGCCCTTTTTTCAGCATTGGGTAATCTATCCAGCTGTTCTCGCATTCTTCCATTTTTCAGCAGATGTCAGTGCTGTTAAAAATAATCGTGACAATTTTTTTACGGGAAATGACGTGCTAAAAAGTAAAGGATTCTCGTGGAGCTATGTCACCCGCAACTATTTTTATAGACATCAAATCTATTCTTCGTGACTGGCAACAGTTAAAACGTCAGAGATTGGTGTTCCCGTAGCGGGAACACTGTGCGTCACAGGGTTAAAGAAACAATTGTTTTGACAGTACTTCTAAGTACGGCCATTAGATAAAGGGTGAAAATAATCTAAGTAATTTCTCTCTCAGTGTAGTGTACTTCACATGATCATGCTAAACTGATGCCTTTTTCTCACACAAACCGTGGCGAAAACAGTTTTGAGCGAACTTACGATCGGTTTGGCACTAAACGGTCTGTGACTGGTCTGTCTGCTCAAAACGGTTCGGAGAATACTTTACCCAGTTCCCAGTTTCACAGTTAATTTTCACAGTTAAGTTAATCAAATCGATAAAAATAGAGGCGCTAATTTACCATATATTTTGGCGAATGCTTTATGGTCATAATTTCTTCATCCTCAAGAATTATTTCCACGGTAATATAGCGCTGGCTGAAAGAAAAAAAAAATAGATGTACGTAAATGCAAAGTTTACAGTAGATGATCATACTTTGTTTTAATAGAAAAAGTAATAAAAAAAATCTAAAATACTTTCAGATTTTAAATGTGCACTATAGTGTTATATGTTAAGTGTATCATAATTCATCGATTGGCTCAATTTGTTTTTCTTGTTTCAATATGCTGGTAAGTGTATCATAATCCATGTGTCGGCCCCATTTGTTTATGCTGTTTTATAATGTTGGAAAGCGTTTCATTATTAAGACGATCAGATCTTGGAACAAGGAAATGGGGCCAAATCAACATGATGTCCCGAATTCTGAATCAAAAATTGCGGATATTTTATAAATTAAATGCTTTCCTCATGTAAGCTTTCAGTTATTCAACTATACCCTTATTAATATTCATAAAATGGAGGAAACATGATTGATTTCGTTGAAAACTGGAAAGAAGTAGTCATTATAGTTAAAATTTTGTCCCAATTGCTGTTTTATATGTTGGGGCAAAATTGAAAAATTCCTGAAATTGCGGGCTGTCCCCGGAAATTGGGGACGTTTTTCACCTTAATCATAATACATTTGTCGGCCCTATCCCCCTTTTCCCCTTTAAGTTGGAAAATGCATCATAATGCATGCGTTGGGCCTTTAATTTTCTTGTTTTATTATATTGGAGTTGGAAAGTATATCATAATGCATGTTTATAATTTAAAAGAATTCGTTCCCGCTTTCTTTTCACATTCAAACTATATTCTGATTGATCCAAAGGAAAGAATTATATGAATATCCCCCCCCCCTTTTTTTTTCCATGAGTTAGTTTTTTGTCGGTTGCTAAGATCCTAATAGTCCGGGAGCCAGCGACAGATTTTGGTCAGTTATTTCTTCCCGGCCGATAATTCGTGAGAAGATTAAGATAGTTGTGTGTTGAAGCCTGGTGATCGTCAGCTGCCGCACCATGGGTGGGTTGGGCGGCGGCCACCCTCCAGACACGTAAAAAAAATAAAAAAATTCAGTCATTTCCTCCCGGCTGAAAATTTCTGAAATAATAGTTGGCATAGTACTTGTTTGAAAAAAAACCGTCAGCTGGCCAAGCGGCGGTGGATTATACGTCAGCTGCTCATACGAACATGTAAAAAAAAATTTTTTTTTCAATGATTTCCTCCCGGTTGAAAATTTGACAGATGTTTGTTTACATTCTACTTTAAATAAAAAAACAAGTCAGCTGGCTGTATGCCGGTGGAAAACCCGTCAGCTGGCACAGTGAAAGTGTGGCGCGGAAAGGTAGTGTGGCCGCCGATAGCTTATTTCAATGCACCAGCTGACGGGTTTTCCCCCGGCATACGGCCAGCTGAATTTTTTTATTATGGCAAGAATTATGTCAACTATTATTTGACAAATTTTCAACCGGGAGGAAATAACGCACTTTATTTTATTGGACACAATGCGCCCTGCAGGTGAGTTGCAAGCATAATCAGGAAATAATCAAGCGACCGAATAACAAAAATTAAGTTTGAATATAAATATATCAATATATTATTTATTTACAGTAAATAATTATTATAATTCTTAAATACTATAATGTTTCATCTTCACTTGTGGCACTCTCATAGTCCTCCGACTTCAATTTTGAAGTAGCCTTTTTGCAAAAAACGCAAAACGGATTTACAATCGACATTTTATTAAGTAATTTAAAGCAGTTTGACCGTGTTTTTAAGATCCATCCTTCCGAAACGTTTGGACGATCTGTTTCCACTGACTATTTCAAAATATCTCCAATTCCAAAATATTAATTTTTATATTTCCAAAACGATCAAATTATGCTATTCTGAAAACATGAAAAATTTTCGCATTCGAAAGATTTCATTTTGTATACATAGCTATTCTTATATACAGGCAGACGATTTCTTTGCTTGGCTCAAAGTCCGCTTATAAATCCTCGATTTATTTTTGAGAAGAAAAATTAAACTGTAATCTAGAAAAGCAATTTAAAAGTAAGGAATCACAATTTTTCCTTCAAAGCCGGATATAACGTCAATATAACGTCCTTTTCCGCTTGCAGAGCCGAATTTTGTCACACAAATGATAAACTTTTTTAACTCGGAGAAATAAAATGGAGCTGAAAATGCCAAAAAATCGCTTAAAAATGAGGAAACCGGTGGTTTTCATGTTTTTAAAGTAGCACAGATTGTTTTTTTTTATATTTCTATACATAATTATGAAAAATAGTAGGATTATTGAGGATATCAGCGCGTTGTGTCCAATAAAATAAAGTGTATTATTTCCTCCATGTTGAAAATTTATCAAATAATAGTTGACATAATTCTTGACATAATAAAAAAATTCAGCTGGCCGTATGCCGGGGAAAACCCGTCATACGGCCAGCTGGTGCATTGAAATAGGCTAGCTGCGGCCACACTACCTTTCCGCGCCACACTTTCACTGTGCCAGCTGACGGGTTTTCCACCGGCATACAGCCAGCTGACTTGTTTTTTTTATTTAAAGTAGAATGTAAACTAACGTCTGTCAAATTTTCAACCGGGAGGAAATCATTGAAAAAAAAAATTTTTTTTACATGTTCGTATGAGCAGCTGACGTATAATCCACCGCCGCTTGGCCAGCTGGCGGTTTTTTTTTAAACAAGTACTATGCCAACTATTATTTCAGAAATTTTCAACCGGGAGGAAATGACTGAATTTTTTTATTTTTTTTTACGTGTCTGGAAGGCAGCCGCCGCCCAACCCACCCATGGTGCGGCAGCTGACGATCACCATGCTTCAACACACAACCGTCTTAATCATCTGAGAAATTATGGGCTGAAAGGGTTTTGGTCGCAAAAATCTGTCGCTGGCTCCCGGACTATAACGCTGCCGAAAAATCACCAACTATTTCAACCATGATGCATAAGTATATTTTGAAAGTTGAAAAATACGATTTCACAAAATTGTTGACACATTTCTGGGTTTTGAAAATAACAAATAGAGTTAATAATAATAATAATAATAAATTCTAAGTAACTTACAACTCGCTTAAAGTTTCATCATCTTCCTGAAAAGCAAAATAGTAGATGCATAAGTTTTATTGCAGATTTTTTACATTTTAAAATGCTTAAATTAAAAATAATGATGAAAAATAGCAGCATGTTAAGCTCATGAAAGTTACAGTTTACAGGATTTCAAATAAAGTTTGAAATAACATAAAGTGCTCTTTATGTTTCATTTTTAAAATTTATTTAGCTTGGCTTTTTTACTTTCCGAACATGTACCATGTAAGGAAAGTATTGTAATCATGAAAAAATTCGACTTCGAGATTTTGGTGTATTTACACGTTTTCAGGTCTTCTGAATTCATTTATGCTATTTTTACGAAATGTATGAATGTGTGTGTGTGTGTGTGTGAGTGAACACGATAGCTCCTAAACGGGGCATTCGATTGAGCTCATATTCGATATATATGTTATAAACCACCGTCGCAAGACCGGTATTGATTTTGGTGTGTATAGGAGTTATAGTTTTTCTACAGGGCTACGACAAAGATTTCTTTTACATTATGGCCTATGGGAGGAAATTCTTGAAAGTGCGCTAGCATTCAAACGCTACATTCGATTGAGCTCAAATTTAGTATACAGGTTATAACCACCATCGTCAGATCGGTATTGATTTTCATGTGTATAGGACTAATAGTTTTTCTACAGGGCTACGACAAAGATTTCTTTTACATTATGGCCTATGGGGGAAAATTCTTGAAGGTGCGCTAGCGTTTAAACGGTACATTCGATTGAGCTAAAACTGGGTATACATGTTATAAATCACCATCGTAAGACCGGTATTGATTTTGGTGTGAATAGGACTCATAGTTTTTTTACAGGGCTACGACAAAGATTTCTTTTACATTATGGCCTATGGGGGGAAATTCTTGAAGGTGCGCTAGCGTTTAAACGGTACATTCGATTGAGCTCAAATTGGGTATACATGTTATAAACCACCATCGTAAGACCAGTATTGATTTTGATGTGTATAGGACTTATAGTTTTTCTACAGGGCTACGACAAAGATTTCTTTTACAGTATGGCCTATGGGAGGAAATTCTTGAAATTGCGCTAGCATTCAAACGCTACATTCGATTGAGCTCAAATTTAGTATACAGGTTATAAACCACCATCGTCAGATCGGTATTGATTTTCATGTGTATAGGACTAATAGTTTTTCTACAGGGCTACGACAAAGATTTCTTTTACATTATGGCCTATGGGGGAAAATTCTTGAAGGTGCGCTAGCGTTTAAACGGTACATTCGATTGAGCTAAAACTGGGTATACATGTTATAAACCACCATCGTAAGACCGGTATTGATTTTGGTGTGAATAGGACTCATAGTTTTTTTACAGGGCTACTACAAAGATTTCTTTTACATTATGGCCTATGGGGGGAAATTCTTGAAGGTGCGCTAGCGTTTAAACGGTACATTCGATTGAGCTAAAACTGGGTATACATGTTATAAACCACCGTCGCAAGACCGGTATTGATTTTGGTGTGTATAGGAGTTATAGTTTTTCTACAGGGCTACGACAAAGATTTCTTTTACATTATGGCATTTGGGGAGGAATTATTGAAAGTGCGCTAGCGTTTAAACGGCGCATTTGATTGAGTTTCAGTTTGGTTTATATGTTTGAATTATTCATTGATTAAAATTTATTTAAATGCTTGGTAATGATCCTAATCGTAAGTGTTAGGAAAGTCGAGTGGAGTCACTCCAGATTTTTTTAGATTGTGGGAGGGTATACTTACGTAGTTCACTTCATATCTTTCCGTTATTTCTGGGACATATTTAGTGACACTGAAATGTTAAGAAAATATTACTCAAAATGATAAAATGAATACTAAAATGAAGAAGAAAATATATTTAAACAATAAGTTTTAGACAACTTTTAAAAACAATAGCAGTAAGTGATGGAAGTCTCTAGCTAGTCCGCACAGCTTATAGAATCCTTAAAGAAATTTCCCAAGTTTCCATACATTTACACTGATGATAATGTTTTAGCAGAATGTTGGCTTTGGATTCATAACTTTGTCCGTGAAGAGCCAGTATGTGTGTACTTTTTAACATAAACGGAATAAAATTACTTCACATTTACCTGCAATCATCTCTGCAGCTTCCAATACAGCTCTGCAAGTGAAGTGCATTTTCTTCTATTTTACTCAGGTCTTCTGTTAAAATAAAGTCCTCTACAGAAAAAAAAGTAAGTATGGAATCAATATTTAAAATTCTTTTACATGGTCGCACATAATTGAATCAAAATTACATAATAATTACTTTTAACCCTTTTTACTTCCTTGTACGGAGTATAAGGAAGTACTGCGATAACGAAAAATTTTGGGCGCCAAATTTCGAAGAAAAAACCGATTTTGACTACCTCTAAATTTACTTTAAAGAATTTTTTCGATGCATCTCATCGTAAGCTAGCATGCACGATCATATAAACGTGTCAGCACTGCAACTCATTTTGAGCAGCGGCGAGTTTATTTTGGCCAGTTTTTCCATGCTGTCTGTACGTACGTATGTATGTAACTCGCATATCTCAAAAACTATTGGTCGTAGAATGTTGAAATTTTATATTTAGGATTGTTCTATGATCTAGTTGTGCACCTCTCCTTTTGGTCTCAATAGAGTGGATAGTTTATGTACAGTGCCGCCCAAAAGATTCGAAATACATTACGCTCTATGGGCCGAAATTCAGTAAACTCTCATATTCCAAAAACTATTTGGCGTAGAATGTCGAAACTTTATATTTAGAATTGTTGTAACATCTAGTTGTGCACCTCCCCTTTCGGTTCCATTCGACTTGATAGTTTATCTACGGGGCCGCACAAGAGATTCTAAATACATTACGCTTCATAGGGGGCGATGTTGGTCCTTTTTTATAGGTGCTCCCATAATAAAGAGACCAACAATTCCGGCCTGTAGTGGCCAAAGCCTTCAAGGCAGACTCCGGCCATTAGAAAAAAAAAAGAAAAAAACTTTTAACCCTATAGTGCATACTGCAGCCAGTTGGCTACATTCTCATTTTTCCGTAATAAAAAGAAAATTTTGTAACTTTTGTCTAAAATATGCATTTGAAATAAATATAATAGTCCGGGAACCAGCTGGCATTTTTGATGACCAATAACAAAAAATCTGAAATCTCGTCCTATAGTTCATTTAGTAATACACAAAACAGATGTGAACGTCAGCTGGCGCATTTGCAGTGGGTGCAACCGCCCCGCCGCCCAAACATGTAAAATAATTAAAAAAATAATAATTATAATAAAATATTTGAAACTTATGTGTTATCACGTTGTATACAAATTAAAAAAAAATCTGGAGTGAATCCACTCGACTTTCCGAACACTTACGATTAAGATCATTACCAAGCATTTAAATGAATTTTAATGGATGAATAATTCAAACATACAGGGTGTGGTAGATAAGTAATGAGACTCAGTCTAGAAAAGCAAAGGGTCAAAGTTTCATTTAACATTTATGTTATTTTGTGCAAGTTTTCCCTTTAAGGGAATCATTTTTGGCCACCTTCCTCTATATGTAAACATCGAAGAAAACTTCTCTTAAATTCCAATTTATTTCGTAAAAACGAAAATTTCGTACCTCAAGCTAGGTGTAATTTATTTTTTGCTCAGCTGTTGAACACGAGTTACCTGAAAGTCGTTAATACCTGAAAGACGTTGTCCGCTGAATTTTTCGCGGTGTAAAAGTGATCAGCTGAAGTAAGTGAAATACATCAGGCGCCTGCACATGTAGCTAGACGCTGTAACTTTCAATCGCCAGCTGAGAACTTTTCCACCACGAAAAACTCAGCGGACTATTTTTTTTTTTCATAAAACTGATAAATTTAACTGTCACATCACCCAATTTTAGCCTTTTTATTAATGTTTTACTTAACGGGTATTCGACGTACGATCCTCCGCTATACAGCCAAATGCAGATCATCATCGGCAGCTGACGTATAATCCACCGCTATAAGACAGCTGACTATTTTTTTTTTCATTTGTATATAATGTGATAAACACATGTACAGCGTATCAAATTTTTTATTATAATTATTATTTTTTAATTATTTTGTACGTTTGGGCGGCCGGGGCAGCTACACCCACCGCTACTCTCATGACGTTCATTTTCTCTACTTACAATGTAAAATGAACCAAAGTATAAAATCTAAGATTTTTTGCGATGATGACGCCAAATTGGCAGCTGGCTCCCGGACTATAAGACTATGCAAATAATTTTCAGTTTTTAAAAATGTATGGCAACATTATTTTTTGAGCAAACACGCATGAATTCATGTTTAATGGCAAAAGGTCCAAAAAGGACACACTGCAGTCATGAATTCATAGCGGGTACATGTTCGCTGAACAAATAATTGCCCGAATTTTTGATTACGTCTAATTTTTATTGCTGAATGAAATTAAATACAAAACCACATTAAAAAATAGTAATATTAGGACTAAATAAAATAAAATTAGGCTATTACTTTTTTTTGTTTGTTTTATGAGAGATGTAGGGTGGACATTCTAATTTTTCACATTTGAACTTTTTTTGTGATTTTTCTGGGAACTACATTTTGAAAGTTTTAAAAAAATATCTTTATTACTGTACTAGCATAAGAATCCTAAATAAAGGTACAATTTTATTTTCAGACCATTAAAAAAAATCATGCATTTTAGGGTGCTTTAGGCTTAGTTAGGCTAGTTGTGTTTAGTTAGGCTTATCCAGGAATTAACAGTCGTATAGACAGGAGAGGAATTTCAGATTCTTGAGCTACCCTTCTTCTCTACACAGGACGTTCATTTTTAACACTTTCCTACACGTTCCAACAGTTGAAAACTATTTATGATTTTGGTTTGTCTGTCTGTCCGCCCATCCTTTCTCTAAGTGCGGTAAATATGCATCGACCACTACGAAATTCTTATATGCTATTCCTATGTACTGTGCCATGTACCCTATTGAAGAATATGTACTTACCATTAATAGTTCTTTTAAAAGAGCACCCAAAAACATTCCAAGCATTACTCTATATGGGCTGTCATTATTTAAATCGCGCTTTAGAGGTAGTTGTCTATCTCAAACAAAATGGAATTGGTAAGTGTAATTAAGGGTTACATAAGTCCTTCAGTCCTTCCATCGAAAATACATTATGTAGCATTTACTGTACTCTTATTCTTCTAAATTAGCCCTCAAAAGAATTTTGATAGATTTAAGTTCTATGACAGTTTAGAGACATTAATCTATGGCAATCACAATGCAATAAATACATAAACGTTTAAAACATTCTACTCTCCAGTTAAAGAGTGAAATCAGCATTTAAAGTTCGTTTACAGGGTCTCACAAAATTACATTAATAGTGATAGACAGCTTTTTGGAGGTTATCCCCAAAACCTTCTCACGTTTGATGACGATAAATTGCCACATTTGGCCTTAAAAAAAAAAAAAAAGTGTGTTTTATAACCGATCCGTTTGGCATGAATTACTTTTCTTGTTCTTTCTAAAGTTAACAGTATAAGAACACAGTTTATTTGTATATTAATGTTAGCTGAGTGCGTTTAAGAATAGTTTTAAAATAAAGCCGCAACTAGGGAGATGCAAACCAGGCACATGACCAGGGCATTGTGTGCGGTGGGTGCCAGGACCGGTTATAGTTCCATGAGAGGAGGCCACATTAAATATAGTTTGCTCCGAATGACCTAAACACTAGTTGTGGCACTATTATAAAGGTTGGACTTCCGTACAAATAGTAGTAGTTAAAGCACACACATATCTCTATACAGCTGAATTCTTTTGACTGACCTAGTAAAGGTTGAATGGAGGAAGAGGAAGAAGAAACCTGAACAAAAGTTTGGAGACGATGAGTTTTTTACCGATTTTGCTGCAAAAAGCTCCAGCTTTTATGCACACAATATCATTCTAATAAGTAATTTTTCTTTATTTTGTGCGTGCTTTTTGTCAATGCAATAACGACATCACCTTTACACACAACGATTTCTGCCAGACCTATAAAGAATTGTATGTCTGTTTTGAATGTTTCATCTTGATGAATTTTATCATTATCATGGATTATTGCACACTTGATACATTACACTTTGAACTACAATTCAGTTAGGCTTCTGTCTAACGTGACCACCCTCGTTCATAAGAAAACTACCAGGTTCCCCTCTGTATCTTTTGAACAGCAGCGAGAATTAGACTGAGAACTAAGATCTTGCCAATACACTGGCCTCAAAAAATTAAGGAACAAAATGCTTTTCTAAGCTCACTATAAAAGAATGACACTGACAATAAAATTCATAGTTTATATAAATGTTAAAATTAACTTTATGCAAATTTATGCAAAAACGATAGCTACCACTTTTTTCTTTATAGAAAAGAACAGGCATATGTGAGTGAGAGAAAAATATGCAGTAACCAGACTTTCGTAATTACGCGTGTAACTTTTGTTGATTTACAACTTTTGTTAGAAGATTCGTTGACAATAGGCAGTAGGGTCCCGCAATGTCGGAGAGAAGCTGCTTGCCCGATTCGTTAAGGTGGCGGTCGATCGGATGGATGGAAATGGGGTTGTCACAGGCTGATGCTGATAGGCCTCTTAATGTGTCTCGCAGTGTGGTCCACCGTCTCTGGAATCAATATCAAACCGGAGCTTCTGTGTCCAGAAGACATGTTCCAGGCCGACCACGAGCTACAACACCTGCAGAAGACCGTTTTATAGCTCTTTCGGCCCGAAGGAAAAGAAGCATTTTTGTGCCGCTACTTGTTGCAGACCACTCTGTAGCAGTATGGAGAAGAATATCCGCTAGTACGGTACGAAGGCGTCTTCACGTCAATGCAGGTCTTTATGCAAAGCGACCAGTTGCGTGTGTCCCCCTCAACAGACGACAGAGAAGGGCCTGCTTATCTTGGGCAAGAGAACATGTTTCCTGGACCAGACAAGATGGGCTTCTGTACTCCTTACAGACGAGTCCAGATTCACACTGGAGAGCGATGCAGGACGTCTGCTGATCTGAAGGTAACAAAGCACCTGATACCATCAATCCAACACTGTTGAATAACACAGTTATCGAGGTGGTGGAATGGTTTGGGCAGGAATCTCACTCGCTGGTAACATTGACCTGCATATGTTCCAGGGAGAAACGCTGACTGGTGTGAGAGATCTGGATGAGATCTTAGATCTATATGTCCGCCCAATACCGGTACAATTGGCAATGATTTTATTCTGATGGATGAGAGTGCACGACTTCACCGAGATGTAGTTGTTGGGGTATATCTTGAGGGTCTTGGTTTAGAACTAATGGAATGTCCAGCTCAATGTCCAGACCTGAATCCGATATAGCATCTTTGAGACTATCTTGGTAGACAAGCTGTCGCTTTAAGTCCGCATCCAAGGTCGTTAGGAGAGTTGGAGCAAAGCTTACTCCGTGTCAGGTCTCCGCTTCTCATTTCGATAACCGACAACGCAACTGACAGAATGGAAAGTCGATGCCGCCAATGTATTCAAGCTAGGGGTAGACATATTCCTTATTAAAACTCATTTTTGTTATGTTTCTATGACATTTTACCACATAAAACTGTGATATATTATTTTTTCCAAGAATGGACTTTTCCAGCGAGATTGCTTTTTTTGTTGTTGTAAATCATTATTGCGTATTTCTAATGTAAACTTCTACGCTGCAGTCAATACTTAACTGTTTTGTGCACATGCCATCCAAATTTGGTGTTTCCATATTCATTCATTTGCAAATTAGGTGCAAAAAAACGGTTGTTCCTTAACTTTTGGAGGCTAGTGTATTTCAGACATTTGAAAACTATTGTCAGTCTTCTGAAGGAAAATTTTGGGCAAGTTCCTTTTACATTTTTCACAAGAAATAAGTTAAAGATTACATACAACTAGAAATAAACTAAAGATTTCATTTTGGAAGATTACTTTTTAATTTGTTTTAATACAAAAATTATTTCTGCGTGCTTAAAAAAGTAAACTATTGGGCAATAATTTTTAAAAAAAGAAAAAGGAGAAGAAGAAAATGTAAAGTGATACTAGAACTAATTTTATGATTTAACAAGAAAAATAGCTTTTTACATTTTTATGAATATTTCACTGTTTTAGAAATATTTTCTCTGCAGAGTACGAGGTTACTGTGAAATTTTAGAGACAGTGGCAGACGATAGGTGAAAAAAAAAAAGTTAAAAACGTAAATTTGAACTTTTTTATGGAAGCAGACGACAATTTGTGGCAACAATTAGAATTTATCTGTCGTAGACACGAAGTTAAATTTATAGGAGGGGACACTTCTCTTAGAAAGTCGAAGGCTTAAGGCTTTTAAACTTTGGAAAATTCGCCTACAAAAGTGCACTAGTGCTGAATGGGATTAGTTTGAACATTTCTAAAATTTGGTAAGTTAACTTGCACCATTTAGCGGTATCTCAAAAATTTCAGAGTGAACCTCGTATATAAATGATCTTAACATTACAATGAAACATCTATTGATGTTTTAGAAAGATTTTCTTAGTTTCTAATGGTCAGAATTTTAAAAGAATCAAATATATAATTTTATTATTTCACAAATTCTTTAAAAACTGGTTTTACTTCTCGCTGTTTCCTGCTTCTACAGATGATTACTATAGCATGACGTGGAATACTTGTAGACTTCTTTTAAAGGGGGGTTATGTTTGTTTGTGTTCGTGTTTTGTGTTAAGGCAAGCCTACATGAGGAGCATCTGCCTTGAGCAGAGGACTTTTATTAAGGGTTTTAATGCGTATTCACGTTACATCTGGGGAAAAACACCCAAAACTCCGTCAGCTCGACAGCCGCTCGTAGGCCCGAACCCGGGGCATTCACACTTCGGCCATATGCCATGCTCAGAGTCTTATCCGCTCGGCCATGGTGGGCCTTAAAGGGTGGGGGGGTTAGTGTGCGTATTTTTTATGTTAAAAGACGTGATCTTTATGTTAAATATTTAAAAGTCATAAACTTTATGTTAAAATTCTCCGACAAAGGGGGAGGGGAATTTAACCTCCAAATCCCTCCTCGTGCAAGCTACTGATGCTCACACTCTGCATATGCTGTTAAGGTAATGATTGTAAGGCATATCAAAAAAATTATCGTTTTAATTAAGTGAGAATGACATTTAAAATTGTTAAATAATAATAATAATAATAATAACAACACCGAATTTTCTGTTTAAAAAAATTGTATGCTGAGAAAAGACAAATAATGTATTTGTAAGCATATCAACACAGTACTTACGTCTATTACACAACCTTCTATTCGAGGGATATAATACAAAAATCACTGCACAATTGAAGCTTGCCAAGGAGAAATCCAGTAAGCATTTTTGATAACACATCTATTAAAAAAAGTAGTGATATTATTTAAGTGCTCAAACTTTAATAAAATTGATTAGAGAAATGTTGAGAAATTCCTGCATTACATATCACATCTATTGATTAATAACAAGCAACAATTAAACTCAGCTTTACCCCCTTTAGTTGGCATTACACATTTGCATTTTTTTCCGTTGAAAAATAGTGTCTTATTTTAAAATGTATTCCTTCTTTTGTAATTCTTTGTTAGATAAATTACTTGTTCATATACCTACAGACAGGAGATACCCATTGCACGTCAGCACTAACTACGATCTAACCTTGCTGTAACGTTTCCCATCACAATTTAGATCAGTGACGGCGAGCCTTTTTGAGAAATGGGTTCAAATTTTGTTTTTAATCATTTTACAGTACTGTTGCTGAAAACCCTTCTTAGTTTTCGGGTCCGCCGTTTGGAAGTCCAGTGTATGTGGAAAGTTCTGTTAGGGATTGCAGTCCGAAAAACCGGATCCGGTAATCCGGGCGGATCCGGTACCAATATACCGGATCTGGAAAGTACTAAAAAAGGAAATGACTACAAATTAAAATGAAGGAGTTCGAGAACAATACTTGTCTTATATTCATGACTATTTATATTGACAATAAATCCGACATGTGTAGAAGATGAAATGGAATATTTGTAACTCTCTAAGATGGCGATAGGCAGATGACACGATTAACAATATTTGTTTCCAACGATCCTTTTTTTGAAATCTAAACTTGATTTTTTATAACAGATGTACCCAAGATTATTATTTAAAGAAAGTTCATTGAAAAATACTCGATGTTGTGAAAGCTGTGCTAAAAATTAAACAGATCTGTGATAACTATCATCATTATTATAAGACTGCTTAGCGTGACGAAATTACATATTATTGTGAACTCAGTGGATAGATCAAGTTAGATTTAGGTAATATAAGAATCTTATGTACTGTAATGTCTGTTACAAGATAATTTTCACTTATGGCATTTGTGAACTCTATTAAGACTGAACTTAAATTATTATAATAAATATTATATTTATAAATATAATTATAATTATAATATATATAATTAAATATGATCATAAGTATATTATTATATAGTATAACCTAAATACTTTTTCATTGATATCCATTGTTTTGTTTTAATTACAGATAAATATTTGCTATTTTATTATATCTGATAATAATAATAATATATAATATAATATAATATGTAATAATGTAGATCTAGTCTTATAATATAAAGATTAAAATTTAACTTCTTATTCTAGATGCTATATTTTCATTGTTCATTTTATTCGTAATTGTTGCTTAGTTATAATAGAGTTGATAATAAGTTGACTTCCTAAGAAATAAACATTTTTATAATAAACTTTATGATACACTCACTTAAACATCATTTATACAGTTAATTTTTTGGAACGAAAGAGAAATAGTTTCGATGTGGCCAATCCGACCGGACTGATGAGGATCGAACCGGATTGAAATTGGTGCCAGATTGCAATCTCTAGTTCTAGTAAACAGTCTACTTGTCAAAATGGATCACATCAGATATGTATGAATATACTTTTAAAATATTTATGATTGTTTGTTCTATAATTTATGCCGTTAAAAATCAACGTGAGGGCATTTATAGAGCCTACGTGGGTCAATATCCGAGCTGCGGGTCATAGGTTCGCCATCATTGATTTAGATCCTCATCAGAAGGTAGAGGGACTCAGAATTATTCTCATATTCGCGCCCTACGAGAACTTCGGAACCACAGATTTAACGTGCACTTTAGTTGCAGTCGGGAATCGAACTCACTACCTTCCGGTTAAAAGTACAATACCTTAACTAGTGGGCTAATACGGCCCCTCTATGACACCCATACCAGTACTTTTAGGGAGGCGGATTTCTCATGTTATCGAACACTTCAGTACTTAAACAAACAAAAGAACCATTGTGTGCTACAAAATTTATCATTAAACCGAAGAGGATGTAGACAACAGCTTCACCTTGTCTCTTTTTTCAAAATGAGCCTCTGCGTCTGGTTTCAAATAACTTAAGATTTCTTTTTTTTTAATTGTCAAAATGAAATAAAAAAGGAATAATTTACTATATACGTATTATAAAGCACATATACACACATCATAGTAAACTACACTTTAAGTCGAAACTAAGTATCGAAATTTAGAAAGAAGTGATAATAAAAGATCCATTAAAACGAAATTTCATTTGATGAATGTGTAAAGGAATGCAAATGTCATTCAACGTCCAGGTACAATTTTGGTAGTATTCTTTTCAAGGCCAACTTACCTCTTGAATGCGAGGTCCTGTCCGATTATTTGCTTCCCACATTTCTTCGTAGTTCAGGCA
The DNA here is from genome assembly GCA_038373885.1 of Cheiracanthium punctorium. Lineage (NCBI taxonomy): Eukaryota > Metazoa > Arthropoda > Arachnida > Araneae > Cheiracanthiidae > Cheiracanthium > Cheiracanthium punctorium. Next base: position 26,520 of record JAWZYV010015197.1, read on the forward strand.
GTTGGTCTGAAAAGGCTCTTTCAGTAGAATCTCTTTCGACTGAAAATGAAATTTGACACCTACTAAATGCAGGCCCATGGGCTACATAATAACTTTTAGGGCAAAGTAAAAAAGTAATGAGCCGTCCATTCCCTTTAAGGAATGAGCTGCAAATTGTATACTATTTTTTTTCAATGGGTAAGTTTAATAATAGTTCTAATTCTTTGCAGAAGTGGATTCAGAAAAGCTTCAAGGAACAGACGATAAGTAGAGCGAAACATTTTACCAGTGGTGGATCAGTTTTTCTTTCTTTCTCTCTCTATTCTTTTTAATGCTGAACCCACGTTTAACATGTTCGTTCTCATTGGTGAAAAAAAATGCAGCGGAGAAGACTCTCCTTCTGTGACCAGTGTTGCTTCCTAGCTTTGAAAGACTCATGCTGAAAAGCAAAGCTAGTTACAGGAGGGGAATCTTCACAGATCGGTTTTCAATTATGAGAGCGATAGGGTTAAAGCTAGGTTCAACGGTGGGCTAACGACCTAACAGATCAGAAGATTTCTGGAGCACAATTGTGCTCAATGGATCTGCCTCAAATTGCAAAAGTAAAATATAACTTTTACCAAACATATATTTGAGGGCTGTTTCAATTTGTTATATTGGTTGCATGTATAAAGTATTTTCATCACAAAAGTGAAGCGTGTAATAAACACTTCACACCTTTTTGTGTGAATAAAGACTATTATCCGTTGGAATATTAGAAACGAAGCTATAAGAAAACATTTTAATGAAACTTAATCAGAAATCTTTTCAAGCGTCAGCATCAACACTGTTAAGATTTTGTCAATATTCATACATCGTCCTTCCCTTCAAGAAGTGTCGTATCCAGAAAATTTCGAAGAAGGAGATGACGATGATAAGCATGGAGAAGCATTTTACCAAAGAGGTGGGTCATTTTTTTGTTATTTATTTTCAGTATTGAATAGAGGCTTAACCTTTTCACTCTCTCCGTTTAAAGACTTATCGGTAAAGATTTCCCCTTCGGTTGCCAGTGTTGAATCGGTTGTAACCCATGCTTGCGACTTTTCGTCTGCGTTTTAATTTCAAATTTGATTTTACTTCCATGTGAATGCGGCCAATTTTATGCCTAATCCCCAAAAGGAAAATTTTAATACTATTGAAAATAAGAAATGTCAATATTTTCAATTTCCTAGACTCCAGTGTTTTAGTACTGTAGTCTGTTGAAAGACTTGAACAATGAAACCTTTCAAGTTGGACCAGGGGCGTAGCCAGAAATTTTTCATGGGGGGGGGTTACGACTACTACAACTCATATATATGTATACGTGGGTGTGATAATGTAGTGAAGAATATACATTTTGTATGGCAAAAAATTCCTCATGGGGGGGGGGTTATGACCCCCATAACCCCCCCCCCGTGGCTACGCCCCTGAGTTGGACATCTCCCTAGGTTGGAAGGAACGGAATGCAGCCATAATACTGAAATACACCTCTAGAAGTTAGACACTTTTTGAGAGAACCAGCAAGTGCCGAACTTTCAGAAGTTTCACTGTATAATAACCAAGAGAGGCCCTTAGTCGATGGGGAGAGAGGCACTTGGTGCGCTTTCCATACAGGGTGTCCAATAAAGGTGGTAATGGGCTTTAATTCTTTATATTGGAGGTAAGTGGGCAGTGTAAATTGAAAAAAGTATTCAAAATATGGTCTGAAATAAGACTGCATTAAGAAAAAATTTCTCCCGTTCATTTACAAAAAGAACTTTTTAACTTTAACTTTTTAAATATGTATACGGCCCCCGTACAAAAACGTTACAAATTAGTAAAATGTGTTCCATACACTAATGAGATGATGCACCAAATTTGAGCCTTTTATCATACAACGTCGCAGAGATATCTTTAAAGAAAGATAATCGGGGACTATACATGATTTTGTATACAAATTTTTATTCATAGAGTGGAAAAAAAGATTTTCTTTCGGAATTTCTGCACGACCCCTGAAATGCGATCATTCGACGAGATTTCTACCCTTCGAGATTCGTGGAAAAGTAGTTTAAGTCAGCGTTGTATTTATCTTCATATCTCTGACATTTTTTAAGATATAATTTTCAAATGTTGTACGTCACCTCATGAGTGTATGGGGCACATTTCCATTTCACTAATCGGGAATTCTTTTATACGAGAGTCGTACACAAATTTAAAAAAGAGTAACTTTTTCAAAGTTAATCAGTGGAATTTTTTCTTAACCCTTTGAGGCGCAACCCTTTCCCAATGCCGAAAAAAGGGCAGCCGTTGCCATCGCTCGACTTAACTACCAGCAAGATGGCGGACGATCGAAACGTTCATCGCGTGCCACAGATCTAGAGACCCTTTTTTGACGCAGTTGTCTGTGCGGCACAGCCAGCTGCCGTCAAAAAAGGGTCTCTAGATCCGTGACACGCGATGAACGTTTCGATCGTCCGCCATCTTGCTGGTAGTTAAGTCGAGCGGTGGCAACGACTGTCCTTTTTTCCGCATTGGGCAATCTATCCAACTGTTCTCGTATTCTTCCAATTTTCAGCAGATGTCAGTGCTGTTAAAAATAATCGTGACAATTGTTTTACGGGAAATGACGTGCTGAAAAGTAAAGGATTCTCGTGGAGCTATGTCACCCGCAACTATTTTTACAGAAATCCAATCTATTTTTCGTGACTGGCAACAGTCAAAACGTCAGAATTTGGTGTTCCCAGAGCGGGAACACTGCGCGTTAGAAGGTTATCGGAGTCTCATTTCCGACCTTATTTTGAACATTTTTTCAATTTACCCTGCACACTTATCTCTAATTGGTAAAGAATTAGAGCTCGTTACCACCTATTTGGGACACACCTTGTATATCTCTAATGACTTTCCTTCCTTATTTATATATAATGTAAGGACATTTTTTCTATCACCAAAATTATTTTGTGAAATATATGCATGCCTAATATCGATTCCGTATACTTACCATTTGCACAAAAATTTTGTACGTTCGTCCTGGTTTCATGAATATTCCTTTTGTGAATGGATTTACTGCCTCGAAAGGGGAATGAATGGAAAACAAAACGCCAGGCCGGTTGCCTGGTATAAACATCTCATTCTCTTCTATGTAGAAACTCAACACATCCACGGGTTCCCGTTCTGTAGAATAAAACACAGCATGAGATGGCTCAAAAGGGGCCCAGGACAGAAAGTTTTGTTTATCTGCATTCTGATATGATTTCATCTTCAAAATAAGTGCAAAGGAAGATTATTTTACAACTATAGTGTAAAATTTGAAAAAAATTTCACTTTACAAAATAAACTTAATATAATGTTTAGCGTATATTTAAATTATTATGCATATTAGGAAAAAGAATTGCTCTTTTCTTTAAATTTTTATTTCAAACCTAGAAAAAGTTCCACTTTAACTCGATTTAAAGATATTAAAATATATTAATTATATAAAAAAGGAATAAAAAAAGACTACCTTTTTAAAGGTTTTTTTAAAAGCATGTTTTTTTAAAGCAATACTATTTTTACTATAAAAAAATTAATAAGAATTGATCAAAGCATTATTCCATACACATACCATAAAAATAATGTCAGCTGATGTCTTTTTAAAGCCATTTTTATAAAAATATATTTAAAGAATTTTAGATCGTACTTTTGTTTAAGATAATCGATCTCTGTGAATGAAATACCGCGTTTACTCGCATAATAGTCGCACCCCCGTTTTGAAAAAGAAAAAATAGCTTTAGAGTTACAATATTATGTAGTAGATTTTCCCAGCATAATAGTTGCACATAGACTTTCACTATAAAAAATTGGGAAAAAAAGTGCGACTATTACGCGAGTGAACATGGTATATATTTAAAAAAAAAAATTAGTTTGGGGTTTGCTTAATTTCAGAAGACAAATTTTCATTTTGAGAATACCTAGGCCGTTTATGGCTATTTCCAGCTTCAATAAATTGAAAATTCATTGTTTTTCATCACAAAGTGGACCTGTTTCGCAATATGAAACACAGTGTGAAGTCTCTTTGAAATATTTTTAAACTTTAAAGATTTTTAAAAAATGGACTTTAAAAAAAGATTCCTGTGTACTGAGTTCCCGTGTAAAAGGAATTTAAAAAATAATGAATATTTTGTTGTCGTGTTGCCTATAGTTTACATACATTAGATAAAGTTACAATCAATTGGATAATTTTACATGAATTTTTATAAAATTAAGCATTCGTGTGACTATGTACTTACTAATGCTACTTTATTTTTAAATAAATTTGCTTAAAAATAAAATGTTTCGTTGTAGTTAAATTAATATATTTGAATTTTGAATATAAAACTTCACTGCTCATCTAACAATTATTTTCGATTAGTTCTTTAGTTTATTTAGTTTAGTATAAAGTGATTCGGTGAAATTTTTAAAATAAATTTACAATTTTAAGGTACTTTTCGAAAAGCGCTTCAGAATACTGAAAGTCACAAAAATGTTCATTTCTTAAACTAGGTCGAAGAGAACTCCACTCAGATATTTTATGAGGAATGTTTCATGAGATAATAAATTTAAAAAATAAAAATAAGTAAAGTCAATTTATTGTAACTTACGGAAACTTGCTTCAAACTTTTTCTTTTCGGTGGGTTTTTTGTTATTTTCAATGACTGAATGCAAGTTATAACAGATCATCGCTCCAGAAAATTCATGTTTAGTTCTTAAGAAAGGCCCATTTGGTTCTTCACCATACATTATCTCACTTCTAAATTGGAAATAACAATAATTTATTATTAAGTGGAAAAATAAGATTGTAAACTATTCATTATTAAATTAAAATTTTAATAGCTTTATTCGAAACTCAAAAAACGCTACAGTTACTTAATTATGACTTTCACAGAGTCAGGACAAGGACGTACACAGGATTAGGTCAAGGGGGTTCGAACCCCCCTCCCCCCTCCCCCCCCCCGATACTTCAGTTTTTGTTTACAAAATAATAATCATTAAGTCTTTTTGTAAAAAATGGTGCTTTTTTCACCGTTTGGACCTCTCCGAAATTGTTGTATCCTCCCTGAATTTTTTTTTCTGGGCATGTCCCTGAGGATAGAGTACTCTAACTTCTTTGAAGATTTTTTAAAGTCATTATAACTATTTTGCAGGCAGATGCAAATACCTAATGGATAATTTCCAAAGCTCAACTTGTAAAATCGTTATTTCAAAACTATGTACAGTTTTACATTGATTTTATACTCGTATATAGCAATAGAATAGCGGGCATAACCATCGCTAAGTAGAGATTTAGCGGTAATCTATTTAAAGTCGATAATGATCTGATGCCTGCATTTGGGTATTGGTGCTTGACCAAAGTGCTTTATTATTTAAATTTGTCTCCATTAATCTTTCCCCAATTATTCACAAAAAGAAATCACCAGGCTTTGATAGTTTCTTATTAAAAAAATTTCCGTTTGCACTCAGCCTATCGAAATTCAGTGGCAGAGAGCATTAGTTTTAATTCCACAAGATTATTAAGGCTCATATTCATATATTTATATATAGTGGATAGAATTGGTTATAAATTATTAGAGAGATTCGAACTCTTTTGGGGGAACTCGAGCCCCACCGACAATTGTTCTAAGCTTACATAAGTGAAGCAGTTGCTCCGGAGATTCCCAAGATTTTTCTATTTTACTGAAATTATTTGAACAACTTTAACTTAGAAATGGCTTATCCAGTCAGTGTAAAATATGCTACTATTTCACAGACAAGTAGCTGCAGTACAAGTTATATTTTGACTAAATTGATTAATTTTTGGTAACTTTTTAAAATGAACTAGTGAATTGGCTATTAGTTACAGAATATAAGATTTATTTAGCATTATTACTATTAGCAGGATCTGTAAGTGATGGGGGTTGTAGAAACACTGTATGGTCCAAAGGCGTCAGCAATGGAAGGCGTCTACAATGAGAATGGCCATTCTCATTGTAAATAACTCCAAATAAATGAACAAAATAAAAGTAAATCCTAAAACAATTTGAACACAATTTTTTGCTTGAGAGATATGTTTCCATAAAATGGCTAATTTTCTTTCAGAAGCATGATCAAACGTAAGAAAATTTGCTGCGCACACCTCACCTCTCAGAAACGAAGAACTCATCCAAATTTGCTCCTTGTTCCAATATTTCCTGATAAGTCATCGATTCTTCAACTTCGTAGAATTGTTTTTTTGGAACCTGGTTATTTAAAGGAAGAAATTTAAAAATGTAAGTCAAATACACGTTATTTATATAAACAGTGTGTGCCAAAAACAGTGACCTAGGCTTTATTCCTTAAATATTGATCATGGGCCCTATACAATAAATTAAGAAGTTACATAAAAAATGGTACTGAATTTTACGGTATCGACTAAAATTTTCAGGAGATTAAACCTAAATAAATGCAAATTTTAAATTTTTATACGGCTCTCGTATTAAAAAAATTTTTAATAAGTAAAGTATGCCCCATACATCAATAAGGCGATGCACAAAACTTGAATATCTTATACTAATAAGTGTCCGAGGTATAAAAATAAATACATGCTGACTTAACCACTTTTCAATAGCTGCCGAACGGAGAAAAAATTACATCAAATGATTGAATTTCAAGGGTCGTGCACAAATTAAGAAAGAAAACTGCATAAATGCATAATACTTCTGTTATTATTGGCATTGTATAGCTAACCCCTCAACAACTTTGTTTAAACATCTCTGAGCATTTTATGATGAAAGTCTTAAACTTTGTATTTCTCTTCATTTATGTATGGGTCACATTTTACTAACTGGGAATTTTTTGTGCGGGGTATAAAAAGATTAAATGTTGTGTTTATTAAAATTTAATCTTCCGAAAAATCCTAATTCGATTCCGAAAAATTCCTACCTTTTTATGTAACTTTGTAATTTATTTCGCATGTCTATCATCAATATTTAAAAACAAAAGCCTAGGATAGTGTTTGGAGGACACCCCGTATAATTTAACGTTAGTATCTATATACCCTTTCGTCTGAATATATAAAAAACTAGAAATTCGAAATTTTTTGATACACTACATGCATTAAGAAAACCAAAACGACCGCCAGAAAATGTTTTTTTTTTTTTTATCCGTACTTTACTGGAACCTGTTCGAGCATGAAAACACAAAAAACAAATAAGAGAATTTGTATTGTTGCTCAGCTAATTAGCTCGTGTATTACTAGTGTTGCTTAACTAAAAATTTGTTTTTAACTTTTTCAAAGGTTTTCAGTTTCGAGATACACCGCAAAAGTTGCAAATTCTTATTGGAGAATCATATTAAAAATGGCTGAATAGAATTAAACGAAATGTTGCGGTGATAATGTTTCCTTTTTTTTTTTTTTTTTTCTAAATTATGGAAGTTTTAAAAACATTGGTTAATTTTAAAGATATGAGAGGAAACCCTGCAGATTTTTTTAAATTACAAAACCAGAACATGGAGGACGTAACCTCCTTATAAAAGTCAAAATCTATCATTCAGTTAAACTAATGGTAGCGTATCATTAAAATTTCTAAGTATACTTACTGGTCGTAACGTGCGAACCTACCACGAGGTCGATTCAGTCCTCATTATTGTCGGGCTCGGGCTTTTCTCACTGTCTTAAGGGGTGTTCCTTTTACAAAGCGATAGACGTCAGAAACCTTTTGAACAGCTTTAACCCTTTCCCAATGCTGAAAAAAGGGCAGCCGTTGCCCTTTTTTCAGCATTGGGAGACCCTTTTTTGACACAGCTGGCTGTGCCGCACAGCCAGCTGCGTCAAAAAAGGGTCTCTAGATCTGTGGCACGCGATGAACGTTTCGATCGTCCGCCATCTTGCTGGTAGTTAAGTCGAGCGATGGCAACGGCTGCCCTTTTTTCAGCATTGGGCAATCTATCCAGTTGTTCTCGCATTCTTCCATTTTTCAGCAGATGTCAGTGCTGTTAAAAATAATCGGGACAGTTTTTTTACGGGAAATGACGTGCTCAAAAGTAAAGGATTCTCGTGGAGCTATGTCACCCGCAACTATTTTTATAGAAATCCAATCTATTCTTCGTGACTGGCAACAGTCAAAACGCCAGAGTTGCGTGTTCCCAAAGCGGGAACACTGCGCGTTAAAGGGTTAAAAACAAACCAATTATGTTTACTCAAAAAAACTGATATTGCTTCTTCACCGAATACACTATGCGCTTATACTAACAGTAAGCCTGCATGTCTCACTCAACTTTTAGAAAAAAATTCTTCATGAAAATTATCTTTAAAAACGGGGGCACGAAATGTTATCCGTTTAGGGAAATAGTACAAAATATTTATGTCTAAGATTTTCCCTAGAATATTTCGTAACTGTTAAAGGTTCACCGTTTGGAATAGTAAATACTGCAGCTTTTGTTTGTAAAGAGACAGTCTAAATTTTCTTGAGTCTCTATTGCAACTGTTCTTTAAAAAGCTTTTCAAAAGTTGCATGATTTCTTCAAAAAGCAACCTTAAGAAACGGAACAGAATGTCTCTTGTGACAGTTTGTCACGCATCGTCTTCCGAGGAGCTTTGTGGGAGTTATCCAGGTGTTTTTTCATTCGATTCGAGGCAGTTTCTCGTACAAAAGATCTCCCTGAAGAAGACACTTAATTATTGTAACTCACTCTCACCTTTATCCCCCCCCCCAAAAAAAAAAATACATATATATATACTTACTAGAGTTTTATTAGTTCCACAATATGAATAGAATTTCGAGCAAAATTGTTGACTTGGCTCGTAGCATCGATCAGGATATAAGCTACAGAAAACGCTTCTTTTCATTCTAAGTGAAAGAAACAGACAAAAACGTGCATTAATATAACAATCGGTATTTAAAGTACAATGTGACTGCTAATTCATGGTACAAACTTTGAGGGCTGGTACAAGACACTGTAACAATCACATTTTGTATAGGAATGTATGGTCAAAAGTGGAGCGTCGGAGCACAAATACGGGAAAGAACAAATGCAGGAGACGGAGGAGAAACGGGGTTAGTAGTTGCTTCCGTTGCCGGTAGATGGGCAGTCGGCGTTTATTTGCGGAAGAGAGGTCATTCTCGTTTCAATTTTCGTTCATTCATCATTAGAAACCGCATGTGGTTTCAGCATGATGGGGCGCCAGCCCACTTCCCCCTAGATGTTCGTCAGTACTTGAATGCGACATTGGGCATGCGATGGATTGGACGTGGTGGTTCTCTTGGCCACCCCCGACTCCCGATTTGATGCCTCTCGATTTCTTTTTATGGCGCATTTGAAGAATGACGTTTATATGCCACTCCAGTAGACTCCGATGAAGAACTCGTTGCTCGAGTATCCGTAGCTGCTGCACGTGTGTGTGAAATTCCTGGTTTCTTTGAAAGCGTTCGTCAATCTCTGCACCGACGCTGTCAAGCATGTATTAATGCTGATGGACGCAATTTTGAACACTTATTGTAAATTAATTTCCACTTGTAAACGAGGTTATGAAAATATAACCCTTTCCCTATCATTTGTTCTTTCCTGTGTTTGTGATTCGACTCTTCACTTTTGACATACAATCCTATACAAAATGTGATTGTTACAGTGTCCTGTACCAGCCCTCAAAGTTTGTACCATATTAGCAGTCACCCTGTATATAAAACGTTTCTTTTCAGTCTCACTTTTGAAAATAAGCACTTCACAGAATATGAAGAATTCAGAAAATACATATGCACATTCTAGAGGAGAAATTCACTTACATGAATTCAGATATGAATTCCAACACATTTCTTAAAGATCGGCGATACAGGGGTGTGATAGGTAAAGACATGCAGTAAAATTTCTTGGAGTGGATACTTCTATTTATTTGAGCATCTTAAAAGGAACAAAACGTAAATATGTTTCTGCTTTACAATAAGTTCAGACTAGACGGAGGGAATTAATACCCTCCCCCTTGAAAATTTTCCTAGAATTCTACATCTACACTTATATGAAATTTTATAGAATCTCTGTTCACTCCTTCAAGATACACTAGGAAAGACTTAGAATCCTTCCTGTGCCCAGCCAATGTATGACTACAGTAGGTACAATAATTTAAAAAAAAATCTATAATCGTATTTACATATTTTCTGAAAAGTAGAAAACTGCCATATTTTTTAATGTCATTCTTAAAACGGAATACTATGCCTTTAAGATGGCGGACGATCGAAACGTTCATCGTGTGCCACAGATCTAGAGACCCTTTTTTGAGTCAGCTGTCGTCAAAAAAGGGTCTCTAGATCTGTGGCACGCGATGAACGTTTCGATCGTCCGCCATCTTGCTGGTAGTTAAGTCGAGCGATGGCAACGGCTGCCCTTTTTCAGCATTGGGCAATCTATTCAGCTGTTCTCGCATTCTTCCATTTTTCAGCAGATGTCAGTGCTGTTAAAAATAATCGTGACAATTTTTTTTACGGGAAATGACGTGCTAAAAATAAAGGATTCTCGTAGAGCTATGTCACCCGTAACTATTTTTATAGAAATCAAATCTATTCTTCGTGACTGGCAACAGTCAAAACATCAGAGTTTGGTGTTCCCAGAGCAGGAACACTGCGCGTTAAAGGGTTAACCAAGCCAGCATCTTCCTAATATTCCTCTATTGAAAAGTTTGCTTAGTTAAACTCATTGGATGTTGTGTGTGTCATGGGAGGAAGTGGGGGCTGGGCAAAAAAGAAGTTTTAGGTTTCAGTTCCTGCTCTTCCATAAGTAAAATATTAGATTCCTTTTCTAGACCAGACTGGACTTCAGCCTTAAATATTCTTTTAATTCCGCTCCCAAGTATTTAGAAAAGAACTCAAAGGAACATATCATAAGTAATCCAAAATAACACCTTAACCGCTGTCAAAATCTGGAGCATTATCAGTACAAGCACGCGAGAGTTTTGGGGTTATTCAACAATTTTTAAAAGACATAGTTTTTATTTGTACCCACTCATCTTGAAATTTCGACACTGATGTGATGAAGCCTTTGTTTTAACACATTTTCATTGGCGCAATTTACACGCATGATAAAATACAAAATGTTTTATTTAAAAAGCACGCAATAATAAATTACACAAACAGTTTTGGTGTAATTTGACTGAACTCAATGAGGTCTTGTTATAAAGCTCTGTGTTTTTAAAATGTTTAAAAATGGTACAAAAATCTTGATGTACACTTACCCATTGTTACTGCAGAAAGTGTAAGCTGGTATATTATATGATTTTGGTCTTTCTATATCAACATCTACGACGGTCGGATACTCGAAGACGTGAAGCAAAAAAGTGACGCTTTGATACAGAAACCCCGAGATGCACAATGCTAGGAGAAGCGATTTGAAAACCCTTCTAGCTCTGCTGTGCGTTGATGCAATACTTGCCACCATGCCAATGGTCGATTCCTGAAACACCCTAGATGCATAAGACCCGACAGATCGTTCCTGGGAGCTCGTTTCACTCGATTTCTGGTCCAAAATTATAATTTCTGTTGGAAACATTTCACTCCTGGAATTCATTTTCTGCAATGGAAGATTCGTGGATTTAGGAATCTGGATTGAGCATAGCGGGAGAAAACTTGTTGCATCCAAACGGTAACCATACTACGCGCATGCTCAGGATGGCAATAATTTAAATAAGAATGGTATTTTTAATTATTTAAAACAATATTTTAAATGTACTTGTATCGAAAAATATTTAACTCGGAACTTGTTTATTTTTCTAAAGTAATACAATTAATGTTCTATATTACCTTGACGGCAGCCATGATAGTGGCATAAATGGAGTGAATTTTTGGCATCAAAATGCACTCGATTAAGAACAGAGATTAAGAACACTTATCTACGTATTACTAAAACTATGAGAAGATAAAGTGTGTCATGATTTTAGTTGCTTTCTTTGATGTAATTATGTTAATAACTGTGCAACTGCGCATACTATCCACGAAAAAAAAAAAAAAAAGAGGTATTCGAATAAGGAAGGATAAATATTCTAGCTTAGTTTCACAAATGGTAGAGTCATTTACGAAATGGTGGAATAGTCTTAAATAAAATAACGAATCCTGTAAGTTCTTTTAAAGATTAGTTTTGTATCTTTATTTAGACGGATTTTCATTTTTAGTTAGGGGAAAGTATACAGCAGAGACTTATCCAAGGGATAGGCCACGGGTCCTGGGCCCTCCTGAATTTCAGTGGCGTACGCAGGATTTTTTTCGGGGGGGGGGCAAGATGTAGGAGTATATTCGTTCAGAACCGGCTTAAATTAAATGTTTTATATAATAGAAAACCCCTACACACGCACACAAAAGATGGTGTTAGACCAAAATAAAGCAAAACACTTAGTCAAAAGCATGCATTGTTCTACCATAAACCAAAGCATTGTTAAGTCGTTATCTTGGATTACACTCAGCATTATACTTGGGACTCTTGGCAAAATATTAGAAAGTAAAATTACATGCACAACTGACTTAATGGCAGTGTCAGAATAACTAACGGGGGTGGAGCAAGGACCGCAATCAGAGAATGTACGACACTATTTGCGTGATATTTTATTTATGATAGAGTTTGAAATAAGAGCTTCCTTATTTTGTACTTATAGTTCACACAAAACAGGGACGTACCCAGAAAAAAATTTCGGGGTGGGTCCAAAAATTTCGGAGGCGGTCCAAACAGTGAAGAAGGCAGAATATTATACAACAAAACTTCATCATTGTTATTTTGCTTACAAAAACTGAAATTTCGGAGAGGGTCCGGACCCCCTGGACCACCCCCCCTGGGTACGTCCTTGACACTAACCAAGACGATTTTAAGAAAGAAAGAGTGTAAGACTATAACTTGATTTTTAATTTGATAGTCTTTCTGCAGTACGATGATTATTTTCACACCTACAAATTTTGCATCTTTGCAATGATCAGGGGAAAACACTTCTGATTTGATTTTGTAGTTAAGACAATGCTACACGAGGCTATCTGCCTAAAGAAGAGATGCTGTTGGGGGGGGGGGACTTTTTAAAGGGTTCTAACGAGTATTCACGTTACATCTGGAGAAAACCACCCAAAACTTCAAACCATTAGATCGACAGCCAAGCGGCAGCGGCCAACGGCAGCCCTGGACCAGGGGCGTAACAAGACCATCATGATTAAGAGGGGGGGGAGAGCTATAAAATATGCCAACTCAAAATTTCACACCAGGAACTGGTGCCTACCTTTCCCAACAACGAAATCATTGGGAGGAAACAAAGCGCAATATTTGCAATAAGTGCCGCTTTCAGTTTTTGAATAGGCTAGCCAAAAACATTTTTTGAGCCATGATATCTGAAATCGCCCTGGGCCCACCCGCTGCGTACGCCACTGCTGAATTAGGATTTTTATTTATTGGGTTTTAGTAATCAAGCTTTTCTCGTGGGAAATTTGACCTTTATCAACTTTTGGGCTCTCATGAAATTTATTTGGGCTCTCATTTTTTTCGCTGCTTCCCTGGAGCATTGAAACACCCCAACATGGATCCACATTTTAAAGAAAGAAATGTGTCCATCAAATTTATATTACAGACGATCTTAATATGTTGGATTCTTCCCTATTTAGTTAGATACAAGCTGTCCAAAATTGAACACTTTCTTATACTAACAAGTTTTGCTTTTTTTTTAACCTTTCTACTTATATCTGAGGGAATCGTATGCACCGTTAGTCAATATTTAGCTGTTATACTAATGGATTATAAGTAAACGATAAGTTGATATAAAGTTAATAAAATAGGTTCCTAACTGAGAATTTTCTGCGTCTTTTTTTCGGCAGCATATAAGAAAAATTAAAACACTTACACAGGAAAGATACACTACAATAATACACAGGAAATAAAAATTGCTAAGTAATTTGGAAGAAAGCAGATCCTTTTCGCGAGAAAGGAGCAAAATATGCATAACCTTGATACCGATCCTTGATACCGATATATTCTGAAATCACCACTAAACATACTAAAAATAACTGTAGTTTTACAGAATTACTTATTAAAGATGATAAATATTTTTTAATTATCATTTTTACAGATAATTTTATTATTCAGATAAGCGCATATTTTATTATTTCATAAACGCTTCACTAAGTTTTTCATAATTTCAACAATTTATTGCTTGCATGATAAAATTCTACAATATATTTATAAGTGTAATCGGTCTTATAATTTCAAATGTGATTTCTTTTTTTAACAGTTATTTTTAAATTAATTTAAAATTAATCTATAAATAATGTATATCTAACTTTTAAAGGAAATTAACAAGACATTAAATATCTACACGAATACAAGTTATAAAGAGAAAAAATACACGTATTCTTTCTTCTACAAAACATAATCGCTAAATTGATGTGCATTTACAGAAAAAGAAAAAAACTAATGCATGTATTACTCACTGGTTAATATGTGCAAATTCAAGTAAAATTTCACACACAACAGATTTGTGTCTAGCAATGTATGCGATACGTTAATAAAATGATAGCGAACTCTTCTCAAGTCACAAGTCTCACATTGCTGCAGGCAAAATGGAACAAAAACATACTTTTGGGAATGAGGTGCAAGGTGCGTGATAATTTGTGATATGTATGCCTGAGGGCAAGCAAAAACAACATGCATTAATATTTTAATAATCCAATATTCTTTTATTAATGCAAAAAAGCAACACCGAAGTGGTGTGTGGTTAATGCTAAAAAACTAAAATGAGAAAACTAATGCACTAAGGAGGAATAAGGGTGGGAGTAAACGAATAAACATGAAAGGAAGTTATAAACATTACATGCATTCTTTATACGCACTTAAAAAAATTGACTTTTGAACCTCGCTTTTGAACAAATGAAAATCATTTATTTTACACTAGCTGCTACCCGCGACTTCGTCCGCGTCGGCTTTAGAATTAGGTCCCGAGAGAAATGTAGCATGTGTGAATAACAAATATTGTTGCGACAAAAGAAACTGCATTTAAATATTATTTGCTTTTTACTTGTTTCAAATGAAGTATAATGCATGGTAGTATACTTCATTTAAAATAAGAGAATATACAGAGTTACTAAATTTAGATTTTTTTCAGGCATTTGGCGAATAGAGTCAGTTATGACAGTATTTGCGAACTGTTTTGTAAAAGAAATATTTATGCTATATGCATGAATTTTAGTCTATGTTAATCAGTAATAGAGCAGCTTTATATTAGTGAAAAAGTTTTAGAATCGGTTCTGTAGTTACAGAGATACCCAGAGAGCGTAATGTATTAGAATTATTTTGAATGTTCCTGTAAAGGAATTATTTACGCTACATCCATGAATTTTAGCCTATAATACTCAAGAATAGTGTAGCTTACTATCAGTAAAAAAAGTCTAGGAATTGGTTCAGTACTTACAGAGATGCACATAGAGCGTAATGTAATTCTTATGAGCATCCCTGTAAAAGAACTATCTGTTATATATGCATTAAAGGTAGCCTATAACACTTAGGGTGCCACCAGTGGCTAAGAAGTTCTGCTCTCAAAACTGCAAGGCGGGAGGTGCCAGGTTCAAACCCCGGTCGCGCCTGTTGACCTAGCTGCTCCCAGTTTTCCGTGGTTTTCTAAAAAACCTGGCGTAAACACGAGCTAGGATCCCTTAGAAAGTACCCCACAGAGAAATTCCACATATAGGCCTAGGACCCTAGTGCACTTAATCGGTCTTAATCCAAAAACAAACAAACAATAATACTCAGGAATAGTGTAACTTTCAATCAGTGAAAAAAGTTTTAGAATCGGTTTAGTAGCTACAAAATTTCCATAGAGCGCAATGAATTAGATTTATTTTGAGTGTCTTTGTAAAAGAATTATTTATGCTATATGCTTGAAAGGCTGCATGTATGTTAATCCAGGGCATAAGCTATTTTCATTACAAATTTTTGCAAATCCGTTCAACCATTTTTGTGTGATTAAGTCAAAAACATCCAAACACAAACGTACACATTTATATTACTGGTAGGATTTGGAAATTTATGAACTTTAAGAAACACATCTGGACTTTTCTTGGTACTTACGTATTATCCCGGCGGTCATCCCCGCCAAACTGTTTTTTCGTTAAATGAGTTGCCAAACTCTTGCCAATCGTTTTCAAAACAATTAATAATTTCATGTGCCCGGCATTTATTTCGGCAAAAAATCGCTTGTTTTGGCGGACCGCCAGGTTAATAAGTAAGTACCCTGTTCTTTACTTATGCTTTTTAATTTGCCGTAAAATCAACATAATTTCCATGTTTTTCAAATGCATGTGATTTTGCAAATAGAATTTCTGCTTTATTTCAAAAGCATAAATGATTTTGTGCGGGCAATAAAACGGTTTTTAATTAATAGTTAGAAAAGTACTTAAATTTTAAAATTCTGAGCCTCAGGTACACTTTACCAAAGTCATGGGCCCAGTCATGCTCAAAATTTCAAAGCTCTGCTTTCTGTAGATTTGTCTGGAGAACATTCATTTTTATTATTACAGATAGATAGATTTGGCATAAAACTGTCTTAATTTCCGTGGTATTTAATGATTTCAGATGCACGCACCCCTTTATTGAAGTAATAGCATTCTTGTTAGCTCAAAACATGAATCATTTGATACGGGCGAAACTCGCCAAGCATGGCAACGTAAAAACGGTTTTTAATTAATAATTAAAAAAGTAATTAAAAATCTAAAATTCTAAGTAGCCTATAACCATCTCCAGGGTCCCATCTATATCTAAACCAAAATGCATCCTAATCGATTCAGCGGTTTAGGCGTGAAAGCGTCATAAACAAACAAACAAACAAACTCACTTTCGCATTTATAATATTAGTTAGGATGTTTTCGGATATACGGAAGATAAAAACGAAGCATGCTGAGTTCTTTAAAAATGAATTTTATTACTTAAACTGGAAACATATTTAATTAAAACATATACTTTCATGAAAATTGTTATGTGGTGTGTACTTAATATATACAGCTGAATTTCGCTATTCCGACACTCTTGGGACCACAAAAAAGTGCCGTTGTAAGTTTAACCCTCTTATACTCATAGTAGCAAATATGCTGCCATCCTTTAAGTACTTTTCTTGCAAAAAAAAAAAAAAAAATGTTTCGAGACGTGATTTTAAAGACATAAAACTATTAATTGTATCTTTGATTAATAATAGCAGTAGTTTGAGTCCAGAGATACCAGTATTAATGTATGAAAAATATTAAAATATTTTAGAAGCAGCATGTTTATACTCTTGTATATACTCTTTTGTTCTACTTGCAGCTTGTTCTACTGTGAAGTTTTTCTACTATTTTGATAAGATTTAATACTAGCTTCTACCCGCGACTTCGTCCGCGTCGGCTTTAGAATTAGGTCCAGAGAGAAATGAAGAACTTGTGAATAACAAAAAAGAAATAGTTTTATGACACTTGTGCTATAGACAAAAATGGCTGCATTTAAATATTATTTATTTTAAATGAAGTATAATACGTGGTATACGTAGAGTTACTAAATTTAGATTTTTATTTATTTATTTATTTTCACGCATCTGATGAATGGAGACAGCTACGACAATATTTGCGAACTATTTGAGTGTTCCTGTAAAAAAACTATTTATGCTATATGCATGAAAAGTAGCCAATAATACCCAGGAATAATGTAGCTTTCTGTTGGTGAAAACTTTTTTGGAATCGGTTCGCTAATTACACAGATACCCCCTAGAGCGTAATGTATTAGAATTCTTTTGAGAAGATCTTCTGTAAAGGAACCATTTGGGATATATGCATGAAAATTAGCCTATAATACTCAGGAATAGTGTAGTTTTCTGTCAGTGAAAAAAAGTTTTAGAATCGGTTCAGTAGCTACACATATACCCATAGAGCGTAATGTAATTCTTATGAGTGCCCCTGTAAAATAACTATTTGTGATATATGCCTGAAAGGCAGCCTTTAATACTCAGGAATATAGTTTTCTATCAGTGAAAAAAGTTTTAAAATCGGTTCAGATCTAACGTTAGTTACAGAGATACTTATAGAGCGTAATGCAATTCTTATGAGTGTCCTTGTAAAAGAACTATTTGTGATATATGCATAAAGGTAGTCTATAATACTCAGAAATAGTGTAACTTTCTGTCAGTGAAAAAAATTCTGGAATCAGTTCGGTAGTTACAAAGACGCCCATAGAGCGTAATGTATTAGAATTATTTTGAGTGTCTCTATATAAGAGCTATTTATGTTATATGCAGGAAAGATTGCCTATATGCCAGGGTATAAGCTATCTTCATTCTAAATTTTATCCAAATCCGTTTAGCCGTTTATGCGTGATTGAATAACAGACATCCAAACACACAAACATACACATGTATAATATTCGTAGGATTTGAAAAAATTTTTAACTTTAAGAAATACATTTGGACTTAATTTTTTCTTAAGCTTTTCATTTTGGCGTAAAACTGACGTAATTTCCATGCCATTTCATGTTTTTCAAATGTACGCGATTCTACTGTAGTAATATCATTTCTGTTTTATTTCAAAAGCAAAAATCATTTTATGCGGGCGAAAATCGTCAACCTAAAAACAGTTTTTAATTAATAATTAGAAAAGTAATTAAAATTTTAAAATTCCGAGTCTCGGGTGCACATTACCGAAATCATGTGCTTGCATGTTCACAGTTTCACAGCTCTGCGTGCAGATTTATCTGGCGATCGCTCAGATTCAGATTTACAAACATTCACTTTTATTATCATAGATGAAAAAAAATTAATAACTGCCATTTATAGGTAAGAAAATATACAGGATGAGTCTGAAAATGTCGCCAAAACTTTATGGGGAGATAAACGCATCTACACGAACAAATTTCGTCATAGAAAGTATGGGCGAAACGCATCCGGTCACCTCATGGACCGCACTTCTGTAGGCCAGAAGAAATAGTGCCAAATGTGCATCCCAGTCGGTTTCATTCTTCGAAAAAAATAATGACATATGGTACAAAATTGTTCGATTAAAGCTCTCGACCATGCCATCAGTCTCGGGATTTAATGCTATCGTTCGAGTCTTCGTAATTCCCAATCGTTTTTATGTTCTGCAGAGAATGCTGAGTTAAAGTTTGTATCTTGATCCGACTGTAATATAGTAGGTACACCGTAGCAAGAGACCCAGCTTTGTACAAATTCTGCGGCTACAATTGAGGCTTCCTAATAAAAAAAATACCTAGCAATTTCCTAGAATGGAAATTGCTTCTGGCCATTTGGCAAAGTTGTCCATCAATAAAACGATTTCCTCTTGATGTTACAGGTAAAGTTCCCAAAATATCTAAAGCCACTCTTTCGTAAGGCGCACCCACATTATAGCGCTGCAAACGACCCCACCCTAATTTTAATTTTAGGTACCTTTCGAGCTCCGCAAGCATTGCATTCTCTGCACCATTTTTCAACGTCGGTGCGGAGTCGATCCCAGTAAAATCGCTTGCTGTTTTTATTTAATGTTTCCATCCCTCCTAAATGCCCTCCGCTTGCGCCTAGAGGTCTGCGCCACCGCGCCACGCCGATTGTAGGAACGCCGATACACTACAATCGGCATACAATCGGCTACAAAACTTTTTTAAAAATGTATCTAAACTTCCAACTGTTTTTTTTTATTTATTTTTTTTTAATACTTCTTAACCTCTTACAGGCCAGTGTTTCCAATTGGGAACATCAAATTAAAAAGTTATTGAAAAATTAAATTTTATCAATACTGACTTGAAAAAAGTAGCAGATATAATTAAAAGATGACTTGATTGTTTGAAACACAAGTTGCATTTCTATCATGAGTGGAAAACTAGATTAAAAAAATCATGCTCTTTTCATAAATTTTTAGAGCTATCTTGATACCCCCCCCCCCTTTTCAAACTTAATTCTCATATCTTTATTTCAATTTAAAAATAAATCTTTTATCAACTCTTATTATTTCACTTATTGTTTAAACCATTGGTCCCTCGGATCAAGTAGTACCGAGCCGCCCAAGGAATATTATATTCTTTCCATTTTATTTACTTTGGTGTGTTTCTCTCAGGTTTTTGCGACTTTGTCGTGTTTCTGCTGATTTATACCTTGTAACAGAAGAAATATTGTAATTTTTTTTATCATTTCTCGTTTCTTTTTGTAATTAAAATTGCAGTCATTAAATAGAGAATAAATGTTCTTTCCTTAAAAATATTCCAGACAACAACTCTGCCAGTTGAAATGCTAAATCACTTTATATTCTTTTTTTTTTTTTTTTTTTTTTTTTTTTTGTTTAACTGTATTTAATTTTGGAGGCATGTTTAACTACAATTAAAGTTATTTAATCAAACCGATCTAAATTAGAAATATTCAACGCCCCCCCCCCTCAGCCGGCCACGGTAAAATTATCAAACGTTGACCGGTCCGTGGCGATAAAAAGGTTGGAGAGCATTGATTTAAACTACCCATCACTATATTCCGTTTTTGAAACCAATGTGTAAGTTTGTCAGAAGTCATTAGTCAGAAATGATCTCTATTGCGAACACAGGGAAAATTGTATAAAATTTTTCCCCGTTTAAATGACTAATACCCCTTAAATAACGCATTAGAAGACAAAATGTGCAGAAAACCAATTCAAAATATGGCCAGATCTAAATTTCGTCTGTAAAAGGTTAATGCTAGAAACTTGTAAATACCATTTATTTTTTTTGAGTCGATGGCGTAATTTGATATTACTTTAAAAACTGCTTAAACATTGCTTTATACCTCAAAATAATATTAAAGGTTTGGAATGGTTCATGAGAAGGTTATTGAGGAGGGGGGGAAACCGCTTAAAAGCCAACGTATCAATTGTACACCGATTGCTAAATGTATCGTGAATCTTCTATAGGATATAAACCTGTCCGATTTTGATAAAATCTATTGTTTCAGTTTTGCAGTACAAATATTTTAAAAGTGTACCACAACGGCAAGCTCATACTCTGGAGCTCCACTACTGGCCGAGCGCACAGTGCTCTGAACTGGGAGACGGAAGGTGCCTGGTTCAAATCCAGGTTGCGTCCGCCAACCTAACCGTTTCGAGTTTTCCGTGGTTTCCCCCGAAATACTGGTTAGGACCCCTTAGAAAGACCTCCTCACGGAAAGCACTCCACACCTCGGCCTAGAGCCCACATATAGCTAATTAGCCGTAATCCCACAACAACACAATATACTCAAGACTAGTTTTCATAGTCTTAAAAAATCTTTTAACGTCAATTTATACATAGGTGTGTGTTTGTGTTTGTACGCATATACCCATTTTCATTATGCTCTTTTTCAAAATTTTTGTGTATTAAATTTGTGTATCAAATTTCCGTGCGGCGCAGACTTGCGCTACATGAATTTCTCACAGAACTTTTATTTCGCTTTTTGGGAGTATTAACCGTCATCGGCTTCCATCATAACTCTCCACTTGCGATACAATTGTCTCAGTGAGCCCAGTATAGTTTTGTAGCTGGACTCTCTCAGTAGCAATCTCTAGCCAAGACGGTCGATCTGCAGCGTTTAATTTCTTGCCCAGAACTGGTCTGATGTCGGAATCTTCCATTTGTCCTTTCTGGATTTCACTCTAAGACCGCGGATCCAGTCGTCGTGGTTAAAACTTTCACGTGAACGCCCTTCTCTATTCTGTACTTTTTCTCCGCGTTCACGCAATGTTTGCAATTCATTATACAAGGTCGTCGGGAGGGGGCATCTGCATTCCCGTAAGAGGTGTCTCTGAAATGTTCAATTTCGAAATCGCACGCCTGCAACCTTTGTGTTCAGGGACCTATCTGACCTTCTGTCTCTTTAAAATTCAAAAGCCATCTCAAGGAAGCGTGATCAATCCGGAGAAGATATTTCCGTCCACAGAGGTAGTTATGGACAGTACCGGCCAAAGAGCAAAGCGATACGTGTGCAAGAAGGATTTTTGTCACCCCTTTCAATGAAAATGGGTTGATATCCTAACTAATATTATAAATGCGAAAGTGAGTTTGTTTGTTTGTTTGTTTGTTTGTTTATGACGCTTTCACGCCTAAACCGCTGAATCGATTAGGATGCATTTTGGTTTAGATATAGATGGGACCCTGGAGATGGTTATAGGCTACTTAGAATTTTAGATTTTTAATTACTTTTTTAATTATTAATTAAAAACCGTTTTTACGTTGACATGCTTGGCGAGTTTCGCCCGTATCAAATGATTCATGTTTTGAGCTAACAAGAATGCTATTACTTCAATAAAGGGGCGCGTGCATCTGAAATCATTAAATTCCACGGAAATTATGCCAGTTTTATGCCAAATCTATCTATCAATAATAATAAAAATGAATGTTCTCCAGACAAATCTACAGAAAGCAGAGCTTTGAAAATTTGAGCATAGAAGCCCATGACTGTGCACCTGAGGCTCAGAATGTTGAAATTTTAAATACTTTTCTAATTATTAATTAAAAACCGTTTTATCGCCCGCACAAAATGATTTATGCTTTTGAAATAAAGCTGAAATTCTATTTTCAGATAAAAATGCATTTGAAAAACTTGAAATGGTATGGAAATTATGTTGATTTTACGCCAAATTAAAAAGCATTAGAAAGAAAAGTCCAAATGTGTTTCTTAAACTTCATAAATTTCCAAATCCTACCAATAATATAAAAACTCGGCTGTTCGAGTCTCGTCAGGGGGAGATCCCCCTGAACCCCCCTAATTTTTTAGTTTTATTATTGCCATATTAAAACTACATTAATTAAC
Source organism: Cheiracanthium punctorium (assembly GCA_038373885.1). Classification (NCBI taxonomy): domain Eukaryota; kingdom Metazoa; phylum Arthropoda; class Arachnida; order Araneae; family Cheiracanthiidae; genus Cheiracanthium; species Cheiracanthium punctorium. The sequence goes on from JAWZYV010015197.1 coordinate 49,225, forward strand.
TTGGCATTTTATCGCTCATCTTTTGCGTATTTCGCCTGGTAACCCTATGTTGAAATTTTTATGAGTGTAACCTATTTATAGAAAAATGCATGTGGTGCATATTCTACAGCTTACGAAATATTGTAACAATAGATTAAAGCTGTTGTGAACTAATAATATTTGAATATATGTAAAAAATACATGTGGAGCATATTCTACAGCTTACGAAATAGTGTAACAATATCGAGACTAAAGATTGCTTTAATCTCGATATTAAAGCTGTTATGAACTACTAGTATTTAAATACATGTAAAATTATGTCGCTTTTTTATGTCGCTTTATTATGACGCATTTTTGGGACACATTTTTCAATAAGGGTATTGAGAGATAAAATGACATAGTCATTAAAAAATTTGTACGTTTGTGTGTTTAGATGTTTTTGACTGAATCACACACAAATTGCTGAACGGATTTGGAAAAATTCGTAATGAAGATAGCTTATGCCCTGGATTAACATACAGGCAACCTTTCAAGAATATAGCATAAATAATTCTTTTACAAAAACATTCAAAATAATTCTAATGTATTGCGCTCTATGGAATTATAGCTACTAAACCGAATTTAAAACTTAGTTACACTATTCCTGAGTATTATTGTTTGTTTGTTTGTGGATTAAGACCGATTGACTGCACTAGGGTCCTAGGCCTATATGGGTTATTCCTCTGTGGGGAACTTTCTAAGAGATCCTAGCCCGTATTTACGCGAGGTTTTGGAGAAAACCGCGAAAATCTGCGAGCGGCTAGGTTGACAGGTTCGACCAGGGGTTGAACCCGGCACTTCCAGCCTTCCAGTTTTGAGATAGAACTTCTTAGACACTGGTTGGACCCTGAGTGTTATAGGCTACCTTTTATGCATATATCACAAATAGTTCTTTTACAGGGATACTCATAAGAATTACATTACACTCTATGTGTATCTCTGTAAGTACTGAACCGATTCCAAAACTTTTCACTGTTAGTAAGCTACACTATTCTTGAGTATTATAGGCTAAAATTCATACATGTAGTGCAAATAGTTCCTTTACAGGAACACTCAAAATAATTCTAATACATTACGCTCTCTGGGTATCTCTAACTATAGAACCGATTCTAAAACTTTTTCGCTAAGAAAAAGCTGCACAATTCCTGATTAGCGTAGGCTAAAATTCATGGTATAGCATAAATATTTCTTTCACAAGAACAACAAAAACAGTTAGCAAATACTGTCGTAAATGTATTCACCAAATGCCTGAAAAAAATCTAAATTTAGTAACTCTGCTTACTCTCTTATTTTAAATGAAGTATACTACCACGCATTATACTTCATATAAAATAAGTAAAAAGCAAATAATATTTAAATGCAGTTTCTTTTGTCGCAAACATATGTGTTATTCAGACATGCATCATTTCTTTTGAGACCTAACTCTAAAGCCGACGTGGACGAAGTCGCGGGTAGCAGCTAGTATCTGTATCGATATACGTACCGTACTGAATTTATAAAACTCTTAACATTTTATTTGTTGAATCAGAAGCACAGCCAGGGTTTTATTTCATTCATTTATTTATTTAGTTAGTTAGTTATTTTGTGTGTGTGTATGGGGGGTGAGGTGAGTATCAAATTCTAAGCTAAGTTTCAATTGTAAGCTAAATATCAAATTGTCATTTCGGGGGAGGAGGCTGCAGCCCCCACATCCGTATACGCCTCAGGCTGCAGATTTAGTGGATTCCTGAACACTTAAGTCATTTGAGAAATAACAATCGCATAAAAGTATTTGAAGTAACAAAGACATTTCATCACTGAACTTAAAACTACGAACGTTGTATCAAACTAGTTCTTTTGTCGGGGGAAGAAGGGGTGTAACTCAAATAAGTGTTTGATCAACTAATCACTCTTACCAAATTAAGTTTAAATTGTAGAGTTTTATAAATGTCTATCATCAGTGCCGGATTAAGACAGCGCGGGGCCCGTAGCAAATGTTACCAAGGGGCCCCCTGCTCAGTGACGCACATATATATATATATATATATATATTTAGGGGGAGGAGTTCACCCTCACATTAAAGTAATAAAGCTAAATTAAATGAGAAAATAAATAGTGCTAATTATATCACAATTTATGTTTAGTGCTAATTAATGGTATTACTAATGCTAATTAGATGTAAACAAAACTAAAAGGTCATGCGTGTTATATTTGCGAGAGGTTTATCCCAGCCCTTCCTCCACCTTAGGTGAGCTAATCTGTAGGTTTTGTGCGATAATAAAATAAAACACAACTTTTACGAATTTTCTTGATTCAAAATGAAAAAATTTGAGTTAAAATAGTGTGCGGGTAAAATACCGCAAGACATAGAGAGTGAGTAAATAGATAGTGAGACTAGCGATGTTTAAAGTTATTTATTCGTACAACTCAGGTTTTTTTTAATGAATGTTAATGTTCATGGATATATATTTGGAATTTCTAACACTTCCCACCTTTCCCATATGCAAACATATAACTAGACAAGTTTACACACATAAAATAATAATTGTTTCTGTAAAATTTTTAGAACCTTCGAAATCAATATGTATTTTAAACTGTGCCTTTAAACACTATTTTTTCCCCTATAAAAATACATGCTTGTAAAATTATTTCATTATATATCTGGACGGTCTTTACTAATTATAGGTTACATATTTTTAACTTCTCTTAATTTATTTAATGGGTTAATTCATAAGAAATCGAACTGAGGATAGATAGATCTAGCACAATACCTCCACCATTCAAAATATACTGCATACACGGAAGGCATTTAAACTGTACATGCTTGTACAGGGGGACTGTTACTTCCACATACCGCTTGGGACACTTCTAAAGGTCATTTCGTTAGTGTTCTACAAGCATATGTACATTACTTTTCAACTTATCCTCGTTAAAATGATATAAAATATTTTGCTCAAAAAAATCTTTATAAGAGGAATAGAATAATCTATATAATAAATAATAAAAAATTCGGATACAACATTCATTATCGTATTACGTTCAAATGTTTTTGCAAGACATAATAATCTTAAATGTGACAAGTAATTTGTGAGTTTCTTTGTGGGTCAAGAGTATCCTAAAATTCTTTTTGTTTTCAGTTTGCCTGAGGTTATGGCTTCTCGGATACCCCGACCGTGCGAAGATCCTCTCGGTTCTAATTATTTTATTTGAACGAACGTACTGGCATGCGCGCTCTTGACCTGTGGTTTCGACCGGCCAAAAATGAATTCTTTCATATTTAACGTGGTTAATTTCCGAGATTAATAAGATAATTTATCGTAATAGTGGATTCCCCAACTATAAAAAAATGACTTACATTCTATATATTATTATTGTTTCAAAAAATAATTCGCCTTTGTTTAAATACTGTAAAATGTAAAATAAATAATTAAGTAAAAACAAAGCAAGCCAACTACCAAAAGCCTTCTAAGATGGTTTACATCCTAGTACACCTTCGAATTTCGCCAAAGCCACCCGCCTTTACTGCAAAATAAAAGAACTTTGGGGCTGCCCAATATCCGTTTAAAATACCATCCCCATATTTACTGCAAAACAAAATAACTTTATGTCCAATATTTAAATAAAAATTATTGTTTCGTGGGGGATTATTATTGATTATGGGGCGCGTTTTTCCTACAATCTTAATCCTATGGATCTCAGCTCTCGGGAAAATGCAGAAGATCAACTCGCGTTCCAGAGAACATCTTCAGAAATAGACAAAAATATTTCCGTTCTATTGAGTCATTTTGAAAAGTTTGATTACAACTTCATTAAAAAATTCTTTCGACTTGTTACTGAAAAGTCCCTGAAGTGATCGGGACAGATAGACTACAGACTAATGAATAATCCGGCTCACTGACGGATTAATACAATTTTGTGGGTGGAGGCTTGGATGGAAGATTCACACACATATATATATATATAAATTTTATGGAAGTAAGTTGGGATTGTTTACGTTAATTTCATTTTTCTCGGGAGGGGCGGTCACCTTCTCCGACCCCCTCCCTTTAATCCGCCCTTGATCAGACCCTGAGTCTGTTTTTTTGTTTCGGCACTTAGTTTTCTTTCTATATTTTGTTTATTTCTGGATTCAGTCTTCAAATAAAGACAAAAAAGTAACATTATTGGTAAGGAATCCATTTTCTAAAGGCCATAGGTGGGTGGTGCAAGGATCTGGATACCCCTCCTCCGTTTGTCCGAGTTTCGCTTTTAGTGAACGAAAAGATAATGATACAACCTTTCTTTCTGTCTTTCTTTTATTTCCCCCCTTTTGGATGCTCCCTGAAATTTTTTTCTGAGAACCGTGTTTTTGTTCCACAGTATTGTTGGATATACTCTTGTGTGTGTCCTTATTGCTGACTAGAATACTCATTCAGTTTCGTCTAGGTAATGAGTTGACTAAATAATGCAGGCATGCAACAGCCACATTAAATATATTAATGACTATGTCATTTTATCGCTCACCCCCTTTTGAAAATGGGACATAAAAATGAGACACGAAAATGCGTTACGAAAACGCGACATAAAAGTAAGAATAAATGTCCGCTGAAAATGTTAGTATGTGTTACATAAACCACCGATTTCTATAAGCTCCGTAAGGTTGCATTTATTTGATAAAATGATTGCTTAAAAATTTCATCCGTTTATTTAAATACTATTAGTTCACAACAGCTTTAATCTATTGTTACAATATTTCGTAAGCTGTAGAATATACATCACAAGTATATTTTACATATCTTCTTATAAATAAAAATGAAATTCTGTTTGTTTGTTTGTTTGTTTGTTTGTTTATTTGTTTGTTTGTTTGTGGATTTGAGTTGTATACAAATCCACAAAAATGGACCTATCAGCCTGAAATTTTGCACAGATATGTAAAATAATATAAAATAAATCATAGTCCACTTTAAAACTTTGAAAGTCCACCCGTTCCCGGAATTTAAGAGATTTTTTATGTTCTGCACGCAAAAAGCTAATTGTAACCCCTGTAGTGAAAAAAGTGTGAAATAAGGATCGTGGTTGCCATGTGTGGCGATTTTGCCGAATAAGATGTTTTAAATTCTCAAAGTAAAAATAAAAGAATAATAATGTTTTTTTTTTTGTTAGTTTATATTCGTAAGGTTATATATTTTTTAATTATAATATCGTGTGCATGGGAAATCGGAGCAGGAATGAAATGTTTTTATACGCAAAACAATAAGAATTGAAGATTTCCGAGGCTAATATGTTAAAATTTTTTAGTTTGGCGAAAAAATAAAATGGCTCAAATGCCGAGAAAGTGAGTTCTAGCGGTTTGCACAGTTTCCGGCTAGGCGCAATTTACTGAGAGCTTAAAGAAACGGATTTTTGAAAACAAGTGCAAAGGTTTTATTAGAATACAGCGTTAAATTTTAATGATCCGTGCGAAAATAATGCAGTTATTAAGGGATTTCAAGCGATCTATCTTCAGCATTCTCGCGATTTTGAGGAGGATTCTAACGCTTGGCGCTATTTATCGTAATTTAATCGTCTGCTATTTGGGTTATGAATACACCTGCGTATAAGTTTTTGAAATTTTCATTCAGTTGGAATTGTGCATTTTTCTGAGCAGCTTTTCTGCATCTAATGTATTACATCCAGAAAAAAGGATGTTAGAAATATCAATTTTAATTTTGTTTAATCACACTCATGAATAATGATACACTTTCCAACTTAATGAAAGAAGGAACGAAAATAGGGAAGACCCATGGATTATAACTCTTTTTATATATAGCACTTTAGTGCGTATTTAAAAATCTTAAAGTGTGTCTGATTTTCTATGATTCTAGCGCTTGGCGCAATTTAATGAGAGGGTATTTTTAAAAACAAGCGTAGGTTATCTTATAAATAAAAATGAAATTCTGTTTGTCAATTTGTTGATTTGGGTAGTATACAATTCCACAAAAATGGACCTGTCAGCCTGAAATTTTACACAGATATGTAAAATAATATAGAATAAATGATAGTCCACTTTAAAACTTTGAAACTCCACTTTATTTCCGTTCCCGGAATTTAAGAGATTTTTTATGTTCTCCACGCAGAAAGCTTTACGTAATATTAACCCCTGTAGGGAAAAAAGTGTGTGAAATAAGCATCTTGGTTGCCATGTGTGGCGATTTTGCCGAATAAAATGTTTTAAATTCTCAAAGTAAAAATAAAAGAATAATAATGATTTTTTTAGTTTATTTTTTTAGGTTATTTTTTTTAATTATAATATCGTGTGCGCATAAGAAATGAGAGCAGGAATGAAATGTTTTATACGCAAAACAATGACGATCGAAGATATCCGAGACTAATATGTAATTTTTTTTAGTTTGGCGAAAAAAAAAAAATGGCTGCTAGGCCGATTTTTAGAGAATGAGTTCTAGCGGTTTGCACGGTTTTAGGCTTTTTGGCGCAATTTACTGAGAGCTTAAGGGAATAGCATTTTTGAAAACAAGTGTATAGGTTTTCTTAGAATACAGCATTAAATTTTAACTATCCGTGCAGAAATAATGCAGTTATTAGGGCATTTCAAGCGATGTAGCTTCAGAATTCTCGCCAATTGAGTACATTGATTTAACTTGGGGGAAATCCGCCAAATTTCAGAAAATTGAAATCTTCGCATTTAGTACATCGAGGTAACGATGAATAAAACATGTTATAGTTGATAATTTAAAAAATGCGGCTGTATTAAGGGATTCCACTTTTCAAATAAATGCCTGGCGGTCGAACCATTTCCCATTTTGATTGCTGCTAAGGCAATGCTTCGAATGATTCCCTGAAAAAACTCTTGCAAAATGGCGTATGCTGGCACTTTGGCGAGGCTTAGATTTGAAACTGGATTTTACTTGAGACTGGTATATACGTATAAGACTGGTTATAGATAAAAATGAATGTTGGTATGTGAGTAGGAGGTTGAAAAACTCCAGCACCGTTTTACTGATCACCATGAAATTTGGTTCACCTAAGTTTTTTATCATGGAGAAGATTTTTATGCTATCCGTTTTCCTCTAACTTTTCACTAGGTGGCGCAGCAGAACGTCGAATTCTATTCCGTTTAGCCGTTTGCTATGCGAATATCGTCCAACCAATTTCGATGAAATTTGGTACACGCGAATATTAGAACACGGAGAATATTTTTCACTATCCATTTTGCTGTAACTTGCCGCTAAATGGCGCTGCAAAGCATCAACTTCTATACCGTTCGACCGATCGGCATAAAATTTTTTATACTTACACATTTGAGCACGAAGAATATAATCTAACTGCGTTACTTTTGATGTTACTCGCCACTAGATGACACTGCAATGCATTATTATTTTAACTCACCACTAGATGACGCTGCAGCAGGCCAAATTTTTGACCATTCAAACGGTGGCTATGAAAATCAGTATACATAGCTATTTGAACAATGAGAATATTTTGGCGTTATCCATTTTGCTATAACTCGCCACATGACGGCGCTGTAGCAAATCATTACTTTAATTAACCACTAGATGGCCCTGCAGTATATCACTTCTTGACTGTGCGAATGATCGCAATGAAAATAGGTATACATAGATATTTGAACACGGGGAAGAGTTTGGCACGATCCATTTTCCTATAACTTGACACTAGATGACGCGTCAACACATGAACTTCAAGACTATTCAGCCGATCGTCATGAAAATTCGTATACATCGATATCTGAATGCGAAGAATATTTTTGCCGTATCCGTTTTGCTAAAACTCGCCACTAGATTGTGCTACGCCGCATCGCCTTCTGCACCGTAAAAACGATTGCCTTGAAATTCAGTATGCATGATTATTGAACACAATATAACGCGATATCCATTTTGCTATATCTCTTTATTACAATAAATAGTAATCACAACAAATATTAATATCAAAAAGTCCATTCATTCCCGTGCGAAGAACGGGTACTTCAGCTAGTATTTAAATACTATTAGTTCACAACAGCTTTAATCTATTGTTACAATATTTACTGAGCTGTAGAATGTGCATCACATGTATTTTTCTATAAATAGGTTACAATCCTAAAAATTTCAACATGGGGTTACCAGGTGAAATACACGATAGATGAGAAATAAAATGACATAGTCCATTAATATCGTTTTAATATGGCAATCATGAAACTAAAAAATTAGGGGGGTTTAGGGGGGTCTCCCATTGATGAGGCTCGAACAGCCGAGTTATACATATATTCTTTCAATGAGTTGTCTACAACTGATTTACAGTTCCACTATATAGATCTTCAGAAATTGTCTTATCCAATAAATAAATAAATAAATAAATAAAATGAAAAGAAAGAAAGAACGAAAGAAAAAAAGATTTACAAGATTTATCTGTTGCCTTAAAAAATCAAGAAAGATAAATCATGCCAAGCTCATAGATTATAAAACACTTTCCAATACAAAATATTTTTGCGCCAAATCTGCTATGTATTTTAGTTAAAACTGGCGAGATTTCGTAGATAAAAAAATGTTGTATTATCAGTGTAAATGCAATTTTATGAGACCCTGTAAAAGACCATTAATTTTTTTTAGCGTTTAACTGAAGAATATAAAAATTTTATACTCATTGTCTTGTGCTAGAAATGTATTAGTGTCTCTCAAATGCCACAGACTGCAATGGGAATTCTTTTGAGTGCTCCTGTAGAACTATTAATAATACGGACGTTATTCTCAATGGAGAGCATCATTTTGAGAGCCTTAGTAATATATATGCCAACTTTGTTTTCTTTCAAAAATCGAATATCTCTAAAATAGGTTTTCAAGAATGACTGCTGATTCAGTCATTCCTGTATCAACAGATACAGGGGGAGACCCCCCCCGAACCCCCCCTTTTAGTTATGTTTTTAAGACTGTGCTATACATTGGATTTTTTTCTCCTGTAAAAGAACTATAAATGCTACATACACCATTTTCAATATGGTACGTGGTACTGTACATAGAAAAAACATAAATTTCGCACAAATCGATGTATATCCACAGCAGTTAGAACACTGGATGGGTGGACATCAGAATAGACAAATAATCGAAATCATAAGGACGTTAACCCGTTTTGGGTTCTAATACATTAACAAATTTTCGTCGGTCGGAGACCCCCTCATACTCCAAGGCAGATAGCCCTTAACAAAACACAATACAATAAAATCAGTTAATTAAAGTGCGAGTAACGAATTTTCAAAATTTCCAAAGAAATCGACATAGCTTAATATAATTACATTAGACATTTTTCGAGGTACTACATTATTATCCAGGCGATCCGCCAAGCGACAACTTTTTCGCCAAGATAAATGCCGGACACATGAAATTATTGATGGTTCGGAATACGATTGCCAACAGTTTGCCAGGAAATTTGAGGGAAAAATAGTTTGGCGTTAATGACCGCCGAGATAATACGTAAATACCTTTTTCGATTTATCGTAAAATAATAAAAATATCGCCAAGTTTGGTTCATTTTTCAAAGCATTTTTTTCGTACCCTGTTTGGCAATTTATCGCAAAAGTCGCCAACATTGCCGGCTTTTGGCTCAAATTTTGAAGGAGGCACACGATCGTCGTCGGATTATTAGCTAATCATATTGTAGGATAGTATTATATGCTTAAAATAGATGCCTGTCTCTAAACTGCCATTGACCGTATTGTATAGAAATTATTTTGAGTGCTCCCGTATAGAAAAACTTTTAACTATACAGACACTATTTTCGATGCAAAGCTTCATTTTGTAATCCTTCATAACATCCAATTTTGTTTCATTTCAAAGAGCAGAATATCTCTAAAACTAGAAGTCAAAGCCTTTTGTGAAGGCAATTACAACGGGCGAGAGAAAAAACATTTTAAGGAAATTTGTCTTTCATTCAATATATTTAATTTTCATCCACCTAAAATAAATAAGTTCATATTCAATTTTTATTACAGACCCAAATTGAATTTAATGCTCATCTGGAAACGCGCGGAATCTTTTCGCAGTCGAAAGCTTTCGTTTTGCATACATAAACATTCGAATATCCAATAGACGATTTATTTGTGGGGGAAAAAATAATAATAAACTGTGTAATCGGGAGAAATTATTTTAAACGTATTGGAATCCCCCAATTGTATGACGTCATTTTCACTTAAAATAGGTCATTTTGTCACGCAAATGATTCAATTTTTTGACTCTCGGAAACGAAATGGTGCTGAAAATAGCGAAAAATCGCTTAAAAATGAAGGAACGGGTGGATTTTTAGATTTTAAAATTGACAGATTGTTTTCTATATTTTTTTTACAAACTTGTGAAAAATTTCAAGCGGATCGTACAAACGGTGAAGAAGTTGTTAGGCTTTTTGTCCTTGACTTTGTAATCTTTTTGCAGTCATAGAGGAAAAAGTTTTATCTTGAAGTCGGGGTTCAGCGCAACTACAAGGGGTGATCAAATGAAAAGGTACCAAACGTCGCAACAACCTAACCGTTATCATATTTGTCCATGCAGCTATAAGAGCACGTATCGAGACATCTAGGAACGCGATTGGAGCCTTTTGTGTGGATAGGAACAGGCGGGGGCCCGCAGGAGAGAGCAGAAACTCTTGTAAAAAGCACCCTACTACGTCCAATTGACGCGGCAGTGCGTGTGAGGACAGGATGGTGTTCACATTGCAAAATTCGACGATTTAGGGACAGCGAGGCGTTATCCGATTTCTGACAGCGGAAGGTGTTAAACCGGCCATTATTCATCGCAGGATGATGATCGTATACTGGGAAGGCTGTGTGTCCCACAAGTCAATGAGAAAATGGAATGTCCGTTTTCGCCAAGGAACTGGTCACGTTCAAGTGGGAGACGTTGGACCATCCGCCCTACAGTCCGGACATGTCACCCTGCGATTTCCATATGTTGGTTCCACTGAAGAAACCACCTGAAAGGGAAGCGCTTCAACTCGGACGACGTACTAAAGGACGCTGTGACGGACTGGGTCTCGTCACGGCCACAGGAATTCTGGGAACAAGGAATCCTGCGGCTTGTTCGTCAGTGGGATCGTTGTGCTCAGGCCTATGGTGTATATTTTGAATAAAGTCTACATTTGTACCCACCGTTCTTACCTTTTCATTTGATCACCCCTTGTAGTTAGCAGGATGATGCGCTTTTAAGAATAACTTCCCATAGAGCGCAATGTATTGGGACTATTTTGAGTGCTCCTGTAGAAAAAAGTCAATAAATGCTACATAGATCCTTTACAATAGGGTACATGGTACTGAAGATAAGAATAACATATATAAATTTCGTAGAAATCAATGCCTATACACTCGAGTCAAGGACGGACAGACAGAGAAACCGAAATCTTAAACACTTTTCTACCTTGTTGGAAAGTGTCAAAAAAGCTAGATCTTGAGAGGGAAAGACGAAAACTTTCAAGGTAAAGGCGCGGGGCCCCCAAAAGCGCGGGGCCCGTAGCATTTGCTAAATCTGCTATATTGTTAATCCGGCACTGTCTATCATTTTTAAAAGTATCCTTTAAATGGAAATTACTTTTCTGCATGTATTCACCAAAGTTTTGGTTTCATGAAGTTTTAATGTTTGATAACGCAGGACCACATTAACAGTCCCCTAAAAGACTATTTCTTAGTGTTCTTTTTATTGTTAGAACAGAATACTCTTGGGAACGATAGGAAGCCAAAAATTAGTCCACTTTAATTTTTTCCTTCTCGAAACTTAGCATTGCTGAACCCTGCAGCCGATTAAAAGATTAATGCGAATAGCACCACGTTGTAAAGAACGTGAATAGTAGAAGTCGTGTCTCTACAACTTTGATAATTAGGTAGATTAAATTTGCAAGTCGAGTCGTCAGTGTTCAAGCGTGAAAGAGGCAATCAAGTGGCTGCATCCTAAGTTCAAATTGTTCCCTGAGCGTACCAGCGTCCGAAAATTGTAGAACTGAGACAACCCAATAGTTTTGACTTTCGATATTCATAAATTATTCAAACTTGCTATTTGTTTAGTATATTTTTTAAAGTTCATACTTTTGCAAGTGTGCATAGATAACAGAAATTTAATGTGCATTTTAATTTTACAGAATTTAATACAATCACCGTTAGTTTTAAGTACAATACCCTCCTTGGTAGTGAATTCCCCCAGTAGATTTAGAGTTACTTTAACATATGTAAAATGACATGATCAAAATATCCAGTTAAGTTTAAACAATAATGGAACACAATTTCAAAGTAACTAACCTTTTTTATTCATATTGAAACAGAACATTAATATACATCTTTCATACTAGAAAACTAATTTTCTACAGCGAGTTTCACTTTCTATATAAAAGCATTACATTTAGAAAAAAGATGTTAACATTAGGAATATGATACTTCCAGAATACAATACCCGATACATAATCCAATTCACATTTTAGTAGCATTTCTGACACTGCAATAGATTTTGTGCAACATAAGGTTGGTGTAGCATTAAAAG
>JAWZYV010015198.1:0-63934 GCA_038373885.1 Cheiracanthium punctorium
GAAGAGAATAAAGACGTTCTTAAGAAGTACTATGCTAGAACAGGACTGGCCACGCCGGCTGGTCGGCGATCGCCGAGGGCTCCCGGCCTAAGGGTACCCCAGTGAGGTATCCCAAAATCGGATACATTACTTCAATATACAGGATATATTACTTTAGAAATTTGATAAACAGGGTGTCCAGCCTTAATGTGACACTGTTTTTTATACTTAGTATACAGGGTGTCCAGTGCTAACGCTGTCCAATGGCTATTTCCTAAACTGTTAGTCGGAGACATATAGTTTCCATTGCAAAAATGCTTTAAATTGTATAATCTATTATATGAGAAACAATCAAAGTCAATAAATCAATTTCTATAAAAATTTAGAAATTTAAATTTTTATACGGTCCCCCGGTCCTATCGGTTATATTTAGAAAGATTTTCTTTATGCAATTTTATGCACAATAAAAAAAAATTGTCCTTCTATGACCAAAATTCATCGATTTACGAAGCAGCAAAACATTGTGACTTAAGTCACTTTTCCACGTTTAAAAATGTCCCGTTATGGTAAACCGTTGGGACCATATAAATACTGAAATTTCAAATTATAGGTTTTAATTTCATTTTCTGGCATAATGCGGAAAAAGAAGCAAAACTAATTTTAGAGTACTGATCTTCAAGCAGACAGGGCCTTATTATCGCATGGGCAAATCGGGACTTTGCCCAGGGCCCCCCCAATTTCAAATGTTGTTCTGAAATATTCTTTTTTAGATCAAAATTTTATAAAAAATGAAATAAATTTCATAGATCAGGGCCCCCCTAATCTATCAATGCCCGGGGGCCCCTGATGGTCATAATCAGGCCCTGCAAGCAAAGGGTTATAGTCAAGCTCTATTAAAATCTATCTGAGGTCAGACTTACTAAATCATATATAGTGTTACGAACTTTCGGAGCAACCTGCTGTTCTGGAGCTTAAAGTAGTTCAAAATTCGTATTCTAAACTTCAAATAGATAAATTTTGCTTTTTGTTGCATCAAAATCCGTCAACTAGAACCGGAAATACGGAGGTTTCAGCTTCCCATTCAAATATATGGGGTTTCTAGAAATCTCGAGAAATATTGGTCCTAGGGCTTCGATCTCTTCACTTTTGGGGACTTATTTTTGGCGCCAAATCTGGCAATATTTCGCCAAAAGTCGCCAAGCGTGGCGACATTTTGGTCATTTGGCGCGATTTTCCCTATGGGGCTTGTAAAGCTGCTTTTGCTGCATTAAAAACGCATAATAACCTATCATTTCTTTTCTATGACGTAATCAAAATTATCGCTTTATGTGCAATCCTCGAGAAATAAGACTTTTCTGGAAGCTTCTTGTACCTTCTGCGTCGGCTATAAATTGAAGCGCTTCGAAAGCCCCAGTTCAGTGCGAGTTGAACGCCCAGTGTGTGAAGAGCTCTCTCAATGTGAGTATGCTTGATAGAAGCGGTGTTTTGCGCTTCTTTTCGAAGCTGTTTTTAAAGTGCTGGGTGTAAATTTTTCACTGTTGAGTCTTGAGGGAGTGGTAGGGTTATTGTTAGGAAAAGTAACTGTAAACCTTACCTTAAAGGTTCCATGACATGTGGCTGTGTTCTCTTTATTATATCTGAATGCTGTATAACTTAACTTTAATTATTTGCCTTAAAATCTAAAGGCACTGATAGCTCTTATTTTTATTAATTAAAGTTCTTACTTAAAACTATTCTAATATCAACGCTTCAAACAAGCACCTAATTGCTGCAAAACGCTTTGCATAATGTGTTTCTGTTTTTGGCCGCTAGAGGCGCTGTACTCCCGGCGACTTGCCGCGGAGCTATTTTCTCCTTTTTCTTTTCACGTCACAGGTCCGCAGTCCTTGGTGACGTCGTTGCCTGGCCAATAGTATAAAAGTTCGCCGTTCACCGCGAGAGAGAGAGGAGGCGAAAAGGGTGATACGACAGATGCGTATGGAAGGACGCTCGAAGCCAGCCATGTGAGATGCTCTGAGCTGAGTCAAACGATTAACCTGGCAAGCCATCCCGTCGCAGCTTCCAACAAAGCCTTTTTTTGATTATGCCGCTACAAGCTTATCTCAAGGTGATGCTGTCCGATTTGTTGTCCAGAATGTCCGATGCCACATAGATGCTGTACCACATCAAATGCCTGTTTTTTGTTTCCATTTGTTCATCCCCATCTGTATACCAGCCTTCATGCTTCATTACTTAAATAAAAGAACTATCAAGGTAAACTATTTTGTCATCTTTTACCTGGCAAGCCCTCAATTCATTTTTCTTACTAGCTTTCACTGCTCAAAGTTTTGAAGTATAAAACTCTGCTAAATCCAGACATTTCGGTTATGGGCCTCTGCCATTTAAAAATTATGTGAAGATTATGCATGTATTCCTTGATTTTAACTATTTACAAAAAGATTTTAACGAGCATTAAGAGGGCGGGCCCTGATTAGAAGTTTTTAATTATATAAATCTATCTGAAAAAAAAAAAAAAAAAAAAAATGGAAACTATATCGATGCAAGTTGATAAATTGGGCTCTGATAACTATGAGACATGGAAAGAAGATATAAAAGTCTTGTTAATAGATAGAAATTGCTGGGATATTGTAACCGGCGAAGAAATTAGACCAAAAGAAACGGAAGTTAAAGAGTTGAGGGACTATAAAATTAGATACGGTAAAGCGTATAGTACCATATATTTAAATATATCCAGTGAATATAAACCCCTCCTCGCCGGGACATATGATCCCAAGGAAGTTTGGGAAAAGCTAAAGAAACACTTTAAGCCCGAATCAAGAGCTCGTTCTATCGCTTTGACCGATGAGTTCTTTTCATGCAGAATTAACGACAATGAGGAAGTAGGATTATTTGATGCTCGTTTAAAATCTATTGCAACGCAGTTGCGTGAAGCTGGTACACCATTAGCGGATTGGTACCAATCTTTTCAATTAATTAGATATTTACCCCCTGAGTACGCAGGGATTGTGCAGGCCATCTATAGATGGGATGACGATGAATTTAAGTTCGATAAAGTCCTAGCTGAATTATTGGCCGAGGAAGCCAGGTTGAAACAAAGCTTAGGCGACCGTGCAGCTATTGCTATGTCCAGTCAAGCCAAACATGAAAAACGTACCCCTCATAAAGGAAACTTTAAACGTGAGACAAGGCGCTGCTATGGATGCGGGAAAACCGGACATTTAAAAATCAACTGCAGACACCCTCCTCCCCAAAAGCAAAAAGGATCTTATCACCCTAAAAATTTTATTATTGAAGCTTATTCTAACCAAGTAATTGAAAATGATCGTTCATGGGTTTTTGACACTGCCGCAAGTAATCACTTTTGTAATGAAAAAGATCTATTTAAATATTTTACACCCATTAAGGGTAAGTCAATGTCCGTCGCCATAAATGGTATTGAATGTCCTGTCGAGGGGAAGGGAACCGTAGTTCTGAATTTCCAGAACGGAAAGTTAAAACGTGTTTTGAGAAATGTTTTATACTCCCCTGAACTAAGACGTAATTTACTATCCGGTTCTATCCTCGATTCAGAAGGTCTTACCTTTAGAGGTGGTCAGGGTAAAGTTCAAGCATTTCTGAAAAATAATCGAAAATTATTCACCGCCTATAAGAAGCAAGGACTGTACTTTTTGTATCCCAAGTATGATAAATTGAAGCGAAATTCTAAAAATACTCACGAGAAGAAACCAGAAGCAAATGTCTCCTCTCCCCCTAAATCGGAAGATTTAGAACTCTGGCACCAAAGGTTCTGTCATATTAATTATAAGTCCATAATTGAAACTAGCAAATCAAACTGTGTCTTTGGCCTTCCTACTTTAAGAGCAAACCCCGTAATATCATGCCATAATTGTAAAATAGCTAAAACGAGACGTAAAAGTTTTAAAAGCATCCCTTCAATCCGCTCAACTAAACCCCTACAACTTTTACATATGGATGTCTGTGGTCCACTCCCCAACCAGTCAATAGTTGGTCATCGTTTCTTTTTAACAATAACAGACGACTACTCCAGGAAGACTACCGTATATCCTATGAGAAAGAAAACCGAAGTATTTGAGTGTTTTAAGAAATTTCAAAGAAGGGCAGAAAGATTTTTAAACACTAAAATTATTAACATCAGAACCGATAATGGGATGGAATTTTGTCATAACGAATTTAAAAAGTTTTTAGATGAAGAAGGGATTCACGCTGAAAGAACAAACGACTATACTCCCGAGCAGAACGGAGTTAGCGAGAGATACAACTACACTGCCCTAGATGCTGTAAAAGCTATGCTAAGCTCAAGCGGATTAAGTAACAGCTTTTGGTCAGAAGCACTACTTTGTTTTACCTACGTTCGAAACCGAACTTGCCACGCTAATCAAGTAAGAACGCTTTTTGAACTTTTTAGTGGCCGTAAACCTTCCATTAAACACTTAAGAATTTTTGGTTCGAAAGTTTACGTGGGAGTACCTCGTCAATTAAGAAATAAACTTGACATGAGGGCAAAACAGGGCACTATGGTGGGTTACGCGATGCAAAGTCGTGGATACAGGATTTGGATCCCTGGCGATAGGAAAGTAATCGAGACTTCTAACGTTAGATTCGAAGAGGAAATACAAAAACATGAAAGCAATGGAGTCGTACTGGACCCTATAAGTTCACCCAACGAGGATTCGGGGGATAGTGAATGTGAAGACGAAACACAGGAAAAGGATTTTATTTTTGACAAAAAGAAAGAAATGTATTTAGGTAAGCCAAGTACATCTGAGGAAGGGGAAAGTGACGAATCTGAAGGGGAGAGGGAATCCTATAGAAACGTAAAAACGCAGCTTAAAACAGTAAACTGGGTTAGAAGAGCAGTTCCAAGAAAAGACAAGTCTCGAACCGATATTTATTACGGAATTGAGGGCAGTAATGTCAGGTTAAGATCCCATAATGATGTAAAAAGCTACTGCAATAAACACGGGATTAAATATGATCCAGAAATGTTTTGTTTTAAAGGTAAAAATACATACTCGGGCATTGTACAAGATGAAGCTAATTTTTCAGATTCCTGACTAGAAGAAATTCAAATACCAAATAATTTTTTCCAGGCAATTAAATCTCCCGAGGCAGAGAAGTGGATGCAAGCTATGAATGACGAGCTAGATATAATGAATGAAAGAAAAGTATGGGACTTAGTTCCGAAACCTGAAAATGCGAAAATCATCGGAAACCGATGGGTGTATACAGTAAAAAGAGACGCTAGTGGAAAAATCGTACGTTTTAAATCAAGACTCGTCGCCCAGGGTTTTGGGCAAAGAAGAGGGGAAACTTACGATCAAGTCTTTAGTCCTGTTGTTAATTTTACTGTAATTCGTTTCTTTTTCTCATTACTAGTAGGTCACTATAAATGGAACCACTCTCAAGCTGACGTAACCTCCGCGTACCTGTACGCTCCGATTGAAGACGAAATTTATATGTTCCAACCTCAAGGTTTCAAGGAAGAAGGTAAGAAAGATTTTGTATGTAAACTAAATAAAGCCTTATATGGTTTGAAGCAAAGTGGCAGAGAATGGTTTAATGAGTTTCACAGAATTTTAACTGAATTACACTTTTTCAAGCTTGAGTGGACCAACTGCGTTTATGTTTACAACAATCTAGTAGTGTTACTTCTATACGTTGACGACATTGTACTCCTAGCTAAAACAGAAAAGGAAATAAACCACGTATTCGATTTATTAGAAGGAAAAATCAATCTTAAGAAGTTGGGGAAAACAAGAAAACTATTAGGCGTTCAATTTGAAGAAAATGAAAATGGCTTATTTATACATCAAGAGGAATACATAAACAAGATTTACAACCGCTTTAAAAGTTTTAATATACCCATCTCATCCCTTCCAATCGCTCCGGGTATCGTAATGTCAAAAATGGACTGTCCAACTAACGCCGCAGAAGTTAAAGAAATGGAAAAATTTCCCTATCGCAACATCTTAGGATGTTTGTCGTTCCTTGCAAGCAGAAACCGTCCAGATATTTCATACGCAGTAAATGTTTTATCACAATTTCAATCTAATCCCGGATATAATCATTTCAATCAATTATTAAAATTACTTGGCTACGTTAAATCTACTTCACACCTCAAATTAAAATTATCTAATATAAATCAGATTTCCATAAATTGCTACTCAGACGCTGATTTTGCTTCAAACAGAGATGGCCGAGTGTCAATGGGAGGATATATTTTAATGCTGGATCAAACCCCCATATCATGGCGTACGTCGAAACAGAAGTGTGTCGCTCTATCTTCGATGGAGTCGGAATTTATCGCCCTGACAGAAGCCTCCAAAGAATTGCTGTGGATACAAAGAATTTATAATGAGCTGATAAATCTAAAACTACTTCCCAAAGACCTGGATAAAGTTACACTTTTTCGCGACAATCCTGCCGCCATAGATTTCAGCAACTCACCCATTGAGAACAGCCGGACGAAGCACATACATGTAAAGTATCACTTTTTAAGAAGCCTAGTTATAGATAAATTATTTACCTTAAAATATATAAATACAAAGAATAACCCAGCAGATATTTTCACAAAACCTCTTCCAAAGACTGGACTTACAACATTCAACGAAAGACTTTTTTGTTCAGTATCAAAGCCCTACTCCCACTAAAGGGAACCTAGGCAAAATTTTTGAAAAGTCTCTTTAGACTTTCTTTTTGAAAAGAAAATTTCAAAGTCCTACTCCCACTAAAGGGAACCTAGGCAAATTTTTCTGAAAAGTCGCTTTTGACTTTCTCTTTTTGAACATCACCTTTTCTTTTTGTCAAGTCGAAGACTCTCTACGAAATAAAAGGGGAAAGGAAAAATTTTCTTGATCTTTTGAAAAGAAAAAAAACGGACGTAACGGAGAAACCTTGCTCTGTGAATGTAAATGACTCAAACAAACTTTTCTATTTTTATCTCTTTTCTTAAGTTTTTTTTTTTGAGGTGCACCTCACCCCTAAAGAAAGTACAAACTTGTTGTTTTTCTTTGTAAAGTGAATGCAAATGTGTTTAATTGCATTATGTGAATCTTTTGAAAAGTGTTTTTTTACTAACGTTTTTTTTTTGACTGGCCAGTCGTACTTTATAGTTGTCGTACTTTATAGTGTAACTATGCATATTTTGTACTAACCCTTGTGCTTTCTCATCTGTGTTCATCGCTATTTGCATAATATGTCCTTTGTTCTTTTCAGAGGGAAAAGTACTTACTCTCTTTTGAAAGAAATTTTTTTACTTGTTTGAAGCAGTTCCTTTTGCCATGTCATGGAAGGCGGGCCATTGTTAGGAAAAGTAACTGTAAACCTTACCTTAAAGGTTCCATGACATGTGGCTGTGTTCTCTTTATTATATCTGAATGCTGTATAACTTAACTTTAATTATTTGCCTTAAAATCTAAAGGCACTGATAGCTCTTATTTTTATTAATTAAAGTTCTTACTTAAAACTATTCTAATATCAACGCTTCAAACAAGCACCTAATTGCTGCAAAACGCTTTGCATAATGTGTTTCTGTTTTTGGCCGCTAGAGGCGCTGTACTCCCGGCGACTTGCCGCGGAGCTATTTTCTCCTTTTTCTTTTCACGTCACAGGTCCGCAGTCCTTGGTGACGTCGTTGCCTGGCCAATAGTATAAAAGTTCGCCGTTCACCGCGAGAGAGGCAGAGAGAGGAGGCGAAAAGGGTGATACGACAGATGCGTATGGAAGGACGCTCGAAGCCAGCCATGTGAGATGCTCTGAGCTGAGTCAAACGATTAACCTGGCGAGCCATCCCGTCGCAGCTTCCAACAAAGCCTTTTTTTGATTATGCCGCTACAAGCTTATCTCAAGGTGATGCTGTTCGATTTGTTGTCCAGAATGTCCGATGCCACATAGATGCTGTACCACATCAAATGCCTGTTTTTTGTTTCCATTTGTTCATCCCCATCTGTATACCAGCCTTCATGCTTCATTACTTAAATAAAAGAACTATCAAGGTAAACTATTTTGTCATCTTTTACCTGGCAAGCCCTCAATTCATTTTTCTTACTAGCTTTCACTGCTCAAAGTTTTGAAGTATAAAACTCTGCTAAATCCAGACAGTTATACATCGTATATTTCCACTGAATTTTACTTGTGGAAGTGTTTTATTTTGTGTGAGAATTACAGCCTTTGTGAGAGCTTCTGATCTAAGCGGACTGTTAATAGCACATTACTGATTGAGTGTGCTTGTGAATTTTGTACAGCTGATTGTTCAACTAAGTTCTAGAAGCAATAAAGTTTGTGTTCCATCCTGACAAGTGACTTTTTACTAGAACTTTCTACATCAACTGGACTTTAGAATGCTGAACCCAGGAAACAAGCAGAAGATATGTAGCATGTGCCAAAGGTAGCATGAAGATGTGTAACATAAGAGTATGCTACGAAAAGTACAGGAAGAGTTTTCTGTAGGAGTGCATATTCAGATTGCAGTCGAGGGAAGTTATTTAATGCCAGTTCATTTAAAAAACCTGTTTAAAAAATTCTACTTTCAGCATAAGCTATATTTTTATATTACTTTATTGGATACACATTGTTAAACGTTAATCTTCTTCATTTCAATCTATATTCATAAAATAGTTAATGAAATTGCTAATAAATAATATAACCAATAGGACCGGGGGACCGTATAAAAATTTAAATTTCTTAATTTTTATAGAAATTGATTTATTGACTTTGATTGTTTCTGATATAATAGATTATACAATTTAAAGCATTTTTGCAATTGGAACTATGTGTCTCTGACTAACGGTTTAGGAAATAGCCATTGGACAGCGTTTGCACTGGACACCCTGTATAATATAATACAATATTAATAGTTTACTACATTTTACATAAAATCTTGCACTTAGATTCATCAGTAATAATGGTGATGAGTTGTTCAAAATGATATTTTTAAGGTTTAAAAATAAGTTGTTAAAACACAAAACCTCTATTTTAGAAACAAATTAAAAATGCAACCTATAATTTAAGTTTAATTAATAATTTTTAATAATGATAAAACAATAAGATATCTATTAGATTGATATAAAAACTTAATTGTTAATACTTATAAGGATAATTTTAAAAGATATCAGAACGTATTCTATCTGTAGTATCCGGTATTTTAAATTATTCTTTAAAAAAAAAAAACAATTGGTTTTTTTGAGAAAAGAACCATTTGGTTTAAACCAGTCGATTTAAATCATGCCAACCCTGATTGGAATATTATATAAAAGCAGGTAAAAGGAGGTAAGTGAGTGAAAACACATTTTTATCAATTTGGAGCTTTAAACTGTAAATCCATAGGAACTATGAATTTTCTATATACGGGTGTTGCTAGATCGCTGACTATCGTTTCTGAAGTCCTATGCCGCAGCACTACCAACTGTCTAACTCACGAGCCGCTACTGAATAAGTGTGTGCTTAAATGGTGCCTAAAATTCTCATGTTTGAACAAGAAGCAAACAAAAATGCTTGTATGGACACTTTGCCACTGAAAATGGTCCAAATTTATTGGAAAGGATAATAACATATGACGAATCATGCTTTATTATTTATAGTCCTGAAACAAAATGCCAACCCATGCACTGAAAGAGCCCATCTCCACCGAGACACAAAATATAACATGAGAGCCAGTCACACTATAGCTGGGGAAACATTATATCGCCTTTTGAGAGAATGAGGAACAGAATTTGAGATTACTACTATGAAAGTAATCCTCGCTGACGGAATCCTGCAGGAAACAGACATTTGTAAGGCCAAAGTCGAAATTGAAATTGAAGGACGTAGGTTCCTCATAACTTTATTTGCCCTACCTGCTTCAAAAGATAACAGAACGCTCTTAGGAACAGATTTCTTGTGTAGCGCTGGAATTGTTACAGACCTTATAAATCATAGTTGGTTTTATCACGACAAACCAGAACAAAAATTTAGCTTTATTTCTGATGGCACTTTTAAATCACCCGAGTGTACAGAAAATGCTTCGGAAGTTAACACGTTGCGGTTACGAGTAAGTGAGGGAAAACATCTAACCGATGAAGAGAGAAACTAAATAAATTGGTAGGGAAGTATGATGATATCTTTCGTCTAGGGGAAAACCCGACTCCTATGGTACAACACTACATTGATACAGGAAATAACCCTCCTGTCGCTGTTCCACCTTATTGCATGTCTCCACCGAAAAATGAAATTCGGTAAGAACAGTTAAAAGATGAAAATGTTAAGAAAATTATCGAATCTTTAGAACATGTCGATAAAGATTGGGCGAATTGGAGTGAAAGAGGTTATCTCATGAATCAAGACGTTTTATATAGGTATATTCCCGACGTAGATAAGAAGCCCAGTTAGTGGTGCCGTGAATATATACTGAATATATAAAGAACTGTCCTGAATGTTGTCGTTTATAAACCTAGCTACCAAAAACCATCTGGACTGTTGCAAACCCTGATCTACAATCAACGACTTGAAACTCTTTCCATAGATCTATTTGGACAGTTGCCGAAAACCAACGATAAAAGATGGGTGTTCATAGTAGATAACTGTACAACCAAATGGGTGGAACTGTTCGCACTAACTTATGCCACAGCTAAAGAGTGTGCAATCACATTAATCGAAGAAGTTTTTCTAAGATATGGACTACCAAGACATGTCGTGAGTGACAACGAGCCACAATTCATTAGTGCGGTAATGCAACAAGTTTGCTTCCTGTTGAAAATTAAACCGTCTTTAACCCCAGTTTACCATCCACAAGCTAACCTCGTGGAAAGAAAAAACAGAAATCTTAAGCCCAGGTTGTCTGTGCTAGTTGGTAACGATCACACAACTTGGTGTGAAAAGTTGCCAGTCATCAGATTCGCCCTAAATCCTGCAAAATGCAGTTCAACCGGTCAAACTGCAGCATACCTTATGTTCGGGCGTGAGCCACGAACTATAGACGATGTTACCCATGATTTTAGGAGTATCGTAGAAAACAATAATTTTGTCCCTGAAATCATGCCCTACTTTAAAAAATTTGCCAAGTTTAGCAAACAGGTCCGGGAAAGCATGGAGACCTATCAAGACCAACACAAACAACAGGCAGATATAAAACTCAGAAAGGCACCCCCCTTAAAAATAGGTGATAAAGTATGAGTGAAAGTTCACCCTCATAGTGAGTCCAAAAAGAATAAAAACATCAAAGTTCATGCCAAGGCGTGATGGCCCGTACACTATTGCATCACAGAGATCACCAGTCTCTTATACATTAACTGCTAATGATGATTCTACTCCCATATTTCCTTATCATGTATCATCATTGACCCCCTATATAGGACCGGAGGCCACTCCTGTGAGGCAGAGGCCACCCCAAAAAGAAGGTTCCAGCCCTGCAGAACCGACCAAGATGCCCACAAGGACCAGGTGAACAACGGCCTGTCCCAACAAGGAAACAGCCACCAAGGAAGGCAAGCTGTATGCCGAGGACGACTTATACAGCTTGAGGGGAAGACTGCAACAAACCACACAACTTTAAACTTTTTTTCCCTTCATTCTTCTTTTGTCTCGTTGGCAACACTGGTTGCAGAGAAGTTGTGTTTTGATGTTCTAAGAGAATTTTGATTGTAACGCGCGCTACTATCTAATAAATGTTTGTTTTGTGATGTTTATATTAGGTGTAATTATTTAGTAGCCCCGAGATTATGAAATATGTTTTAGTAAGGATAGTGTGCGTGTTATAAAAATTCATTTTTATTCAGTACGGAAAAAAGTTGTATAAAATATAATAGTGTTTTACATTTAAAAGTGGAGTAACACAGAAACAGATACACAATGCCAAAATTATCACTCTAAATTATTGTAGATATTTACAGACAATTTTTAAAAATACTCAACATTTTCACTTTACATTAAAATAAGAATACTCAATAATATGAAAAATGGAAACAAAATGAATGAAATCAAAATCATAGTCTACGTCATGTTATTTTTAAAACATATATAATAACTCCATTGCACTCTAAATAACCCTTCTTTTTGTGAAATTGTTCCAGATTACCTTAACAATTATCAAAACAAATTAAACTAGCACACTAGCAATCGGTAAGTCAGAGACGCTATTGGCTAAATGGATACATAGTATTCATTTTATAAATTAAAACCATAACGAATTATGTTAGTTGAAATTTATTCTGATAATATTTGTGTAACAATATACAAAAATTAATTTTTATTCAGAGCGGAAAAAAGTTGTATAAAATATGATTATGATGACTGGGGTACGAAGGTTTTTTTTGTTTGAAAGCCTTCTTATGATTACCATAGCCCATTCGTGTAGACGTAGTGCTAAAAGTTCTCCTTATTGAAATTGCAAAATATACATCCGTGTAATGCAGGGTATCACTGAAATGTGAATATAAAAATTCAAGCTAAATAGTCAGCTTCAAACTTCCTAGCACATATTCATTCAAATTTCAATTAAGAAGTGTACAATGCCAAAAAGTGTTTCGTGTGTACGAAGTCAATAATGAATCAGAATTATTTTCTCAGAGTTGCATATACATATACTGTATAAATATTAACACTAAAATAGCTTTAATAACATTTGATTATATTTTTTTTCCTTCTAAATTTTAACGCAGGCCCCTAAAATGGTAGAAGCCCACAGGCAAAAGCCTACTCAGCCTAATGAGTAATCTAACTCTGTTTAGGCATAGTTCCTCTTTCCTCCTCTATATTTTTTATGGTTTTGTAGCAGTTATGCTAGTTTGATATTCCAAAAATTAATAATTTACAAACATAGGTGCTTCATAGAGTGCTTTTACAGAAGAGGAAGGTTATTTGCAAGTGTGGAGTGGGAGATCGAATACAAGTATAATGTATCACACACGCCCAATTCACACATTTTTCTATAAACCATTTTTTTTATTTTGAGCAGTGATGTGCATTCCACCCAAGCAACCCAAGCAGTGCTTGGGCAACTGAAAATAAGGCTATTATTCTTTTTAAATTTTGCTTTCTATCACAAATTGAAAGAAAATACCATCTAGTAGATGGTATTTTTTTAAGGTAGATGGCATCTACCTTACTTATTTTTAAAAAATTTTATACGTATATTTATAATTTCTTAACATGACAAATATAAATGTCAAGTGGATAAACAAGTATATTTTCTTTCTGACTCTCTCCATTTCTCTGCCGTGAGATCAACCCATCTGCAATGTCTGCTGAAGGGGTGTTGCTATAGAAACATGACCTCATCAGAGAATTAGCCAATCAGAGACGACACTCCAAAACCCATATTCTGCCTTACTGTGACTGATAAACCAAGCAGTAGGTATTCTGCATGGACTAAAACCAAATTGCGAGGTGGGCTGCATTGTGCTTTTTCAATTTCACTGATTCAAGACGATTTCAAGGACGGCTCCCACGAGGGGGCCATGGGGGCTATGTCCCCCTCCGAAATTCTGTTTTATAACGTTAGATTTGCATACTTCACGATTTTATACGTTGAATTTGCATTTTGAACAATTTATATACCTAAGTAAAATGTTCAATACCCCCTCACAGAATTCAGTCTGAAGCCGCGCTTGGACGATTTCATATCCTTTTATAAAATTATGCAAATTTAGAGCTTTGTGCTATTTTAGAAAAGATGGCTGATTTTACAAATAATCATATATATATGATTATATGTTGTGTTATATGATATGTTATAGCTGATTTTTTCGTCAGAAAACTTTTTGAAAAGAAAATTGTGATTATTAAAGGAAGATCACTGCCAAATTTAAAGCAACAAAAAGCATTAGACGACACTTTAAAAGGTTTGTTATGAAAGATGTAAATGGCTTGTAGGAAGTGCTATCTTTAACGAATAATTTGTTGGAATTGTCCACTATTTAGCTCTGAAAAAAGGTCATCTTGGATAACTGGTTACAACAAAAGGCAATATGGAATCATGATGTTGCTCATACTCCTGTTTCCACTACAATGGCAAGTTTTGGAACTATTGGTATTGGTTATTTGTTTTGAGTGTTCAAATACTGAGAATTAAAAACTGTGCACGTAATGGAACTGGACAAAACAGACTTTCAAACCTCGGAATTATATCAATTGGAAGTGACTTGTTAATTAGCTTAAAAGATGAAAATATATTTTTCGATTCTGTAATCAATCATTTTGCTTCTAGTGAAAAAAGAATGAAATTTGCTTCAAATAAAATTAAATAACTGAACTTAAAAAAAAAAAAAACAAAAAAAAAAACACACGGGGTTTCTTTTCATTGCTATGCTCCTTTAAGGAGCAGACATTAATATCTTGCTTATAAATTGGGATATTGTTGTTGTGGTTGGAATATTGCTTAGGGGGAAATGTTAACTGGACTGTGTGTGTGTGTCCGTCTTAGTTTTAGATCTTCTCTCTCGAATGCAGTGGCGTAGCCAAGGGGGGGGGGGCATAACCCTCCCATGAGAAATTTTTTGCCATACAAAATGTATATTTTTCACTCCTTTATCCCGCACACGTATACATATATATGAGTTGCAGTAGTCGTAAGCCCCCCCCCCCAGTGGCGCAGCCAGAAATTTTTCATGGCACTGCTTGGGTGAGCTGTTGAGCCACCGCACGTCCCTGATTTTGAGAGTTTTCTTTCATTGTGTGTTCGGGGCAACTACCCCATCCACCTTTACCTTAATCATGCTCGCTATGACTCCCCCATCCTTTGCCCTCCATGTATGGATGGATATGGATGAATGCACATATTTACAAAACGGCTGCATATTTTTCTGCTAAGGAACAACGACTAAGCACATCAGGGGCGTAGCCAGAAATTTTTCATGGGGGGGGGGGGTTATGACTACTGAAACTCACATATATGCATACATGTGTGTGATAAGGGAGTGAAAAATATACATTTTGTATTGCAAAAAATTCTTCATGGGGGTGGTGTTATGACCCCCCCTAAGCCCCCCTTGGCTACACCCCTGGAGCACATAGTCAGAATATTGTGTGCATACTTTAGTGTTGATATAAAATAAATTAGTCAGAGATCAATGGTTTTCTAAAGAGGAATTCTCTTTCAGCAACACAATGTGATATGTATGCACATGATCAAGGCCTCTCTGAATTTTGGGACTTGTCCAAGCTCGGCTTGGGCCCTCGTTTTTTTTTCCTCCTTTTTTCTTGGGGAGATGGTTAATCTAGGCAAGGGGGGAGGGGGTCCATGACCACTGTGACCCCCCCTCTGGAACCACTACTGGCACCGCATGCAGCCAAGAGTAGCAAAATAATAAACCGTACAGAAATCTTGCAATTATGAAGAGAAATTCGCCCAAAACAACGAGTCTTCTTAAAGATTTCATGGTTTTCAAATGTTCGTTTCTAAATTTTCGTATTTATGTGTAAACCAACAAAAATTTTTGAAAATCATAGGGGGGCTGGGAGTCAGCTATGTAGTGCTCAGCCCGCGTAGCCCCCCCACTTCTGATTACGCCCTTCGTGGGGGAATGAGTTTTATATGTAAAGACAGAAGATAAGAGCAAGCAATTATAAAATATAATCCAGAAGTTGTGCTCCACGAAGATTTTTATGAAATCATTTTTTATTTAGCTCTTAACTGTAGCTAAATGAGAAACGTTAAGCATTCGATATTAGTAAAGTTTTGATAAAGAGCGTAAAGAAATGAATACTGTCTATATCCAAAACTGTATTAAACATCAATTTTTCATCTATCTCACAAGGTTCTTCATGATTTAAAATCCTCAAACTTAAATTTGACAATTAATTTTCTGCCTTGAATTGTTTTTAAGTCACATTTAAACATTTTTACACCCGTATTCACGAAACTTTCTACCAGCTGGTAACAGCCGGATTACCATAGAATCGGATGGTTAAAAAAAAATGGTATTCACAAGGCCAGATCGGCTGGTTACATCTCGTTTTTAACAGACGAATGTAACCAGCCGGTTACATCTCGTTTTTAACAGACGAATGTAACCAGCCGAATTCGGGTGGTTACCGGCCTGTTACATTCGACGCATGCGCTGTGAGGCTCTAATCTGTTTACAAACATGGCGGACTACAGCGCTGTTGAAGACAGAAGATATGGAAATTTTAGAGTTTATTGATAGATTTGCAAAATTTATGTGTGAGGAGAAAGTAAACGGTTTAGAAGACTTGTGTGTCAAGGATTTTCCAATACATTACCATCAAAGTAAGTAAACGGTAAACAGGCAATAAAGGAAATGTTTTAAATTTACAGCAACCGTGTCAATGAAATTATGGCGCAGCGGTAAAGCGAGCGATTGGCAAGCAGTAGTTCCAGGGTTCTGGCCTCGCTGCGGCCGAAGTTTCACTTCTTGCTCTCTTACCCCCCCTTTTTTTTTTTTAACATCTCTTTTTTTTAATTTCTAAAAAAGTAAGGCCCTCTGGGATGAAGTACTTAACCATTTTAATTAGGTGTATAAATTCGACATTATACTACAATACCATCAAAATCAATCATGATCCCAATCCTGTCAGAAAAAAAGAAATAATTTTATTAATTTTTTATTTTTTTCCCAGCAAGAGCATTGCAAAATTTAATAGACAAAGCCATTTGAATTAGCAGGGGTTAGCTGGGCTGGAACAGGTTTCTTTAATTAGTCCCCTTTCTAAAATTCCTTTAATTGATTTCCCACCCTCCCCCGAAATTTTAGTCAATGAAATTAGTAGTTTTTTTTATTTGCATTGATTCTGCAGTTCAACTATAGGTAAAAAAAATTTCAGCGCTACATACCCCCCATCCCCTCCCAATTTTTATTTGCCTACGATTTTGCAAAAGAAGAACATGTAGCTTTGAGACAAAAATTCATTGACATTTGTTTTATCTGTTTCAAGGGAGAAGTAAATGTAAATTTTAACAGAGTCTGTTTTAAGCTTATAGTATTAAATATTTATTTACATACATCCGATAAAATAACTAATATAATTCTTGATTTTTGCATTATTCCATTAATAAAAATACATCAGAGGCATTATTCACTATTAATATTTAAATTGAATACTCTTTTTCCCCGTTCCTGGTTTATTTAAATAAGTTGTACACTTCGTGCTAAGTTACTATTACTCATAAATTAATCACATGAAAAAAAAAATCTTATTTTTAATGTCTGACTACAGAGTGATTAAAATGTCTTTATTGTGGGAAAAAACTTGCAATTTCGAGTGGAGATCTGCAATTCCCTTTTTTTTTGGGGGGGGGGAAGGGTCCAAAAATTTCTAGTCCTTGATATGAAAAATCAAGAGGCAGCCTAGTTCATAACTTCAGTTAAAAATTGAGTAATGGCTACCTCATAAATCATTATTTAAGCAGAACCATCTCAGCACAATCACATTTTAATATTCACGTATATATTTACCCTTTACTGTATAAAGTTACAAAAAATTGCAGAGCTGCTCTATGATCCATATTTTTGTGATTAAAGTATGGTCACCAGTAGGTTTCAACATTAGAATTATTACAATTGTATTAAAACATTGTAAAAATATTTGTTTTTTTATGCATTTGAAATTTTAATTATTGATACTCAAAAAAAAAAAAAAAAAAAAAAAAAAAACCATACCATCTCCTACAGTAAAACAAATAAAATATCCCCAGAGTAAGCTCTTAAGTATGTATTCACAAATTTTTAAACAATTGTACTGTTTTTGTCTGTCAGATACATTAAAAAATAAAAATAGGAAACCTTCGAATACCTTTAAAAATTATCTTTTAAAATCAATATATCTTTTAAATTCGTAGGAGTATATAAATAAAATATCAGTTTTTAATTACAAAAAATTCAGCAGAAATCTCCGAAATAAATAATTGAAGTATTTGTGATTATAAAAATACATGAAAACACATTACACTCCTGCTTATTTTCAACTATTTTGGAGCGTTCGCGAAGAGGGGTGAAGTGAAGGGTCGGCAATCAGCTAGTTGGCCAATCACAGACGAGCTTACAAAGCAGAATGCACAAGTACAAGTTAATCGGTGGTCAAACGTTGGTCAGGAAACCAGTGGTTTTAAATAGTTGGTGAATACCGTTCTGAGGTTACCGGTGTGTTACCAGCAAGTAACGGTCAAACGTTAGTTTCATAATCAGGCGGTTACTAGCCGTTTCGT
This sequence comes from Cheiracanthium punctorium, assembly GCA_038373885.1. NCBI lineage: Eukaryota > Metazoa > Arthropoda > Arachnida > Araneae > Cheiracanthiidae > Cheiracanthium > Cheiracanthium punctorium. The sequence continues at coordinate 18,137 of JAWZYV010015198.1, forward strand.
GAATACGACTGTTAGTCAGTCACATTTTTAAGTCACATTTAAACAGTTTATTTTCAGCATCGAAACTTAATACTGGTGGGAAATGAGAATGTCAGAATCGTTTGCAGTTTTGCACAATGGGAAAATCTCCCTTATGGTCAGACGTCTATAGAAGAGTGTGCATCTCACAATAGAACAAAAGTGAAAGCTTTTGCTACACTGATAAAAAAAAAAAAAAAAAAAAAAAAAGATTACATGAGAACGACCCTCCTGAAAAAAGCGCAGTCTTTTCCCTACTAGAAAGCAAGTCCATCATCAATTGTGTCACGGTGTGAAATCTGAAGGGTTCTTGTGTGAGAAAACACCCGTTTTACTTTTTTTTTGCCTAGCTATATGATGGTCATTTGTTTGTGCTTGCGTTCTTGATAAAGAAGGTTGACATCCGTACCTTACGGCATTAGAGGTGCCCAACGTAATTCCTGAATCCCTGTGAAAGAAAAAGCAGAGTGGGAGACAGAAGAAGCTAGCAATACATTCTCTATTTTTAGGATTCTTAAGATTACCGATTTGGAGGAAGAAATATGATTTGACACTAAAAAGCTGGAGTGAAATTTTTGAAGGAGCTCAGCCCCCTGAATAAAAATATTGGCCTGAATAAAAATATTGGACTTGAAGGGGCTTCAGCCCCCCCAAGTCCCATGAAATCGGCGCCTATGCTTAAATTCAAAAGCAGGTCTAACTAAGCCTTAAAAGTGTTGCTCAGCAAGTCTTGAGTTGCACCCCATTTAGATTCTCTTGTCAACATGCCGACCGAGTTGTATGGTGGGTAAAGCACCAAACTACGGTTTCGAGTTCAACTCCCAGCGGCCGGGGTTCGATCCCCGACTGCGTGTGGTTGTCATTCAGGGTGTCTACCACAAAAAGTAAGCTTGATTTCTTGACCTTTTCTTGACTATAACAAATATGAAACTCTAATATCAAAAATACATCGTGATAGGGATGCAGAATATGTTCTATCCGGCATTATAGGATTGGGGGAAATTTTGCAGAAAAATATACAACTGATTTTGATTTTAACAACGAATTACAAAATTCTTCGAGTTTTTCTTTTCCCTGACCATTTTTAAAGCGTTTTGTTTTTTTTCCTTTTTATTCAACTTTTTCACTGATCAGCCGTTTGCTTTCAGTTAACTTGGACCAATTGCTATTTTGTAAACATGTATGTAGCTTGTACATTGTAAATCTTTTTACATCTACGGTAACACAGAACTTATGAAATTCTATAATATATGATAAAACTTTTGGGAAATTAAAGTTACTAGCTATGAAACATGGGGATCAGCGATAATTATAATTTTAAGTGGAATCCAATTTATTGTTTTCTCTCTATTCTAAAAAAAAGTAAAGGCCGCTGGCACTGTCAAAGCTTGTTGACCTAACTCCTCCTAAATAGTAGGGATTTGAGTTTCGACTAAGGTGCCCAAAGATTCGAAAAATTCCGAGGAACCTGCTAAGCTGACTTAAATTTCGAAAATTGAATTATTTTAGAAGATATTAATAAAAAACTGAAAAAATAAACCAAATGGTTGCCAGATTTGGCATAAAATCATTCATTCCTTTGCATCAAAGCGTTTCCAAGTATCTAGAATCGCGTGAAATTTACAAACATGAGTTTGAATTACGCCCATTTTACGCCAAAATAAAAACTATATGAAATAAGTAACTCAAAATGTGTTACACAAAGTTGACCATTTTCAAATAGTCAGTTAGCTTAGACAACAGGAGTTTAGAATGAGCGATGATTCGTTTTTCCAAAACAGAATAACTAATATCTTGAAAATGAAAAATAATTAAAATGCAGATTATTTTAAAGCCGGTTCTCATCCAGCTGGATTATTGGCTACCAGTAGAAATATTGGGCGGCGTTCACTATGCCATTATAGCAGTTATAGTACACTTTGGATATTTGCTAGCGCGACGAGATGGTATAATTCGTGGTGTTAAGTACGCCAATTTGCAAACGATTATGTAAATGAAAATATAGATAACGGTTTTCCGGTAACCTTAAATGAACAGTAAATATAGGTTGTGAGCATGTGTCAATCGCCCAATAATGAAAAGTCGCCATGGGTGGCAGGCTATTCTATCAGTTCCGTAGCTTTTATTAACTTTACATGTACGCAAGTCGCCAAATAATGAAAAATCGCCATGGGTGGCAAATTCGCAAGGTGTCCAATAGGTTTTACATTATTAAAAATACAGCTGAAACAGATGTTCTGATTTTATTACGCTTTAGCTCCTAATTAATATAACTTTTGAATGGCAACATTAAATATCATTGTGTTTCTGAGGAGTGCAAATAATTTTTTCAGCGATTATAAGCGGAGTCCGCACTCTGGAGTGTAGCTCAGGACCCGTACAACAGGGATTCCCATAACAAAATATCTTCGATGCAAGAGCCAAGCAATGTGTAGCTCAGTACCATTCTATCTGATCCAATCTTCGGGTTTTGTCTGTTGAAATTATGTCTTTTTTACAAATAAGCCTGATTAGGGGCCGAATGCCTCATACGAAAAGCGAGCGTAGCGAGTCTGGGGGCCTTGGCCCCTAGTTAAAAAAGAAAATGTGGAAAATAATCAAAACACTGAATTTAACAGGGAATGAAGGGAGAAAAAAAAAAATACTGTTAAATCCAACAATTTAAACTTTTTTTCGAGGAGAGAAGATGGATAACTGATATACTTTTCTCAAGGTTTAAAGACACATACTTGCCAGCTTTTGAAATTCAATTGAGGTGTAAAACAACACGCGCTTGACATATTGAACTATTGTCAGTTCACTATACAACTATTTGGCAGACATCATTTTTGATGATTTCTGCTAAATAACATGTAAATGACATTTTAAATGAATTTTATAAATAACAAACTTAATGTTTTCCTATAAAATAAACACATGAAAAACTGTTAAGTTTTGTTTGTCACAAAAAATTAGAAACTAAGCAGGGATCCGTAACTTAACGTAACAAAATTGTAACGTTATTCAGCCTTGTAACAAAATAATTCGTTATACAATTTTTATATGTACAAATAACTGCTTGATTTTCGTTATGTATTAGTTACGTTACATTTTGTATTTTATTATCGTACCGTAACAAATCTACAGAACGCAAATGAATACGTTATTGCAATAACGTTATTCAGAATAACGTTATTCAATGGTATACTTATTATAACGTTATTCCGTTTTGTGTTATACTCAGAAACTGAACAAAAAGTAACAGAATGCATTCGGTTACTCATGCTACCGCTTAGTTTATAACGTTAAACTCACCTAACTATTTAATAACGATACAGTATCAATTAGTTATAGAATATAGCATTTCGCTGAAAAACGTTTTAAATACGGTATGAGACCATAACGTTAAAGGAACAGAACGATATTTTCATACCGTTATAGCTACATAACTATATGCAATAATATTGGAACATTTCGTTACAAATTGTAACACATTGGTGTCAATATATTTAAATACGGTATAAGATCTAACGGTTCAAATAACTTAAAGATTTCTGATCCGAATCAACGGCTTTTCGGACTGAGAGGAGGGTGTAAGATAAGTGTTGCGTGAGAGCCACCCTTACTTATGTTTTGTATTTAGCACACACACGGACATAGGGGCTGTCCAGGAGCAAGGGCTTCGGAAGCATAGGCCAAGGGGATCATTTGCCTCCCCCCTAGATTATTATATGCCGTTTTTCTCTGCTTTTTAGTATTTTTCCAATACGATAACCATATGTTGAAACAATCTTTGTCCTCCCCCCACCCCTGCATCGGAAAGTTTTGTGCCGACGCCCACGTCCAGGAGTCGCGAGTCAGACAGTATGATAGGGGTATATTGAATAATATAAGGGTATATAAAGGGGTACATACAAAGCCATTGCTAAGGCTTTATTTAAGGAGGGGAGATAAACTGCCAAGTCAAATATCGGTTTTTACCAACTTATTAATTTTTTTATCAACTATATTGCCAACTTTTAATTTTGCCAACTGGGTTTGTCTAATTTTGTTAAGTGTATCAGAAATGAATTATGGTTTTCGTTATTTTATTTATTTATTTTTTTTTTTACCAAGTTTGCCAATTAGGAGTCTAATTTTGCCAAGTTTAACAGAATTTTGCGAGTATTAGAGGGTAGACTCCCCTTACCCCACCTCCCCCTTTAGCAAGGGCCCTGTGTACATGATCTTGAAGAAAAACCTTTTTTTCTAATGATGGTGCATGAGCTAAATTACTTGAACTTCTAAAGCCGAGATTCCGAAAGGAGTCAATTAAGTTTTCAATGGGTCTATATTATTCCAGGGACATATTGGGGATCGAAAATAACTTTTCGCACTTTTAACAGAACTTTCGCACTTTTTCTTCTTCTGTTTCTGCTTACTTTTTAAATAAAAAATTTAAACATCTCTGGGGCACAGTCAGCTGGGACATGCCACCTTTTTACGATTGTAAAAACTGTTTTGGATGAAGTGGAAAGTCTCAGCGTTTTGGCTTATCCCGCGGTTGTCAGTCTGACTCTGGAGTTTTGGATATTGAAGAGAAATCGTTTTTTATTATCTGGGTTATTTAATCGTCTAAGCCGAGATTTCAGAGGGTGTCAATGAAAGTTTTAAATGGGCAGAGGTTTCAGGGACGTTTTGAAGGGTGAAGATTATTTTTTTGTGTTTCAACTGTTTCTTGTTTTCTTTTTCTTTTTTAAATGAAAAAAATTAATTTGTTGGTCTATTAATAAAATGAAATTAAGGAAGTCGAAATTAGAGGCGTAGCAATGGATATATATATCCCTTTCGACGCCGAAACTTTTAGATCAGTTACCATGAGCTTTTAGATTTTTATGTCTTGCAGAAATTACATTTATTTATTCCCGACACTAATGCATATTTTTACCTCGAATAAATTACCCTCTACATTTCTGGTCAAGGTAGTGAAAAGGTTGGGAATCTGAAGAGAATTTCGACAACATTAATACATTTTAAGAGACATACTGGTTTACGTGTTTAATACCAAAAGTGATATCGTTCTTTTATAATTGCCGACATGAGCCGATCATTCTCGTTACAATTTTTTTCGGAAGGGGGGGGGGGGATTGGTAATATGAAGTGCTCGAAAATGATACAGCTTGTTCATTAGAAATATGAGTGTCTCACGTTTGAGTACCTCATGCGTGCTTAATCATGTGTACTATGATTCACGTTAACCACAACAGGGCAATAATTTACTAGTGACAGTTCTGGATCCGCGAGTAAAGCTTCAATGAACAAAAGTGAGAAAATTGAGAGTCAAAATAATTTTATTTATGCTCAGTCAGTACATATAAGTATTACAGGATGCTATTTTCCATTTAAATGTTAACAGTAATGTGTAAGGTATGTATGACAGACATTCACTGTTTAGTACAAGGACTAGTTTCTTCATGCTTCGAATCCTCGCACTCACTCGTTGTTAGAACTACAGTACGATTAAAATCAAGCATGTTTTTCAGCGTCGACATAATTTGTCTTTGTCTACATGCCTTGTCACGGCGAGGCACTTTTCAGATGTGATTGCCAGATAAAGCGAAGGGGAAGGGGAGAAAAAATGTTGAAAGTCGCACAAGGTTTGCAATTTTTGATAATTGATCGCCAAGTTTGGTGTCAAAAATACGTCTTCAAAACCAAACCAAGCTCTGTGATATCTTCCAAATTTGGCTAGAAACTGGCAAACGCGACGGATTGTTACAAAGGAAAAGTATAGTTAGAATATGCCTGGCGAAAATTGTTAAAACAGTTTTAGAAGGCAATTTTAATATAGATCTCAATTCCGAAGATGTGTTTTATGGAACAGGAAGACAAATATGGTACACTCATAGATTACGATACACTTTCGAAATGGTATTTATAAAGGTGAAGTATAGTTAGAATATGCCTGAGAAAGATTCTTAAACAGTTTTGGTAGGCAATTTTAATATAGAATTCAATTTTGAAGAAGAGTTTGTGAGCAAGAAAGACAAACACGGCACACTCATGAATTATGATGCACATTCCAAACAGTATTTAAAATGCTGAAGTATAGTTGGAATATACTTGTAAAACAGTTTTAGTAGGTGATTTAATGATAGATTTAGAATCCAAAGATGTGTTTTATGGAGCAAGGAAAAAAAAAAATACAGCACAATGAATAATGATACACTTTTCAACTTAATGAAATAAGGAAGAAAACTAGGGAAGAAGCATAGACTATGATATGCTTTTAATACATAGCACTCAAGTGCGTATTTAAAATCTGTGTTTCAGATTTTAAATACGCACTGTGTTCTTAAGTGTTTCAGATTTTAACTTAAAAAAAAAAAAATAATACAGCCAACTAGGAAAAATTCAAGCTTGTAATAGTCCTGCATTTACTTTGAACAAGTAACTACATCTTACATTTTAGCAGTTTGTTGCTACGGCCAGGCAAGTAAGGCTAAATAGTAATTAAAAGGAACATTCAGATAAAAAATACGATTTTCGCCAGTTCTACAGGAACATTTTGACTGACAGTGACTTGACTTTGATTCACGGGGATTATGTAACTCACACGACATCACAAAAATTTGTCAACCCAGATGTCTTCTGACTTAAAACTCGGGGCGCAAAAAAGGAAAGTTGTTAAGAGCTGTAAAAAAGAATTCGTTTACATTATGGTCTATGGATAGAAATTCTTTAAAGTGCGCTATTGCATCGGCAGAAAACCGTCCGAAACTGTAGACCGTTAAATCGACAGCCGCGCAGTATGTCCGAACGCGGTACCTTCACACTTTGGCTATCGACCTTACTCATTGTCTTAACACTAGTGTCTAAACGGCGCATTCGATTGAGCTCAAATTGAGCTTGTATGTTATAGGTCACGGTCGCATGACCTGCGTAGATTTTAGTGTGTGTAGTGCTAATATTTTGTTCACAGGATTGCAAAAGTAATTCTTATGCATTTCGGCCTACGAATGCAAATCAATTAAAACGTACTAGTGTTTAAATGGTACATTCGAATAAGTTTAAAAAGGGTATGTATATTATAGATCGCCGTCACACAACCTGTATATCCGCCACTGGGTGTAATAAGCATCTTTATAACATAGTGAACTTTCTTGTATTACTTCAGTTTTAAAGTACAGTGGACTCTCTCTATTCTGAACACTAAAGGGACCAGGGAAAAGTGTTCAGATTACGGGGGTGTTCAGTATAGAGGGAGATTGAGAAATGTGAGTACGCAATGGAATTTTATAGAATGCTAAGCCTGGTTAGCCACGCTAGTTACCGAGATGGAGGTGCTTAGTTTAGATTTGGCAGCTAGTGCAATGTCAAATAAAATTCAGTCGGACCTGTATCCTACCATCTCATTTTTTAAATTTAATATTATTAAAAAAGTTTTACAAAATATATAATAATACATAATTATATATAATACATAAATGGTTAATTACTTGAAAAAGTTAGTAATTTTAGTCTGCTTTTGCAATGTATATGCTCGTGCAGCATACATATTGTCTAATTGTTTAAAAAGTGGAAATGCTTCCGGATGATGCTCAACCGCATAGTCCATCAGGTCTTGAATCCCTTGGCCATATTGCTTGAATGTAAGTGTTCTTTTTGTTTCATTAGTGTCTTGAGGTTCTGCTTCTTCATCTTCACTATCCTCTTCCTCTTCAACGATGTTGTTGTCGCAAATCGGAAGGCTTCCATCGACTTCGAGATAAGAGTCAGGTTCAGTTTCAGTATGAAGCTCCTGAAGAATTGACCCCAAGTCATTCACAGCTTTTGATACTTGGTCCTCTATTTCTAAATGGTCATCATCACACGGGAATCCTGCTTTACAAAAGTATCTCTTGATAGTGTGAGGGGTTACTTCATTCCAAGCCATTGATATCCAGTGGACAGCATCCATAACATTGACTTTCTTTGTTAGTTCAGCTGCAGAATTTGCCTCTTCTATCACCAGGGACATTTTCCTCAGAAAATGGATTTGGTAGTGAGCTTTAAAGGTCTTGATTACTCCTTGATCCAATGGTTGGATAATAGGAGTACAGTTCGGTGGTAGAAACTTCAGGCTCACATTGCTGAGTTGCATGTTTTTGTGTGATGCTGCATTATCCACAAGAAGAAGAATTTTTCTTCTTTCTCTCCTCATCATCTCGTTGATGTCCTCCAACCACTACGAGAAAATTGAGAATGACATCCAGGCTTTTCGATTTGATTTATAGTGAACAGGCAATGATGCGATATTCACATTTTTGAAGCATCTTGGTTTTTCACTTTTTCCGATTACCAGTGGTTTGAGCTTCTCTCCTGTGGAACTGGCACAGAGCATGATGGTAAGTCTTTCTTTCGACATTTTATCGCCCACACATTTCTCACTTCTTTCTGCTAAAGTTTTATTTGGAAGAGCTCTGAAAAACAGGCCGGTTTCGTCGGCATTAAAAATATCAGCTGCTTTGAAATCCTTTGTTAAGTCCGAAAGTTTAGTTTTCCACTCTTCTGCAGTGTCCATATTTACGTCTGCAGCTTCACCATTCATAATTTTAAATTCAATATTATGCCGACTTTTGAAGCGAGTCAACCATCCTTCGGATGCTTTGAATTCTTTGATATTTTCCTTTTCTGAAAAATCCAAAGCAATCTGTTTTAGCAAAGGTCCAGTGACAGGAAGATTCTTTGTTCTCATTTGTGTAAAAAACTTCCAGGCGTGATTGTTTATGCTCTCATTTCCTGTTTTCTTTTCAAAAATTCTACACTTTGAAGACGGTTCATTTGCTTCAAAAGCAGCTATAATTTCTTTCTCTTTCTTGCTGATTCCGTTGACTTGGCCTACAGAAATTCCAAACTCGGATGCAATTTTTCTTTGACTAACTTTCAACTTTAATTTTTTAACAACTTCCTATTTTTCCCGAAGTTTCAGTTCTTTCCTTTTTTTTTCGTTTTAGCACTTATTTCCGACATATCTGTGTAACTACAGTGATTCTTATCCTGCAAGGACAGTGAAATGATGAAAACTTTATTCTTTTCTGAGCAAAAGGAACAAAACCAAATAGATTATGCTCCCTCACCTCTCTACTAGCCATACAATACATGACTTTGAATACACGCCTAAATAAACACCTGCCTAAACACTTCCATTTCATTGGTCAAGATTGCAGTTGCATCAAAGGCTGGCAATTTCAGATTCATCGGCTGGTTTCTAAAGTGTATCATATAAAAAAGCCGAAGGGGGAGGGAGGGGGGTGCGAGCTCTGTGAATGAGGGAATACAAAAGAACTTGACTCAAAACTTGAAACGCTGTACCCTCCAGTCACGAGAGGATGAGTTTTCTCTGAATTTCCATGCCAGGGGAATTCCTCGAATTCCAGTTGCCAACACATGCTCAGTTTACGGAGAGGTAAAGGTTGAATGAGGATCAAAAGTAGCGTTCATAATAGCGGGGTGTTCAGATTAGAGGTTGTTCAGAATACAGAGAGTTAATCTAATGTTAAGTATATGGAGCTTCGCCAGGACTGTCGTAATGTGTTTATATTACCGGGGTGTTCACATTAGAGAGTGTTCAGATAGAGAGAGTCCACTGTATTTCAAAGACTGAGATAACCATTTCCCTCTTCTTTGAAATGCAAGAAATTCCCTTAAAAGTCCTCCTATGAGAACCCATGAATGACGACACGATCCATAGATTGAATACTATTGATTTATACGAAAGTTAATGCAAGTCATGGAACTGACTTCACGCTAGATATACACTTACAGAATTTAGAGTTATTTTTAGGTTAAAAATGCAAAATAAAATACCAGGGACCAAATAGCTGCCTGGTTTGTCGTTGCATTAGTGAGGTTCTTCGTATATGTATTATATTTCTAAAGATAGGTTTATGTTTTTTAATTCTGACAAAAAAAATTGTACGGAAATCTATTTGGGTGGTCTATAAAAAGTCCTTTTCGTTTGCACATCACACCGTTGTAAAATCACAAAATAAAAATATCATGTTCAAAATAATTATACAAAATAAACGTCTTCTTTTAAAATAAAAAATACGGTGAAGGGGATGGCATACTGCCTCAAATACAGCACTTCTATTCTGATTGAAAAGCAATTCGTATCGTAAATTTATGGACGAGAAATTTTCGTGAGAAATATCGTGTGAGACAATTCTCTGTCTCGTCTAGCGTCTCGCCTTGCTAAATATTTCCTTTCTCGTCTCCCGTCTTGCCTCGAAAAATTTTCTCTGTTTCGTCTCGCGTTCTAGTCTCACATGCTAAACAGGAACGCGACACGATGCGATGCATCTCATGTCCATCCCTAGTCGCAACTCTGCCGGATTAAAAGTGGCTAGAATCACAGCGAAAAATGGATAGAAATGGCTAAAAATTATTTCGAGCTGAGAGAAAAATAAATTACTAATAAACTAATTGCAATAACAAAACAATATTTTGATTTTGCCTCGTTTTGAACGTGTCCTTAAAGGTGTCCTTGTAACATCAAGTCAAAGTGCCCTATTGTGTTCTCGACATCCAGACAGTCGTCTACGAAGTTTTGTTTCACTGTCGCAGAATGTCTACGCTTTTAAAAAGACGTAGACCATCGTTTATACCATCATGTTTGCGCATGCGCATTATAAAATAAATTTAAATAACATTTAATGATGCAAATGGAGAATTACAGACACGAAGAAGCGGAATGGACCTATGACTAACGACGTTTAAAATGGCTAGAAATGGCAGAAATAGCTTCAAACAGGAAGAATACGGCTTAATTCCTTAAGTTCTGATATTCTGATTGTCTGAGGTGGGTGATTGGATGGGATATTTCGGTGAAAGGTCTCGACATACAAAATCAAATGTAAGTCATGAAATCGAAGAACCTTTCTGCGCTGTTATCTTTTGTCGCAAACATAACCAGAAGTTTACCTGGAGAAGTTGTCGAAAGCAGCGGTGCACCCTGGCGCCGAATTGTAAAAAATTTTGAGGGAGCTCTAATGATTCGTTGGGACGTGGGGGGGGGGGGGCGTTAAAAAATACTACTTTATAGTTTAATAGTTTCCATAGAATCAGGGATTTTGTAATTACGTTCCAAAATGTGCATTTTTCATTATAATCATTATATTAAAAAATTCTTTTTACATTTCAGAAAATCTGCATAATTGTTTCAAGTATCCTATCTTAATTTCAAATTAAATAAGTTTAAATGGAGCTCATAAAAATGTATATAATTTAATAGACATGAAAGAAATAATGTTTTTTTTTTTTTTTTTTTTTTTTTTTTTTTTTTTTTTTTTTTAGATTACGTTGATTATCAACTCGGGGGATCTAGTCCGAGGGGAGTGCTCTCCGTGGGTGTTTTTCTAAGGGGTCCTAAACTGTATTTACTCGAAGTTTCGGAGAAAATCCGGGAATCTCTGAAAGGCTAGGTAGGCGGATGCGACGTGAATTTAAACCAGGCACCTTCCGTTTACTAGTTGAGAGCGCTATGTGCTCGGCCACTGGTGCGGCACATCAATTTTTTTAACTTAATTTCAAAAAAAGGAAGAGGTTCTATGTTAAACGCGTATGATTTTTAAAAATAACTTTCACTTTCTTTGGTATAGTTTTGGATCAATATATTTTTAAAAAAAAGGGTCAATTATCTTTTATTTCGCATTAGAAAATTTCCCGATTGCAAAACTATAAAGTAACGCGTCCGAGTATCCGGAAATAATCTTCAAGATGTTTCTTTATCCACTGATCTTGCTTAGCCCTAAAAACTAATACAATTTTCTAACGGTCCCGCCACATTTCTGCCAATTCAACTCTGTTTAGACAGAAAGATTCGAAATAAACTTTAAATTTGCACTTTCAGCTTATATTTATCAAAAATTTATTATGGTTAATTTTTTTAAGTTTAAAAAGTCTTTTATACAAGCCCAGTATTTAGTTAATTGTTGAAAACTTTTTACTATGGATAATAATACTTTCATCACGAAAAAGAGTTCGCTTAAATATTACGAATGATTTATCGAAGAATTGGTTATTACAAGTGTTTCAGGCTAAGGAAGGATTGTGAGAAAAAGGGAGAAAACGTGAGGAAAATGCAACCCCCTACACATTTTTAGTTGCTTTTTCCAACGATGTATCTAATCAGGGATTTATAAATACAGGGTGTGTCACAATTCTCTCCTGGGTTTGGAAGGCTTATAAAAAATAATATATTACCGATATGGCAAGTTATCTTTACTGAAGAAAAGAACACTACAAGTTTTGTTTCACAAATCACGAGCTTCCTGTATCTATAAATATATACATATAGAGTGTGTCACAATTCCCCCCCCCCCTCCGGGTTTGGAAGGCTTATAAAATATATTACCAATACAGCATCAAAGTTGACTTTACGGGGAAAAGAAACATTACAAGTTTTGTTTTTCACAAATAACCAGCTTCCTCGTCGTTGAATTGGTCGAGGCTCTATCGATGACAATTGCCTTCATCCGTGGCCACCACGCTCTCCAGACCATAAGTATGCGATTTTTTTATGGAGTTATATAAAAGATCATGTGTTGGTGCCCCCTGTGCCTCATTTACGCCAAAGGATCACAACCGCATTCGCTACCATTGATCGCGACATGGGAGGGAAGAATTTGACTTTAGACTTGATAGCTGCCACATCACGAATGGTTCACATATTGAACATTTATGAAAAAAAAGCTTGTAACATTCTTTATTCAAATAAGTCAACTTCGTTGCTGTATTGGTAATATACTTTTTAATAAGCTTTCCAAACTCGGGAGGGAATTGTGACACACTCTGAATATATGTTTGTTCTTCTGTCTATCCTCTATAAAGTATTAAGATAAATTCTAATATTCTGCGGTTTCTTTAAAAAAACGAAAGTAAAATTAAAATTACAAAATATTTAATTTCATTTAAAAAATAATTCCTTGTGTGGGGGTCTCTTCGCCCTCCTGCCCCCACACTACGGGTAACTTTCAAGTGTGTGTTCGGGGGTTTCGGAGGCTTACTGTATACCACTGCTAGGGGCGTAACCCTTGTGAGGAACACTTTCCAAACATTGTGTTGAGGGGGCGCAAAATTCAAACCCTGCCAGAAGCAATCATAACACCTCAGCTACAATGCTGTTGCTCTTTCTTCTCAACCAAAAGCTGTCGGCAACCTCAAGTTTGCATTTTTCTTGACCCCTCCAGGAACAAAACAACCCTCTGCAAGAAAGTCGCCCCCTCAGTCTCAAGGTCATCTTTTTATGGCTATTTTATCTGCTAATCATCTGCGAAGTCAAGAAATATTTCTTGCTACTTCTGACTAATTCATTTGAGACGATTACTTCTCACAAAATCCTTTGAGGAGTTCTTTGTGAAAAAGCTCCGTATCCACAGGATTTTGTCTTATCAAAAAATAGTAGCACCACACTCTTAGAGTTTCAACCAATATAGAAAAAAAAGATATTTGACAGTTGAAAGATTGGAACGAAATTTTTGAGGGGGCTGAAGCCCCGCAAGCCCCATGAAGTGACGACTATGGCCGTACAGATATAAACTTAAATTCGGCTTGATGGAAAAATATTAAAACTCATGCTAAAATTACCCGGGGAATGATATATCCCGATATCCTCAACCCCGGCTTCATGTGTTCTTACATCGTCGGTCTTCTGTCAAATGAATTTATATATTTAAAAGGGGACAATGTGATCATGCTTTCCTCATGATCATGACTAAGAACTCATCGTGGTCATGATGCACGAACTGCTTGTTGTACAAAATTTCTTCGGAAGACAATAAATCAAATAGTACAAATTGACATAGTTTCTATAAAACTAGGCGCAGAATTTGAATACGGCAGCTTTACGATTTCACATTAGTTCTGTCTCTGTATGTTGGAACATTCAATAATTAAGAAGAGGAGGAGTGGAGATTACAGTACTTACATTTTTTGTACTGATATCTTTTTAAACATTACTTACGTTTTTTCTCTATTACGTACCATCATAAAAGTACGCTTATTCACTATCTCATAAACCTCTTATACCTCATTAACGGTAAATAGAACTGACCATGGTCTCTTTATGATTTTGTGATTTCTGTTTAGTTCAACCATGGGGGCCGGGAGGGGGGGGTGAAAGGGGGCGCACTTGCACCACCCTGGAGTTTGAAAAAAGTATAATTAACCTGAAAATATAAGTAATTTGTTTTACACTTAATACAGATAAAAAAATAGCCTAAATGTGTGTGTGATATTTTCAATTCTACGTGTAACTGTCGCATTAAATTAGCTGTTTAGACCTGTGTTTATGGCTTAATATTTTCTAGAGATGTAACGAATAGTGATTTGGCCGAATAGCCGAATACCGAATATTCGGCCAATAGCTCAGGCCGAATACCGAATATTCGGCACATAGTTTAGGCCAAATACCGAATATTCGGCGGCCGAATATTAAATATTTTAAAATTACATTTTAATTGTAAATAAAATATCGCTTTGCAATTTTGTGATTAAATACGAAATAAACACTAATTGAAATTCATTTTATATTATTTGTAGGTACTTAAAAACACACAACAGTATATTATCTGCAAAACCAAAAATATCTTGGTCATGAAGAAATATCTGTTACAAAGTTAAACACTAATAACAGCGTAATTATATTTTGAGATATTCATTCATAATTTAATAAATATGCTATGGTAAATGTGATTCATTTGGTCATAATCACATCCTGTTTTGGGCTTTACAGCCTCTGAGCAAAACATATTGAGCAGCTTTTCAAAATTATGTTTGTAATTGTGGATCTGAAAAAATTCCACCTACCCCCACCCAATAAAGAAATTAGAAAATCAAGCGAGTAGTGTTACCAAGTAGAAAAAAGTCAGCATTTCTCTAATATTATTCAATACTTTAGATTATGTTCCATTCAGCTTAAAATTCAGTGACTTAGGTTATTTTGTTATATTCGATTAACATATTGAAGTATAATTAAGCAATATTATTTGTAAATGCATTTAATAAAATATTTTTCTCTCTTTGTTCTGAAATTATTCAGCTGAATATGTAGAAATATTCGGCTACAGCTATTCGGCCGAATGCCTGTTCAGTATTCGGCTTACCGAATATTCGGCCTACCGAATATTCGGCAAAACAGCCGAATACCGAATAGTGGCCGAATATTCGTTACATCCCTAATATTTTCTACCATTGTACATGAATTTGAAACTTTTGAGAAGTCATCCACATTTTTATTTTGGATAATGTTGGCGCACACACATGAGCCCTCATAATGTATTGACCAACGCTTACCGTCGTAGTAGTGTTGAATGCGTCACGGCATGCACGGGCGCCGACTTGTAAAAATTATTGGGGGGCTTGTATCCTTACGGAGGTGGACGGGGGGACACAAAATCCTTCTCTCCGTCAGTATAATAAAGGGGTTCAGAAATTTTAGAATTGAGATTTCAAAATGTGCTTTTTTAACATAACACTTTCATGAAAATAAAAGGAATTCCATTTAATAAATTTTTCAAAAATTTTTTGAACTCATTTTTTAAATTAAGTATTTGAACTCAAGATCTCGAATCAGTCTTCAGTACACATATGGAGAAAGCACATCTCCCTTCTGAAAGAACAACTGAATTTTAATTAAGTTAATAACAGCAAAACAAGTAAAATCTTCTTCGAAATGTATTTAATGATAATTTCATAGGAAAGAAAATGCATGCAGTCAAATGTGGAAAACTGTTCTGCAAAACATTACTCCAGCTAATATTTCAAAATACCCTAGAAGTACAAACGAAACGAAATACTAAAATCCGGATTATTTTATTTACTTGCAAACATTCATCAGAGATAATTTTTACTAATATAAAATAGTATTTTTTATTTTACTACATGATGAAATACTCATAAATTGAATCGACTTTAATTAAATGTCGCACTACTTTAAGGCAGAAAAACTGTTCACATTTAAATTACATTTCTTTGACAACTTTTTACAGATTACATTTAAAATTATTTAAAAAAACATAAGCAAAGAAGTAATAAATACCTCCTTTCCATGTATTAAAACAAATCAAACAAATATACAAACCACCATACAAAGTTACAAGTCCTCTCTTCGACATATACATATTAAACGGATTTCCGTGATTTGAATTGTAAAAACAAAAACAAATAAATAAATAAAATATACTTTTAAATTCATTCTCATAATATTTTCGCAGCAGGAAAAAAATTAATTTTTCAATAATATCATCCTTGTTAACATTTAAAAATGATTTAACAAAGAAATCCAAGTGCGAGAATATATCAAAATTCAGAGTCTACACTATTTTAGGTCTTCATAAACATTTTAATACTGAAAACTTTCATTTTACATTAAACTAAGAATACTCATATAATCTTTCAATAACATTAAAAATGAAAAGAAATGTTGAAATGTGGTGTTATGGCCAACTATCTGCGCGAGGGATCTAGGCCGGGGGGGCTTCGTGTGGAACTTGGCATAGAAAACTCGACATATAAAATCTGCATTGCACTTTAAATCACACTTCTTTTTGGAAAACCGTTCCAGATTACCTTAACAATTATGAAAACAAATTAAACCAGCACATAAGCAATTGGCAAATCAGAGACGCTCCTGGCAAAATGGACACATAGTAATCATTTTATAAACTAAAACCATAATGAATTATGCTATTTGAAACCTACTTTGATGATATTTGTGCAACAATATATGAAAATTTATTTTTATTCAGTACGGAAAAAAGTTGTATAAAATATAATCGTGCTTTACATTTAAAAGTGGAATAACACAGAAACAGATATACAATGCAAAAAATATCACTCTGAATTACTGTAGATATTTACAGACAATTTTTAAAAATACTCAACATTTTCACTTTACATTAAAATAAGAATACTCAATAATATGAAAAATGGAAACAAAATGAATGAAATCTAATTCGAAATCATAGTCTACGCCATATTATTTTTAAAACATATATAAAAACTCCATTGCACTCTAAATCACCCTTCAATTTGGAAAATTGTTCCAGATTACCTAAACAATTATCAAAACAAATTAAATTAGCACACTAGCAATTGGTAAGTCAGAGACGCTTTGGCTAAATGGATACATAGTATTCATTTTATAAACTAAAACCATAACGAATTATGTTAGTTGAAATTTATTCTGATGATATTTGTGCAACAATATACGAAAATTAATTTTTATTCAGAACGGAAAAAAGTTGTATAAAATATGATTGTGATGACTGGGGTACGAAGGGTATTTTGTTTATAAGCCTTCTAATGATTACCATAGCCCGTTCGTGTAAACATAGTGCTAAAAGTTCTCCTTATTGAATTTGCAAAATATACATCCATCTAATGCAAGGTATCACTGAAATGTGCACATAAAAATTCAAGCTAAATAGTCAGCTTCAAACTTTCTAGCACATATTCATTCAAATTTCAATTAAGAAGTGTACAATGCCAAAAAGTGTTTCTTGTGTACGAAGTCAATAATGAATCAGAATTATTTTCTCAGAGTTACATATACATATTCTGTATATAAATATTAACACTAAAATAGCTTTAATAATGTTTGATTATATTTTTTTCCTTCTAAATTTTAACGCAGGCCTCTAAAATGGTAGGAGCCCACAGGTGAAAGCCTACTCAGCTTAATGGGTAATCCGGCCCTGTTTAGGTATAGTCCCTCTTTCCCCATGACAGCCCCCTCCTTCCTCCTCTATAATTTTTATGGTTTTGTAGCAGTTACGCTAGTTTGATATTCCATAAATAATAATTTACAAACATAGGTGCTTCATAGAGTGCTTTTACAGAAGAGGGAGGCTATTTGCAAGTGTGGGGTGGAGGTGGGGGTCGAATACGAGTATATGTATCACACGCCCAATTCACACATTTTTCTAAAATTTTTTTTTTTTTTTTCTTTTTTTTTTTTGATCGTTTACTTTCATTGTGGGTTCGAGGCAACTGCCCCATCCACCCTTACCTTAATCATGCTCGCTGTGACTCCCCTTTCCTTTGCCCTCTATGTATGGATGAATATGGATGAATGCACATATTTACAAAACGGCTGCATATTTTTCTGCCAAGGAACAACGACTGAGCACATAGTCAGAATATTGTGTGCATACTTTAGTGTTGTTATAAAATAAAGTAAATTAGTCAGAGACTAATGATTTTCTAAAGAGGAATTCTCTTTCAGCAACACAATATGATATGTATGCACATGATCAAGGCCTCTCTGAATTTTGGGCCTTGTCCAAGCTCGGCTTGGGCCCTCGTTTTTTTCTTCCTTCTTTCTTGGCGAGATGGTTAATCTAGGCCCAGGGGGGTCATGACCACTGTGACCCCCCTCTGGAACCGCCACTGGCACCACATGCAGCCAAGAGTAGCAAAATAATGAACCGAACAGAAATCTTGCAATTATGAAGCGAAATTCGCCTAAAAGAACGAGTCGTCTTAAAGATTTCATGGTTTTCAATTGTTCGTTTCTAAATTTTCGTATTTATGTGTAAACTAACAAAAATTTTTGAAAAACGTAGGGGGGCTGGGAGACAGCTAAGTAGTGCTCAGCCCGCGTAGCCCGCCCCCCCCCCACCTCTGATTACGCCCTTGATGGGGGATAGAGTTTTATATGTAAAGAGAGAAGATAAGAGCAAGCAATTATAAAATATAATCCAGAAGTTGTGCTGCTGGAAGATTTTATGAAATCATTTTTTATTTAGCTCTTAACTGTAGCTAAATCAGAAACGTTAAGCGTTCGATATTAGTAAAGTTTTGATAAAGCGTATAAAGAAATGAATACTGTCTATATCCGAAACTGTATTAAACATCAATTTTTCATCTATCTATCTCACAAGGTTCTTCATGATTTAAAATCTTTAAACTTAAATTTGACTATCAATTTTCTGCCTTGAATTGTTTTTAAGTCACATTTAAACGGTTTATTTTCAGCATTGAAACTTAATACTGCTGGGAAATGGGAATGTCACAATCGTTTGCAGTTTTGCGCAATGGGAAAATCTCCCTTATGGTCAGACGTCTACAGAAGAGTCTGTATCTCACAATAGAACAAAATTGAAAGCTTTTGCTGTACTGATTTAAAAAAGAAAGATTACATTACATGAGAACGACCCTCCTAAAAAAAGTGCAATCTTCTCCCTACTAGAAAGCAATTCCATCATCAATTGTGTCACGGTGTAAAATCTGAAGGGTTTCTTGTGGGGGAAAAACACCAGTTTTCTTTTTGCCTAGCTATCTGATGGTCATTTGTTTTGTGCTTGCGCTCTTGATAAAGAAGGTTTGACATCAGTGCCTTACGGCATTACAGGCGCCCAACATAGTTCCTGAATCCCTGTGAAAGAAAAAGCGGAGTGGGAGACAGAAGAAGCTAGCGATACATTCTCTATTTTTAGGATTCTTAAGTTTAACCGATTTGCAGGAAGAAATATGATTTGACACAAAAAAGTTGGAGTGAAATTTTTTAAGGGGCTCAGCCTCCTGGATAAAAATATTGGGGGGGCTGAAGCCTCTTCAAGCCCCATGAAGTCGGCGCCTATGACGGCATGTGTCCGCAATCAGGAAAAACTATTTTGAAATAGTCTCGATAATATTCGAGGTAGACAGGACTGGGCTTGTCTTGAATTATTGAAATCATCAAATTAATAAAAAAATAAATGGAAATAAATCAATTTTTGTGATTTGAGTACATATTTAAATGAAAAATGTAGTTACATGTAATCATATTACTGATTAGATCAGGTTAATTATATCAGAATACAATAATCAACTGTTTTGTATTGACACGTTGACTAGTTTCCGAACAGCAGTATCGCACCATTGCCAAAGCAGCGTGTCAATACTGCACAGAAATGTCTATGAGAACATCTACAGAAAAAATACACCCACTTTCTTTGGAAGAGGGATTTCTGATAGGGCTTCCGGGTGCACCAAGTATTTGAATTTTTCGTCCTGCAATTAAAAAAAATTGCCTGTTTCATATGTGTTGGTCATTATTTGGGAGCTAAACTGATTTTTTCACTAACTGAGATGTATAGAAAACTAGAACAATCGAGACTCGAACTATCCAGACTCTATTGTGAATATGATTAAATACAATTATTTTAGGATTTAACGCTTAAAGTTTAACATTTCTTTTTTAACATTATAGAGTTAATTTTTTCAGAGATTTAAACTCAAAAAACTGTTAGATGAAAATTTGTATTTTGAGATGGTGGTTTATCAAATATTAAGTGAAGGCATCACTGCGTCATTTTCGAAACTTGGGCTCAGTTTTTAATACGGGGATGTCCTTGCCAACTGCACTTAAGGAAAACCTGCACATGGGCTATCTGTCATGGAAGGAGCAGGTTACCTTGGGCAGAGGACTTTTTAAAGGGTTCTAACGCGTTTTTCACGTAACATGTAGAGAAAAACTGGCCAAGAATGAAAACCGTTAGATTGACACCCACGCGGCAGATCAGAACTATTGACCTTCACATTTTAGCCATCTACCATTTTCAGTACTGGACATGGCGGGGACCCACCCCTAAGCCAAAAATTGCTATATACATCAATGCTAGACAAAATACATTTTTTTCGCTTCAGTTTTTCTGGGAAAAGTAGTCTATTTAAATATTAAACAATGTTATCAAAATTGCATATAATTTAAATAATTAATTATTAGTATACTTAAATTGAGGTATTACTAATTAGGCCAAATTAATAGTTTAAGATTTTGTACTTTTCAGCTGCGACAAAATATCTATGACGATGTTCATTTCACATATTAATGCTACATTTTCCAGTCAAGACTCTTTTTCCTTCAAACGCCAAATAGCCTAATTTTTTTATATGCATGTATACAGGGTGTCCCTGAAGGTAGCTAAAATACATACAAAGAAGCATTTTTTCTGCGTTGCAACGTTTGGTTGGAAATGAAAAAATTTAGATAGTTTTCAGCACGATAGGGATCCAGCCTATTTTGCAAATAATGTGCGTAATTACCTCATTGTCATCTTTGACCTCCGATGGATTGGACAAACGGAACTATACTCTTGGCCAGTAGGTTCAGTAGATTAATCAAGTATCGAGTTTTGCTTTTTTGGGACATCTCAAGGCACTTGTTTATGAGACTCCAGTTGACTCAGATGAGGGCCTCATTACAAAACTTTAGTAACCGCTGCAACCGTTCGTGGAACACCTGGCATCTTCGAAAGGGTACGCCAATCACTTGCTAGACGCTACCAGCAAATTTGAGCATTTACAATAGAGCTTTTTCATTTCTTTTGCTTTTGCTATATTTCCACCAACACTTTTTATTTCTAACCTCACACTGCTAATCTGCTATACAAAAAATGCTTCTTTATATGCATTTTATTTATTCTTAAAGTTTGGCCAATGAATTCAGTAACACCATGTATATGTGTATACCTTGGGTGCACCCTCCTGGAAATGATCCTGCCGGCACCCTTGAATTCAATCGTCCTTCAGTGAGTATGGACGAACTCCAAAATCTGTACTATTCCCGGAGTTCACCGAAAAAAATCTGATGTGGACACCACATGATTTTCCTAGAACGTCTATAAAATCAAAAAATATTTTCGGCGCACTTCATCTAAACGTATTTTGTTTGGAAAAAGATAAAATACTGCAATAATACTATGGTTTAGCGAATTCTAGCCAAACATTTGAGATATCGCCAAGCTGGGCTGTATTTGAAAGATTTGCTTTTGGCACTTAATTGGGATATATTTTTTCCAAAAGTCAACAAACTTGAGATACATTTTTTAGAAAGTGATTCCATCAACCTTTCAAGTTATTAGGCAAGTTGGAGTGTATAGGCTGATTAATTTTATGTTTCACCAACTATGCGAAAAATTCCAGAGCTGGGATTCGAACCCAGGACTGCCGCATAATGTGCGGGTGCTCTACCACTGAGCTACTCTGGAACCATTCCCAGATGAAATTTCTCGCATTAGAACCATTGGCATTTATCATCTTCCTCTGCAAATCACAGATAGAACAGATGAAACAATTAATTCGCGACAACTCCATTACGCCGCGGAAATTATACATTTTTAGAAAGTGATTCCATCAACCTTTCAAGTTATTAGGCAAGCTGGAGTGAATAGACTGATTAATTTTATGTTTCACCAACTATGCGAAAAATTCCAGAGCTGGGATTCGAACCCAGGACTGCCGCATAACGTGCGTGTGCTCTACCACTGAGCTACTCTGGGACGATTTCCAGATGAAATTTCTCGCATTAGAACCGTTGGCATTTATCATCTTCCTCTGCAAATCACAGATAGAACAGATGAAACAATTAATTCGCGACAACTCCATTACGCCGCGGAAATTATACATTTTTAGAAAGTGATTCCATCAACCTTTCAAGTTATTAGGCAAGTTGGAGTGTATAGGCTGATTAATTTTATGTTTCACCAACTATGCGAAAAATTCCAGAGCTGGGATTCGAACCCAGGACTGCCGCATAATGTGCGGGTGCTCTACCACTGAGCTACTCTGGGACGATTCCCAGATGAAATTTCTCGCATTAGAACCATTGGCATTTATCATCTTCCTCTGCAACTCACAGATAGAACAGATGAAACAATTAATTCGCGACAACTCCATTATGCCGCGGAAATTACACATTTTTAGAAAGTGATTCCATCAACCTTTCAAGTTATTAGGCAAGTTGGAGTGTATAGGCTGATTAATTTTATGTTTCACCAACTATGCGGAAAATTCCAGAGCTGGGATTCGAACCCAGGACTGCCGCATAAATTGCGGGTGCTCTACCACTGAGCTACTCTGGGACGATTCCCAGATGAAATTTCTCGCATTAGAACCGTTGGCATTTATCATCTTCCTATGCAAATCACAGATAGAACAGATGCCAACGGTTCTAATGCGAGAAATTTCATCTGGGAATCGTCCCAGAGTA
Organism: Cheiracanthium punctorium; assembly: GCA_038373885.1. NCBI lineage: Eukaryota > Metazoa > Arthropoda > Arachnida > Araneae > Cheiracanthiidae > Cheiracanthium > Cheiracanthium punctorium. Next base: position 41,130 of record JAWZYV010015198.1, read on the forward strand.
GCTCAGTGGTAGAGCACCCGCACGTTATGTAGCAGTCCTGGGTTCGAATCCCAGCTCTGGAATTTTTCGCATAGTTGGTGAAACATAAAATTAATCAGCCTATACACTCCAATTTGCCTAATAACTTGAAAGGTTGATGGAATCACTGTTCCCGCAAGTGCCGACAATCCAGGTTAAATTTGGAAATGACAACACCCGGGAAACAAAATTGGTGTTGAGAAGTGGTTGGCCATGAGTGAAGAGTGTTATGGAAACAAGGATAGCAACTGAATTGAGAGACATCTACTTTTATTTATAGCAGTCTGGCACAGAAATGTATCACAGTCAGCAATTACTTGTAGAACAGGATTTCATTGCAAAAGAACTATTAAATATCACAGTTATGCTTTATCACAGCTAGGTAAAGGAATATATCACAGTCTGAAAAACTCGTAAGTACTGGCAAAAATGGTTTAATGAATTTAAACTTCACAAGCCGTTTAGATTTCAATTTCAAAAGCTGCTTTACCTTGAAGAGAACAAGTCCACAGGGAAAACTTCAGATCCTTAAGATATGTAACAAAATTACGATGAAACACGGTGTTCTATATGACGACACTTCAAACAGAAATTCTAACATCTATTTCACTTTAAAAACAGGTTAAAAAAATCGGCATTAAATGTTGATTAAAAACATACTATCATTTTAAAGATTAAATAGAAGCAGGTTTAGCTGGCTAAAAATAACATGTCTGGAACTTAAAGAGCATTACCGCTCGCCAAAACGTCTGTCAGCTGTTAATACAGCCTGACTGTCTAATTGCTTAACGGCGACGATCTGCCATGATCGGCCTAACTGCCTCGACTGCTGTCGGTCTGCTTAACTGCTTATCTGCTACGATTACGGCGAAAGCTCCTCCTTTTATTTGTCACTGCCGACTGCGCATCTCATTTCTGAGTTGTTCTCCGGCTGTGCGGTTGAACGGCGTTTACCGGGCTTCGGGAGCGCATCGGTGATTGGATGAACAGCTTGAAACAGTTTTCTCCGGGCGATACTCACTTCGCCAACCAACCATTACGCCCGTCCAAGATGGCGGCTGTTGACGAACTGGAGATCGGAGCCGTGCGCCTTAAACGATTGTTGACGCAAGCCACGGTTAAAGCGAGGTTTGAATTTAACAAAAGTTATTCCTTTAAGTTCATTTAGCATTTGAATTAAACTGCTTGGATTTGGGAATTTATTTAATTAACTTTAAGTTGTTGAAACTTTATCTTAACCTTTTATTGTAGCCCTTAACATTGGAGAGTTTCACAATTCAGGTAAGTCAGAAATTAAATACACATAAGAGTTGGGATATTTATTGTTCACAAATAACCATTGGGAACAAAAGCCCCTCCTCCCAGCTCTTATGGACTGCAATTGCCAGTACTTAGAAGAATATAACAATCAAACATCATAACCATTTACAAATGCAATAAAACAATGTGCAAATCAATTTATACCTGTAGGCGAGTAACGAGCAAGTAACAATACTTCAAAAGATTAATAAAACAATGTACCAAGAAAACTTTAAAACAATGTTCCATACAATTCAAAAAAAGAAGGCAGGCAAGGTTTCAAAAATTAATTTTTGCAGTTACATTACGTAATATCAGAAAACTTTAAAACAATGTTCTCAAATACTTTTCAAATATAAAAGTCCCTTTTTAAACCTTAAAAACACTTTTTACTTAAAATCACAAGTAATTCCAACAGATTCAAAATTAATCATGCAAAAAGGTTTCACTAAAGCATTACAAAAATTTACTATACTTCACACAGTTACATATGTTTAGTTCCACAGTTAGGATTTTCACTTATCAGGTTGTCCCATGCTCGAACGACGCGAATGGCAATTAAAAGGATTCAAAAATTCTACTTAATCAAAAATACAAAGATTCTAAACATTAATTTTGATACCTTAAACTTTGAATTCTAAGCATAATTCTAAACAATGAAAATCTTAAACGTTTAAACTCTTAAACACTAATCCAACCGCCAAAAACCTTAATCAACTAGAAAAATACAGTATATTAGTGCAAAAATCGTAAAAAAAATACGATATATAAGTGCAAAATTTTCAAACAACATTATGACATGATAATGATTAATGACCTGGTGATCACCAAAGATTCAAATATGCACAATCTTTATGCTCATACCTTTTACACATAACTTACGCATAATTCACACATACCTTGGCCAAGGATTTTCGCACACCAAACTTTCATTCAATGACATGAAAAACAGTTGCATAAATGACATATTTACAAAATGAAAAATGACACTTTTCAAAACACATTAATACTTTATCAAACATTAAATATCAAAATTCAAAAATATGGTGGTGGATCAAAAATATCAAAAACTTTAGATCTCAAATACATCCTCAACAAACTTTTTCAATTCATTTTGAGTGATAGGCTTAGTAAAAATGTCAGCCATATTAGATTTACTTCTGATGAAGTTTACTTTAAATTTATCTTTATAAAACAGATCTCTCACAAAAAATAATCTAACATCTATATGTTTAGTTCTATGATTTTCTATCGGGCTTTTAAGGAAATCAATAGTAGCCTGGTTATCCACAAATAGAGTAGGTTTAGAGTTATATTTGATTAACCCACAATCATTACCCTCTTTTAGAACGTTATCTAGCCAGGTGAGTTCTTTGATATTCTCAACCATGGCAAGAAATTCAGCTTCCATAGTGGATAAGCTAACTGACTTCTCTTTGAATGTACGCCAAGTTATGGGTGCTTTATCTAAACAGATGAACTCTCCCCCCATGGATATTCTATCGTCTCTATTCGCTGCGAAATCTGCATCCGAGTACCCAATTAAATTCATATTTTCACATTTTAGCTTTAATTTGTATGATTTAGTCTTTCTTACGTATCCGAGTAATTTCAACAGTCCGTTCCAATGTTCCATGCCCGGGTCACTCTGGAACTGGGAAAAGATATTTACGGCGTAAGAAATGTCGGGTCTCGTGCGGCTAGCTAGAAACGATAGGCATCCTAAGACGCTTCTATATGGGTAGATTTGCATTTGATATTGTTCACTGTTAGTTTGAGGCGATTGTAATTTATTGTACTGTACGCTTTTTGTGATTGGGAGTGATGAGATTGGTAATTTAAATTTATCAAATCTTTTGCAAATTTTGTCAATGTAGGGAATTTGGTGGATTATAAGACCGTTATCAGCCTCTTCAAATTCTACACAGAGTAACCTTTTGGTTTTTCCCAAAATTTTAAAATCGAATTTGCTTTGTAGTTTGTTTAAAATTTTTCCTATCTCATCTTCAGTCCTTCCAAAAATGACTATGTCGTCTACATAGACTAAAAGTACAGCAGAATTATTAGAGAAGAAAGTACAATTGCACCATTCGAATTTTCCAAGTCCAATTTCTAGCAAAACATTCTTGAGTTCGAAATACCAAGCACGACCGCTTTGGTGAAGGCCGTATAAGGCGCGTTTTAAGTGACAAACCAAATTTTCCCTACCAGCCTCTACGTACCCTTCAGGTTGTTTCATATAAACTTCCTCTTCCAAATTTGCATACAGATAAGCACAGGCAACATCACACTGCATATGTTTCCATTTTAACACTACCACGAACAGAGAAAAAAACAGCCTAATTAAAGAAAAGTTTATAACGGGAGAAAAGGTTTCGTCATAGGATTCGCCCTTGACTTGGTTGTATCCCTGTGCCACCAAGCGGGCCTTATACCTCGCGATGTTTCCCTTCTCATCTCTTTTAATGTTGAATACCCATCTGCACCCCAAAACTTGTTTGACTGGAGGCAGGCTGGTTAAAACCCAAACTTTTCTATTTCTTAGATTCTGATACTCTGTATCCATGGCCTCTTTCCATTTTTCAATTTGTGGGGACCTGAGCATCTGCTTATAGGTACGAGGGACTTCAGGTACTAATCAGCTTTTGTCTTTAACTTTAACTTCCGCGTTGCTTGGCTTAGGGTTAATGACACCTTGGAAGGAATCCTTTCCTTTAAAACTGAACATACTTTTAGTTACATCATCAAACTTAATATTATTCTGTTCGCAGTATTTCTGGATTTCGTTTAAGCTTTTCAGTTTATGCTTCTGACCCTCCTCATGAAAGTAAATATCTGTCCTGGATCCATCCGGTCGAGGGACGGCGGTTCTTACCCAAATCGCATCGCGAAAAGTAGGAGAGCTAATTATACTATCATCCATACTTTCATCTGCATCCGATTCTTCATCAGACTCTAAACTGGGTGTGGGAGAGGAACTCGGGAGACTTTCGTCTTCGACCGATTCTCGACTCTCTTCACCAATTTGAGAAAAGCTAGAATCATCTTTGGGCGCCAGCACCGCTCCACTGTCATTTTCCGAAACTTTTGGAAATGACACGTTACAGGTTTCTATCACCCTTTCCTCCTCCGGGATCCAAATTCTATACCCTTTGGTACTAAAAGCGTACCTAACTAAAATGCCTACTTTGGCTTTCGGGTCAAGCTTTCCTCTCAAGGGTCGAGGAGTACCAACGTAAACCTTTGATCCGAATTTTCGAAGGTGTCTTACTGAAGGTTTAATTCCTTTAAAGAACTCTATAGGGGTTTTAGACTGTTCTGAATGGCATAACCGGTTCCACACATGAACAAAGAATAACACGGCCTCTGGCCAAAAGCTTTTTTCAAGACCACTTTCTGAGAGAATGGTCCTTGCTCCGTCTACAACAGTTTGGTTGAGTCGTTCAGCCGATCCATTTTGCTCGGGCGTGTAAATGTTTGTGTGTTCATGATTTATGCCCTTTTCAGTGCAAAAGTCTTCAAAGTAATTACTGGTAAACTCACCCCCATTGTCGGTTTTTACAGCTTTGACTTTTAACCCAAGTGATCTTTCGGCACAGGAAACATATCTAGTAAATATGTCAAAAACGTCTGATTTTTCCTTCATAGGATAAATGGTCATATATTTAGAGAATTCATCGATAATTGACAGATAGTATCTTTCGCCACGTTTGCCTACCACATTTGATGGACCCCAAACGTCCAAACAGATTAGATCTAATGGACCTCTCACTTTGCTCCCACTAACGGACTTAAATGATACCCGCCTGTGTTTATTTAATTTGCAAAGTTCACATGAAAATTCTGGGTGTTTCTTTAGGTTAGGCAAACCTTTAACAGCATTTAGAGTACTAGTTTTTGTGATGAAATCTACACCTGCATGACCGAAACGTGCATGCCATGATTCGAGTTCTCTCAGGTTATTTTTGCTTATTGCATTACAAGCTGGCTTAACTGGACTGGGGTATACGTGATACAAGCCACGTTCGAGTTTAGCAGAAAATACAAAGAATTTTTTCTTAAAGACTTTAATCTTTCCATTTCCCCCTACAAATTTAAAACCGTTCTGATCGAGCATGGGGCCTGATAGTAAATTTCTCCTTAATTTTGGAGAGAAAAAGACATTTTTCAAAACACATTCATTTTTACCGAATTTAAGTTTTACATCCCCCTTTCCATTAATTGGAAACTCTAGATCCTCCAGAGCGAGCACCATATTTTCATTCTCAACAGTCACAAAATTAGAGAAGATGCTGCGATCATTACAGAAATGGTGGCTGGCGGCCGAATCCAAAATCCACGTATGGTTGTCGACATTACAATTTAGATTGGCCTCTGCCACAAAAAAACTTAAATTGTTACCTTTAATGGTCTTGGGGATAGTGTTCTTATTCGACTGGTTACCTGGGTTCTGGCGTCTACCTCGGGACCTTTGCCGCTCGGTTTCTGCTGGGCTGGATGTTGATTTGGAGACTCTGCACGCACCCGGACTATGAGATCTGTTCCTGGGACGGCTAGGAGACCTTGGACGGACACGACAGTTCCTTTGGAAATGTCCCAGACGATCGCACCGGAAACACCTTGCCTGGTTTCCCTGGACACTAAAGGCTTCCTTCGTTGACGTCTTTCTATCGGAGTCACGGAGGTTTAGTCGAGTCTCTTCAGCCACAACTTCCAAGACGATGTCTTTAAACACAAATCTTTCACTGTCCCATCGTAAAACACTTTGGACAATTGAATCAAATTTTGACGGCAGATTTCTAAGAAATTGGTATGACAGAAAAACTTCATCGTGAGATTTTCCGCTGTCCTTGAGCTGATTGGCTAAGCTCTGGATCCGTGAGGCAAAAAGATTGACATTCTCATTCGGCTGAATTCTACTTTGCATCAATTCACTGAAAATCTGCATGTGATGACTGCGGTTGTCGGGCTTGAAATTTTTTTTTAACAGGTCCCAAACTTCACACGGGTCATCTAAATCACCGATAATTTCTCGGAAATCACTGTGCACATTGAGGTACAGCATAGATAATGCAAGCCTTTTTCGGACATTAAATGCCTCCACATCCTTTTCTGTGACAGCGCCCTCTTTGATCACCGGGCTTTTCTCCCTACCGCACACAATTTCATAGTGTTGTATTGTTTTTGGGGGATAATGTTTTTTACAAATCGAAAGCAGTAATTTTTATTTTAATTGTTTTAACCATTAATTATTTATTTTCTTAATACTTGTAATGAACTTGGAAGTTTAATTTAAATACCTTTTGTCAGGAGATATAATGGTCTGGATGACTCTTCTTCTATAACTCAATAGCTAACTTCTTTTAAATTACTACTAATTACCCTTTTTTTTAAATAATTACCTTTTCTTTAAATTAATTCTGCCTTTGTTTGCCCGGTCTCCGGAGGTGTAATTTTAATTATCAGGTAAATTCTGTCGATTTTCTGCTGACTATTAAGTTTCCCTCTCTCTTCAATAGCCTAACTCATTTCTTGCAATATCTCTTGTTCATGTCCGGTTTTTTAATTAGTTTTACTCTCTTCTAATTTAATTTTTATTCCAAATTTTACCCAGGGTTGTCTCGGACGATTAGCTATCTCCCGCTAAAATTTTAGGAAAATTAATAACGTTTTTTTAATGCCCTTTTGATCAATTAAGTTTTTTTTTTCCCATTTCAAGATGGCCGTTCTTGCCTGTGTTTCTTCTCGGCCAAGTTCGTTTCTTTCCCGCGTGCAGTAGTTGCTGGCCGCCATTTTCTTATTTTCTCGCTTCCTTCCCCCGTCGATCGAATGTTCTCGAAGTTTCCCGGCTGAGATGGCGCGCTCTGATTGGTCCCCGCGGCCGGCGTCTCTTCGAAGCTCCCCAAGCGTGGGGCGAAAAGCGTCATTCTGAGTGCTGGTGAGGCGCGGCTAAGACGTGATCTTGTCCGGTTTTTTTCATCGCATTTTTTTAGGGGCCTAGCTCGGATAATAGTCGTGACTTCATCAAGAATCAGGATGTGAAGTGTTTACATGAAGGCCAGAGGGCCAGCTACTCCATGATCACCGTATAAATTTATTCTTTTTTTCTGCGTAAGCACCCGGTGGCCCCACCACGTTTGTTTCATGATAATTTTTTTTTTGCCAGTATGCCTCCCCTCACTTTTGATGTGAATTGGGCTTAAGCCCCCACCCCTTTTTGTTTCTTCAACGTCCCGCTTCGATCGACTATGCGGAGATCTCCCATTTACCCTGACCGGGAGCCGCTAGTGTTGATTCATCGAGATGTCCCCGACGCCTGATCGACGTCCGGAATCCCCTTCAAGGAGAGACCAAGATGCCGGCTCCGGGAGACACCAGCGTCCGACCGTCAGTTCCCTGAAACACCGGGACCCGACCTGCCATTGGATCCGTGGGTGAGAACGCTCCGATTACGTTTTCTCTATCATCCTTATGCTACCAGGGATTTAAAATCAATAGCTAAATGTCTCTTCTCTTCAAGTACTGACCAGTGGTATAATTTCCTGTAACGCCATGTTTAAAATTTTTCTCTTGTTGTTAAATGATGTATGTTGATGCTGAGTTATTTTTTTTTCTTACCTAGTTAATTTTTGGAGTGTCATAAAATCTGTTTTATATTCTGGTTTGGCCTATGCTAATCTCTGTAATAGTTTGAGTTTTCTGCACATCAATGTATTTTGCTGCACCCTTTGGTGTAAAAATTGCAAAGTTCCCCTTTTATTCATTTTGGTAACTATTTAAACTCGCCTGTTGGCTTGGGGAAGGTGGGGACTTGTTTGCCCAAATTTTTTTTTTCCTTTTTTTTTTGATAGGATAAATTTTTTTTTCATGCTGCAGCAGAGCCTTTAACTTAAATTTTGGATCCAAATCGAGCTACTTTTGTCATGACAACTTTATTATGCATTTTCTTTTATTTTTCTTTTCTTTTTTTTGTAAAATCTACAAGGGCTAATAATTGGGTAATTAAAGCATTCTAGTATTTTTTTGTCCTTGAGCAATTCTACCACGCGCTGTAAAACCCCTGCGCTGTGTTTACTTACTTTTCAATTTCTTTTTCTGTTGTCGCGAGGCCACTAGCTGTTTACCCCTGTTATTGTTAAATAAAATTTGTGATTTGGTGATCAAATGCAATGTCTCTGTGTTTATTTTACCACTTTTCTAACACACACTTCAGGCAAGGCTGAGATTATTTGGGTTATTTTCTACACTATCGGTCACAACGCAATGGACAAAAATCTAAATTTTTTTTTTAACTAAACTAAGTTTTCACGGCAGTAGTAAGTAGAATACTACAATAGCAATTTTTCTCCAAGAGTAGGAACTTCATATCAACACACCATGAGGAGTAATTTGTAGCATTTAACTTCTCGGTTTGGTAGAAAGTTGTGATCCCTGGTGAATTAGCCATCTTTCTCAAAAATTTCAAAAAAAATTCTAAGTTTCAAAGAAATGTACTAAATTTCAGCTTCAAAAATGTCAAATTTCAAAGACAAAAAATTTTCAAGGGTTAACTTCAAAAAACTCTCAATTTTTAAACTCCAAAAGCATAAAAAATTTCAGCATTAAACTTCAAAAACCTCAAAAATTTCAGCTTTAAACTTCAAAAATTTCGACTTTAAACTTCAAAATCGTCAAAAATTTCAACTTTAAACTTCAAATTGAACTTAGATTCAGAATCATCTCTAATTTCAGGATAAACATCGAAGACTTCCGGAGATTTCAGGGTAAGCTTTAAACCTCTTTAAAGAATTTCTTCAAATATTACAGTTGCCCCTCCATCTCGACACTGGGGGTTTCCATTCAATATCTTCAGTCACGGGCTTTCACTCTACAACGCAAGCCCATAACCCTTATTGTTCCCACAAGTGCCGACAATCCAGGTTAAATTTGGAAATGACAACACCCGGGAAACAAAATTGGTGTTGAGAAGTGGTTGGCCATGAGTGAAGAGTGTTATGGAAACAAGGATAGCAACTGAATTGAGAGACATCTACTTTTATTTATAGCAGTCTGGCACAGAAATGTATCACAGTCAGCAATTACTTGTAGAACAGGATTTCATTGCAAAAGAACTATTAAATATCACAGTTATGCTTTATCACAGCTAGGTAAAGGAATATATCACAGTCTGAAAAACTCGTAAGTACTGGCAAAAATGGTTTAATGAATTTAAACTTCACAAGCCGTTTAGATTTCAATTTCAAAAGCTGCTTTACCTTGAAGAGAACAAGTCCACAGGGAAAACTTCAGATCCTTAAGATATGTAACAAAATTACGATGAAACACGGTGTTCTATATGACGACACTTCAAACAGAAATTCTAACATCTATTTCACTTTAAAAACAGGTTAAAAAAATCGGCATTAAATGTTGATTAAAAACATACTATCATTTTAAAGATTAAATAGAAGCAGGTTTAGCTGGCTAAAAATAACATGTCTGGAACTTAAAGAGCATTACCGCTCGCCAAAACGTCTGTCAGCTGTTAATACAGCCTGACTGTCTAATTGCTTAACGGCGACGATCTGCCATGATCGGCCTAACTGCCTCGACTGCTGTCGGTCTGCTTAACTGCTTATCTGCTACGATTACGGCGAAAGCTCCTCCTTTTATTTGTCACTGCCGACTGCGCATCTCATTTCTGAGTTGTTCTCCGGCTGCGCGGTTGAACGGCGTTTACCGGGCTTCGGGAGCGCATCGGTGATTGGATGAACAGCTTGAAACAGTTTTCTCCGGGCGATACTCACTTCGCCAACCAACCATTACGCCCGTCCAAGATGGCGGCTGTTGACGAACTGGAGATCGGAGCCGTGCGTCTTAAACGATTGTTGACGCAAGCCACGGTTAAAGCGAGGTTTGAATTTAACAAAAGTTATTCCTTTAAGTTCATTTAGCATTTGAATTAAACTGCTTGGATTTGGGAATTTATTTAATTAACTTTAAGTTGTTGAAACTTTATCTTAACCTTTTATTGTAGCCCTTAACATTGGAGAGTTTCACAATTCAGGTAAGTCAGAAATTAAATACACATAAGAGTTGGGATATTTATTGTTCACAAATAACCATTGGGAACAATCACTTTCTAAAAATGTATAATTTCCGCGGCGTAATGGAGTTGTCGCGAATTAATTGTTTCATCTGTTCTATCTGTGATTTGCAGAGGAAGATGATAAATGCCAACGGTTCTAATGCGAGAAATTTCATCTGGGAATCGTCCCAGAGTAGCTCAGTGGTAGAGCACCCGCACGTTATGCGGCAGTCCTGGGTTCGAATCCCAGCTCTGGAATTTTTCGCATAGTTGGTGAAACATAAAATTAATCAGCCTATACACTCCAACTTGCCTAAAAACTTGAGATAGTTCGCGAGATTTTGGGCAATAGCAGAAATAGCGATTCATCACAGACTTTCAATTAACTCAATATATCCATACACTTTAATGTATTTAAACACATTTGGCTGACCCTGTAAGTAAATTACCCAGTCGATTGCAATCAAAAAAGAGATGCCCAGTTAGATGTTACAATAGTTCTAAATACAAATTTTCAACATTCTACGGTTAAAAGTTTTAGAGTTATGCGAAATACAAAATTAATTTTGGCCCCGGATTTGGCGATATTTCGGCAAAACTCACCGAGGTCGATGAAAAATAGTAGGATTTTGGGCATTGATCAAACAATGACTGACTACAGTACGTAATATATTGACGATTTTCATAGACATTAATGTATTGAAATTCTTTTCCGTGGTCCTGTAAATAAACTCTCAAGTAGATTGGAACCGAAAATCGAAATGCACAACTAGATGTAACAACAAACTTGGATGAGATCCAAGAAAATGACATCTCTATAATTTGTTGATGATATGAAATTTCAGCAATCTACGACCAATAATTTTTGAGATATGAGGATTAAATACATACAAATGTACACCAAAATTCACCAATCTTGGCGACTTTTGGCGTAATTTTTGAGGGAGGCACGTGACCGTCGTTGCACCATAATCTAACTGCATGCTAGGATGGTATTGTGCTTGAAAAGGCTGAATGTCTCTAAACCTGCCATTTTACCTTAATGTGTTGGAATTTTTTGAGTGTTCTTGTAGAAGAACTATAAATAGAGACACTATTTTCGGTGGAGAGATTCATTTTGTGATCCTTAACAACATATATCACTTTTATTCGTTTGAAATAGCCTAATACTTTTTAAATACGCTATAATGAATTTCTGCCCATAGACCGTAATGTATCAAAAATCTTTTGGGTGGCAGTAAAGATTGGATAAGTTTATAAACGTACCCGATGTTTTAATAGATGTGCGAGCTGTTGAAAGAACTGAATTTGAAATAAGGCCGTGCGGGGATTCTAAAGAATGAATTATTATTTATATAAAAGGACCTGATGGTTGTTGGTTGCCTTGTAAATGGCTGGCATCTAAAAATATATGTGCGTTTTATAAATCCAATCTTATCTCAAGATATTTATAGTATTTTGTATGATGTTTTAATAAAATTTGAAGATTAGCGAGAAGTTTAGCGTGGGAAAACTTTACTTTGGCCCTGTAAATAAACTATCCAGTTGACTGGAGCCAAAACGGGAGGGGCACAACTAGATGTTACAGCAATCCTAAATATAAAATTTTAACACTCTACAACCAATAGTTTTGAGATATGTGAGTTGCATATGTACAAACGTATGTATAGACGGGAAAAACTCGTCGAAATGGACTCGTGATCGGTTGTCGATCGTAAAACGGAGACCTAGAATATGCATACAGAATTTGAACTTATACGAATGAACCATTTAGACACTAGTACGCCTTAAATTATTTGTGTCTATAGACCATAATAATGTATAAGAATCCTGTTTTGAAACCCTGTTAACAACCTATAAGCTGTGCACACACCAAAATATTTGCCGGTCATGTGCATACTTAATTTTCGCTTAATCAAATACACCGTTTAGAACTAACGTTAAAACAATGAGTATGGTAGACAGCCAAAGTGTACTGGTCCCGCGTTGGGGCATACTTAACGTGACCATTTATTTTTTCTTTTAAAACGGGACATCTAATTTTCTTCTCAAAACGGACTCTACTTTTTAAGAAAAACTTGGTTTAAACACACATATGCTATAAAAAATAGTGCAAGATGTACGTTTCGGGTGGTACTAGGGATTGCCCCTTCTTCAACTTCAAAAAGACAAGAAGTGGAGAAATGTAAACAAAAGAGCACAGAAAAAAGGAAGTCGTCATTCGGAAGGAAAAAAATTCTTAGAAAAATAAGAGTGAAAAGGGAGAATAAAAGGGAGGGGGGGGGGGAGAATAAGCAAAAGAGTAACATAAGTAAAAAAAAAATTAAAAGAAGAAACACATGAACAATACACACCCACCCCACCCATCCAACGATCATAAGGTGGTGAAGAAATAGAAAGCGTGCAAGTAAGAAAGCCTTAGGATTTTCAGAAACAAGGATATCAAGAAAAGGTCAAGAATTGTTGCATTCTTCTTCAAAGGTAAACTGTATAGAATAGACAACAGAATTAACAATAAAAAGTTAATTCTTAATTCCTGTATACGAGAATGAAAGAGTAGGGAAAGCGATTTCATTCCTTGTAACTTTTAGCGTTTTATTTGCATCTCGAGAGGGGAGGCAGGGAGGTCTCTTTTTTTTCTTTTTCAGACGATGCCGTTGGATGGTTTTAGATTTTTTAGCGCCCTTTATTGAAATTGTTACCGTGGGTTGCTCTCGTTCAAAAACAGGACACTGCGGGGGACATTTTCTAAAAACGGGACATTACGGTGTCCCGAAGCTGCGCTTGGGACAACGGACAAGCCACCTAAAAACGGGACGTATGGTCACCTTAGGCATACTGCGTGGCTGTCGATCAAAGGATGTAGAGATTCAGGCGGTTTTATGTGCATGCAGATACAAAGTAAATACGTGTTAGAACCCCTTAAAAAGGTCCCCTCCTCAAGGCTCGCCCAAGTCTCCCTCTCCCGTGGGTAGATGCCCTTCGTGTAGGCTTGCCATAACACAAAATACTGAAATACTCAATAGACGCTAGCGCACTTTCAGGAACTCCCGCCCAATGTATTAAATTCTTTTTGCAGCCTTGTAAAAAACTACACATCTTGTACACGCGAAAATCAATATGGGTGGTCTATAATATATATACAAAATTTCAGCTCAATCAAATGCACTATTTAAGAGCTATCGTGTTTGCTTACGTACACAAATCCATCACCGCAAAAACAAAATAAATGAATTAATGCCCGAAATCGTGTAAATACATGAAAATCTTAAAAGTCGAATATTTTCATGATTACAATACTTTCCATATATGTTCGGAAAGTAAAAATGCGATAGACTTAAAGATGAGGATCATTGACACATGAGAGAAATGACAAAATAGTATTCCGAAAATCAGTCATCACATTTGCGTAATAGCAATATATTTTTTTTATCGTAGCAGTTTCATAGTTTTGCACCATTTTATTTTTTATTGGACCTTCAATTATAATCCTTTTGAGCAGTATGGCTAACGTAATGTATGGGTACATCCACGCGCCACTGTAGCGTACGCAGACTTCCTTCAAGGGGAGGGGGAGGGAAGACATAATTTGCATGCACATTAAGAAAGTACTATCTCCGCACTCAACATCATTTTCCCCCCTTTCTTCAAAAAAGAAATGGTATGCAAAAAAAAAAAAAAAAAACAAGAAAAAACATAAAAGTAATGGATGATTGGTACATAATTGGAGTTCATGAGATCAATGATGTTACATATGATGTTACATAACACGTAAAACTGTATGTCTTTTCAAATATATTAACATTCCTGATAGCACTAGATCAGTGATTCCGGATTTCTTTCCACTATCTTGCGACAGTGCAGAGAGTAGTTTCTTTGGAAGGAGCTATGCATTAGAGTTGTGTATAAATAAACGTAATTTTCGCAAGGCATAAAAATCTAAATGCTTATGAGGTCGCATCGTGCCAAATGAATAAAACATTGAGTATGGTGGATTGCTAAAGTATTAAAATCCAGACTTCCAGGCAACTGCGTCTATCTAACGGTCTGAAGTTTTGGGCGATTTTTGCCAGATGTTACGCGAATATGCTTCGAATTTCTGAAAAAGACCTCGGCCAAGGCAACACCCCCCGCTAAGCAGATACCCGTCTTTTAGATTTGCCTCAGCAAAATACTCACATACGATATACACATACTCACATACCTGCATCGAATGCTAACACTGACTGATCTAAAAATTTCGGTGTTAGGAGGATACGTACCCCTAGCTAAGCCCTTAACTCACACTTCCTTTAAAAAATTTTTTTTTAAATAGACCTACAATTTAACCTTTCCAGGGGCGGTGTCAACATCGGTATGTCACTTTTTTACATTTCTTTAAAGTAAAGAAAGAACAACTACTAATTATTTTAACTTTTAAAATTATTAGGTCGGTGCATAATTATCAGGCGTTTTTCCCTTTCCCCATCGGCCGGAACAGTCCCAGCTTTCGCTCCCTTCCAGTCTGCCAAAAGTGCCTGGTCGTCAAAATCCGATGGTCGACCTCGTCCTGGCTTATCTTCCAAGCTAATGTCACCAGACTTGAAACGGGCAAACCACCCTGCATCGAATTCTGTTGTATTGTATTGTGGCGAAGCTACGCAAGGGCTATCTGCCAAAGAGAGGAGGTGCCTTGGTCGAAGGACATTTTAAAGGGTTCTAACGCGTATTCACGCTGTAACTGGATAAAAGCGACCAAAACTCAACACTGTTAGATTGACAGCCGCAGAATAGGTCAAAAGCGCTGGACATTCACACTTTAAACAATTTTTTTTAATATTGTAAAAAAGTGACATGCTGAAACTGACTGTGTCCACAAAAGGTTATCTTTTTATTAAAAAATAAAAGGTAATACAATCACAGTACAAAAAATTATCTTTGACCCCCAATACTTCAATAAAATAATCTAGCTGAAGTAGCAGCTTTAAAAAAAAATGAAAAAAATCCTCTTCAATATACATTGTCAGCGATCCAGAGTGGGGGGAGGGACACAGGAACATGTACCACCTGAAAATTACAGTGTAGAATATTGACTTCGTTTTTAAATTCAAGTGAATTTATTTACCAGAAATATGAGCCAAATGTTTTGTGCCACTTCCAGAATTTTTTCTGAATCCGCCACTGTTAGTATCTACCCTGTTCATTTTAAATTACCGTATTTTATGGAAGAAATGCCGCGGCGCTTATGTGTTTAAAACTTTAAAAAGTTTGGGAGCGGCGTTTACGATTTTTTAAAAACATAAATCTGTTTTTTTAACGTTAAACTTTTTTAAAAAGCAAAAAAATCGTAAGATATTTACGAAATACGACAAGAGATGGCGCCACTACTCAAAATTCGGTAACATGCCGTCAACTCTAGGCAAGCCCATTCGTATGTCTCCTCCCCGGACTACCGGGGGTCATTGGGATGGAGATAGATAGGTGTACCGGGGGATGGGTGGTTAAATCATTCAACTTCAACCCAACGCCTGAAAACAGGGGTTGACCTTGATACAGCTAACCGTGTGAGTGACAATGAAATCGTCTTACTTCTTTCTTTCACCACGTGCTTTTATACGACGCAACTCGCTTGTCGGTTTGTGTAGAACTGAAGTCCGGATTTTTTCTACTTCTGTATTTATTTATTTTTTATTTAGTACCTCTTAACTAATTTCTTTTTCTGATATGCCTCCTAAACGAAATATGAGCTTGTATGAGATTGTAGAACATTTGAGAGAAGGGAGTTCCCCTATCCACAGTAAATATCCGTCTACAAGCCAGAAAATCGCCTCTAATATGGGAATTCTGGATTTTAATGGAAATCCAAACTGGTGCCACAGATTCATGGCAAGAAAAAACTTATCTGTACGGAATAAAACAACCATCGGACAGCAATTACCAGCTGATTGGGAAGATAAAAGAGAAAGCCTTTTTACAATTCGTAAAGGAATTGATTAGTCAGCTAAAAGTCAACGAATCCCAAATTATTAATGTGGACGAAGTTCCCCTGACGTTTGATTGCCCGCCTAACCGTACGGTTAATAAATCTGGAGATAAAACGGTTTCAATCGTGACTACGGGGCACGAGAAAACATCATTTACTTGCGTGCTTGCCTGTACTGCCAATGGGGAAAAATTGAAACCCATGATAATTTTCAAGCGGAAAACATTGCCCCGGGAGAATTTCCCAAATGATGTTGTCATACGTTTCAACGAGAAGGGCTGGATGTGTGAAAAGCTGATGCTTGACTGGATTAAAGAAGTCTGGCGCAAGCGAAAAGGGGCTTTTTTCCAGCCAAAAGGAATTCTTATAATGGATTCAATGCGAGCACATTTACTGGATTCAGTAAAAAAAGAGGCGAAAAGTGCGTCTGCTTCTTTGGCAGTTATTCCAGGTGGACTCACAAAAAATACTCCAACCTCTGGATTTAAGCATCAACAAAAGCTTTAAAAGCCGCGTCCGGAAACACTGGGAGTTGTGGATGGCAAGCGAAAGCCACTCCTACACGAAAAGTGGAAAACTAAAGAGAGCTTCTTATGGAGAAGTGGCTCGGTGGGTGTCCGAAGCCTGGAAGGAAATATCCCCAAACATCATTAAATCGGGTTTTTCCAAGGCAGAAATAATTTCCAGTTTCATTGAGGAAAATCGTGATGAAAATGATGCTGGTGTGATTATTGATGAAGATGATGCTGGTGTTGAATTAGATGAAGAATTCCTTCGCTTATTTAATTCAGACAGTGAGAGCAGCGAATTTGAAGGATTCGAGTGAAAGTGAATTTTAAGTGGATACCACCCACCGAAAAAAAGCGTGCAAAGTGGATGCGACCCACTTAAAAAAAACGTGCAAAGTGGATGCGACCCACTTTAAAAAAAGCGTGCAAAGTGGATGCGACCCACTTTAAAAAAAGCGTGCAAAGTGGATGCCAACCACTTAAAAAAACGTGGAGCGCCATGAGGAGAAGGGTCCACGTCCCGCGCTCTGGATGGTTAAAAGTGCTAACTGATGTCTCCTCAGGTCAAAACAAGATTCCTATCAGAAAAAGGAGAGGAAATTTGCCAGAATTTCCAAAACACAAAGTAAGATTTAAAAAAAATAAGCACGATCTACCTCCCCTCTCATGCGCACTTCAACGCTTCATTTATTATTTTGTGTAATTACAATTAATGTTTAAATTTGTTAAGTGAGAACATCAATATTTTTTAACATCATTTTATTTATTTAACAATATTTTATTCTGCTTTCCTTTTATTTATTTATTTTATTTTATTTATTTGGGGGGGGGGGGTCTATTTTAACAATTGATTAACTCTTACTGCGAACCACAATTAAACTGAACGGAATGGAGATGCAAATTTCAAAGCATAATTCCATGAATCCTAGTGGTATAAAAAAACAGACGAAATACTCTCAAAACTCATATTCGGCGGACACACGTTACAAAAACAAAACATTTTAACAGCTGCCGAGGAGGAACAGAAAAATAAACACGTCAGCTCTGTGCGGATAGCATTAATTACTATATTCCCCTCTTTGCACTGCAATGTTTTCAAACTTGTTATCGCTGAACGGAAGCTGAGAGGAACGGAGGAGGAGGGGGGGGGGGGGGGGGGAGCAGTAAGCAGAAAACAGCATGCCTTTTTTTAAATAATTCTTTTAGCAGAAGGAAATTACCATTTGGAAACCGATAAGTGGTGTTATTTTTAATGTACTGTTATTCCCCCCCCCCCTTCCAACGATGCAAATGTATTATGGTCTTGTAACATCAGTAAACTTTGGAATCTGGAATTATAAACATGTATTATCATCAATACATTTAAAAACTTATAACACACAACTCATTATCGGAGTCTCTCTTCTATTACTAAAAACACTTATCCCAATTTCGATGATTGTACTAATAGAGTGAAAAGCAGAAGCAAAACAAATTTTTGTATTTGTGAACTGGCGTTTTTTAGACTTTCAAAGCAGCGCGACTCTCGCGCTGTAATATATTTTGCGCAAGATTTAAGAATTTTATGCGAGATTCTCGCGGTTCACCAGGAACCCTGATTAATGCAAGTTAATTTACTCTTAATGAAATTAGCCTTATCATTTATTAAGGATCGACACGGAGTTTACGATTTTCCCGCTAATTAAGTTTATTGCTTACGTCATGTGCGGCGCTTACAACAATTTTCTTGCTTTCTACCCGCGTAATCGTGGGTGCGGCGGTTACGAAGGGTGCGGCGTTTCTTCCATAAAATACGGTAAATCCAAAATGTGCAAGTTAAAGGCTTATTTGGGAGCGCCCCTTATTGTTGGGGGCCCAGGCAATTGCCCCGAATGCCATGCTGAAAATCAGTCCTTGCATGTATCCTGTGTTTTATGTACGGAACACGACTGCGGGTGGTGAACCCACTCAATACTTTTACCTTTCATTCACCCTCCTCTCAGTCCTAAAAGCCGATGATTCGGATCAAAATTTTTAGGTTACTCGAACGGTTAGATCTTATACCGTATTTAAATATATTGGACCAATTTGTTATATTTTGTAACGGATTGTGTCAATATGAATGGCATTTCGTTATTGCGTTATAACGGTATGAAGATGTCGTTCTGTTCCTTTAACGTTATGGTCTCATACCGTATTTAAATTGTTATTGAACGAAAGGTTATATTCTAACTAATTGATACTGTATCGTTATCAAATAGTTATGTGAGTTTAACGTTATAAACTAAACGGTTAACATGATTAACCGAATGCATTCTGTTACTGTTCTTAGAGTTATTATGTATAGCACAGAAAAGAATAACGTTATATTAAGTGTACGTTGAATATCGTTATTAAATATAACGTTATTCCCCGAGCACTCTTGGGTCAAGTAACCGAATACTGATTTCTCAAATCATTAACGTTATAGATTATAACGTTATTTCGTGAAGAACGATTTGAAAGTTACGGTATGAATAACGTTATTCGGCTTGTGAATAACGTTATGATTTGTAACGAATAACGAATTGGTTATAACGCACATTACGTTAAGTTACGGATCCCTGAAACTAAGAATTTGAATGAAATGGAAAAAGCGTGGTTGAGTTGCAAATCCTGACCTAGTGCTTCATTTCTTGACCTTTTCTTGACTTTCGTGACCTTTTCCCCATTTCTTGACTTTTCCGTGACCTTTGCATGATGGTAGACACCCTGTCATTGTGTCCGTCCCTTCATAGTGGGTAACGCTGACTGCCCACTGCATGCCCCCACAATAAAATGGTCACACCTTCGGGCCGTTGTAAAGGGCAATGCTTAATCGGCAAAAAAAAAAAAAACAGCCGTTAAAAAAAAAAAAAAAAAAAAAAAAAAAAAAAAAAAAAAAAAACTCGTCAACCTTTCTAATAATTTATTTCTAGCTGTACCAATATCAACCACACAACTGGTATGTCTATAGATTATCAAAAAAAGCTCTGAGAGGGCCTCGAACTTAGAACATTGCAAAAGCCTTAGAAATTTAAACTTTTCCGTGTCTCTAACTGGCCTAGATGTAAAATGGTGGCTGAGTTTAGGCTCGCCAAAGGCCATGACTGCCTTCTAAAACATTTGCACCAGCTTCGTATTGTTTGAAGTCCAATCTGTAGTCTCTGCAACTTGGACCAGGACATGTATGTTAACCACCTCCCCTTTTGCCAAGTTTTATCTAAGTCCTCACTTGCTGACCGCTACTGGGAGGCCAGGGACTGTTTGGATACATAGACTATTTGATACAGCTGGGTTTTTTGGTTTTGGTTTTGTGTTTTTCTTTCTTTTTTACCATTCCTTTGCTATATTTGTCTTCCTATCTTGTTATTGAAAAAAAAAAAAAATGTCTGCTCAGGCTGAGCCTTTAATCGAGAGATTCCAAGATATTTTGTACAATCAATCGTTCTCAGTTGTTGTGGTCCATAATACAGTACAACTTCTTTGAGTCTGGCACTCTGGTGGTAGATCATCAAAATTTGTAGCCTGGGCAGCTTTCAATATTTTATTCCCTCTCCTGCATTATTATCTGTCGCTTTTAAGCATTTCTCTGTAAAGACCGTAAAGCTTGAGAAATATTTTTTGCTGGCCTGTAAAAAAATCTATACGTTCTCACACAACCAAAATCAATACCGGTCATGACAGTAGTGTTTAATCTATGTACCAAACATGTGAGCTGAATTGAATGCCCTGTTTAGGAGCTAGCGCACATTTAAGTACTTATAAATGCAAAAAATACCTTAATTAGCTAAAAAATAGTAAAAAATGTCAGAATTTAAAGAAAGCAGTGATGTGTCTTGTATTCTGTGAGGGACAATGAACTAATCTGCCAAACAGAGTGCACGCTTTTTCCATAATTTGGGGACTTACATATAATTGATCATAATTTTGCATTAAAGTTGCCAATAAAAACAATGCTCCTTATTTTACTTTGCTTAAACTTCTATAAAGGCGTAATTAACACCGTCAAACATTTTATATTGCCAACAGGTTGAAAATACCCAAACTTACAAGCCATAAATTAAACTTCACAATAAAGATAGTTTTCAAAAATATAAATAACTATGCATTGCATAGTCGTAATTTGAATTTAAATTACACTTTTAAGGTATTGGGCTACATTTTGGTAAACATGTGTTATAGATCTGCATTGTTTGCAGAATTATATTGATGCAAAAATTGGCTATTTTCAAATCACTTCTCTTTTTCCAATTCAAAATTAGTAACTATTAGTATATGTTTTATGTTACGTGGTATTGCCTTTGCCGAAGTGATTGTGCTCAGGCTCATTTGATTCAATATCCAACATTATCAAATTGATGCTGGTAAAACATGTGTTATAGATCTGCATTGTTTGCAGATATATACTGGCGCAAAAATGGCTCTTTTCAATCACTTCTCTTTGTCCAATTCAAAATTAGTAACTATTAGTATATGTTTATGTTACGTGGCATTGCCTTTGCCGATGCGATTGTGCTCAAGTGATTCAGCCTCTGACATCATCAAATTGATGCTTTCAGAAGAAATTTGCCAAATGAATACAGCTATTTATGTCATTTCGGAAAAACGCATCGCCTAAAATTTTAAACTCCTGCTATCCATGCGATCGTATTAGCGATTTTAAAATTTGTGAGCTTCAAGAAATACTACTCGACTTAATTTATTCTCGTGCTTTTAAATTTGACGTGTTATTCACGTAATGTTTTATGAAACCCTTACTTATGTGTGAAGACAGGCTTTATTCTTGTTAATGATTGGTCGAGGGGAGCATCATGGTCAAAGCGCATGGTCAAACTGCATCAGAAATGACTTCAAGAATTTGTCCTGAGCTGCCTTAGTGTTTTAATATATATAGATTCCATGAAAGGAACTGAAATAACTACACAACACTTTTTCCTATACAAGTTTAAAGTTGTTAGAAAAAAATCAATCCCGAAACATTTAGTTCAATGATTACCAAAACACATACACAATTTTTTCAAAGCAAAAATTTTATTTTAAGAAAAATACGTTTGGGAAAAATGTACATTAAATAAATACTGTACTAAGAGCTTTTATATTTTATATGTCGTTTATTTTAACGGAGTTAAAAAGAAACTGAAACTAATAAAAAGCAACACTGCCAGAAAAAAATCCGAAAAAAAAAAAATCCCTGTAATTTTCCTCCTGCATTAACCGTGAGTGAAAATTCCCAATTGCACAACCCCATTTTCCCTTTTCTTTGCTTTTCCAGGCAAGCTGCACTTCTTTGATTGGTGGCTGGAACTGGAAGCAAATAAATCGACTACTTCCAGCAGCCTGTACTTCACAGCGCAACAGTTTTGGTTTTCTCCTTTCTCCTTTTATTTAAAAAAAAAAACAGGAGGAGTGGAATACTTCCACAGCATGTTGTGTGGCTGTTGGGCTACTACCAGTCCTCAAACTAAACTTGCTACTTCCTGGCAATTTTCTCTTCTGGGCAAGGCATGTTTAAACATTTACTTTAGGTTGGTTAGAAATATTTTTTTTGACATATAAAAAACAATTGCAGTAAAAAGTAGGTAAAATTTTTGAAGGGAAGCAATGCTTCCATTACATCTATGGACCCTACGCCCCTGAGGGGTGCAGTTAATCGAGGGCAGGGCACTTTTGCGGTATTTTACGGAACTTTGACCCATTAAAATACATATATTAAAACCTTCATTCAAATTTAACTATAGTTCTAAAATGTAGATATGACTTCGTTTCTTTTCTTTTTTTTTTTTTTACTTACTTGAGGAGACATCAGTTGGATTTATGTACTCATCCTGAGCATTGGGATCAAACCACTTTTCTAAAGGGTAGGCTTGCATTCTGATTCATCACACTGTGCTCTGTGCACCAATAAGAAGTAAGTGATCAGTGGTGACACCATCTTTTGAGACAAATATTA
>JAWZYV010015199.1:0-52119 GCA_038373885.1 Cheiracanthium punctorium
GAAATCGCAGTCCTTAATTTTGCGAGACTCGCGAGACGTCTCGCGTCTCGCGCGAGACGAGATAGCAATTTCTTTGCGAGACGCGAGACGAGACACAGTGTTTGCGAGACGAGACGAGACGCGAGACGAGACAGAGGTTTACCACTGCGAGACGAGACGAGACAGCCCCGATTCTCTTCTCGCACGTCTCGCGTCCATCCCTAAAGTGATACTACTCAGGTTCTCGATTTTTTTTTTTTTTGACATTGTAAAAAAATATTACTTCCAAATTGTGTTCATAGGTGGCGCTGAAACGTCACAGTAAGAAAAACAAACGTAATGGGATGTGTCTAATCATTTTATTAAGCAGAGAGCAATTCGTTACCAGAGTTCAATGTGTGAACCTTTTGTTGCTCAAACCACATCTAAACGGTACTCAAGTTTATCCCATATACTCAAGTCATCCATGTCCATGTCTTCTACAGTCTCATCCCATCTTCGTGGCCAACCACTTCTTTCCCTATCTAAAACGTTTCCAGTCTCTAAAAACTTTTCATGCCAGGCCAAAATCTTGTTCGACTCGGAGGGTTTTTCCTAAACAAGTTACGAAACTTTCTCTGAACTTTAGTTATGGATTTTAATTGGAATTACCAACCTACGCAGTGCGCTTTCTCAGTCGCAGTCACCATAGCCAGTATGAATGTTCCCTCACCGTCAATGCTGTTTGAAACTCACGAAAAATCCCTATTGGCTGTTATTGCTGAAAGCTGGGGATGCAGCGCCATTTATGAACACATTTTGGAAGTAATTCGTTTAAGATGGAAAAATAAATTCTTGATTCTGTGTGAAGCTTTACTGTGCGCACCGCATATTCGTTCAACAATTTTTTGCTTTTCTGTGAGTTTTTGAAATCTGTCAAGGATTTTTCGGACACCCTGTAGTTTCAATATCATCTAAGTCAGCCTAAGACCCATCTGCTTTTTTTGGGGGGGTATACAAACTTCATACAGTCGTTTTCTTTCTCAAAAATGTTAACATGAATTTCTTGGTCTGGCAAATTTATCTCATCAACAATGTTAACAAAGAATTAGGCGTTTGTTTCATAACGAATTGTATTAATCGAAATCTTTTGGTTCAGATTTTCTCTAGTGGAGCGCTTTCAGGGTCTTGGCGGAGCAACTTGAGTAGATTTGAAACTTGTGAATTGGTGGCTACAGCAACAAAATATTTTTTTCGATGAACACTTTCAACCTTCACGAGGAGCACTTTGTGCTCCGCGGAGCACAGTTTGAGAAAGCCTGATTAAGTTTAATATTGAAATAGGGATTCTCTTCCTTCGATGAGTCATGTAGCGACATGATGCCACTATTTTCTGAGTCGCGTTCTTTCCTCTTTTGTTTTCTAGATCGAGTTGGCTTCGGCGAAAAACATTTTAATGCGTTTTAAAGTTACTATCGATTTCCATTCTTTCCGGTGTATCTGTAAATATTCTGCATTTTCTTCGCTTTCTGCCTGATGCTATATGAGCATCGATATAAATTAATAACCGCATCTCAATTTAAAAGTTAATTTTTCTTTGTGAAACGAAAGAATTGAATTTTGAGATCAGAATTATCTATATTTTTGTCGAAATAAACTTAAAAAATGGTATAAAATTTATACAAATAAAGGACCTATTTTCATTAAATTACTTATGCACAAAATAACTATTTAAAACAAATATTATAGGCAAAAATTTTGCAGTTTTTTTATACTTAATGACGTCCTATTAGCTTCCTTATGAAATGCCGCATTGGATAAAACATCATTGATTTAATCCTTACTAAAAATTAATTATTGATCATATATACAAAATAATGGTTCAAAAGGAAATCAAAACTCGCATTTATTTAATATGAAAAAAAAAGCACTCACCTTCATGCTTAGAAAGCTTGTTCTAAGAAACTGTTAATTTAAAAAACATGCTTCACTGCCTAATTCGGTGTACAGCTAGTACTACCACCTACAGATGAAATTCTGAATACATAGCAATATTATTTCATAAAATAACTCACCTTTCTCAATATCCCCTATGTCTCATTTGCCCAAAGTCTCTCTTATGTTCACTCTTGATATCTTCCTTCTTTTATAATTCCGTCATATTCGTTTCTTAAATGCTATGCTATTTAGTCATAACAACTCAAAAAAGAAATATTGAAAATTTGAAAAAAAAAAAAAAATTTGGCTTCATTTTGACTGTAAAACTTGTTTCACCTTCAAAACAGTGGAATTTGGTTGATGGCATGCGCAGTGCCATCGCAATTAGAGTTTTCTACATATGTTCATTTTTCAGATCTCTCTTTTTTATAATACTGCCTAAGACATTTTGGAAGTACTATTTAAAAATAACTGTTTAATATTAATGTTGGGATTCACTTTGACTGTAAAACTTGTTTCCCCTTCAAAACAGTTCCTTTATATTCGAAAGTCATCTTACACCGTTTTTTTCCACATATGTTTATTGCTAAGATCTTTGTTCTCTTATAATTCTGTCATAGATATATTTTAAGGAAGTAGCTTGATAAAATAAAATCTCCCTCACAGTCTTGGTACACAAATTAAATAAACTAATCACGACAGGAGGTCTAAAATATTAGGATGATTCTTCCTAAAACTGCACCACACACTGAAATGAATGAAAATATGGTGCCTTTTATAAAAATTTAAAACGTCATATTACAGAAAAAATCTTAAATATGGAACTGCAAAATATATTCAATTTTTTTTAATCTAAAAGTTTCGTAATTGATACAAGTTTATCGTTTATTTTAGAATATAGCATAGCTTGTAAACAGACATCCTTTAAAAATTTTGAAGTGCTTGACATAATTAGTTTATTAGTATTTATGTTCCAAAATAACAATATTGTTTTTGAAATACACCGTTAAACTCTTATTTAGTAATAAAAGTTTAATAAAGATTGTTGAAAATAAAAATGTACTCGATTTCACTTTGCCTGTAAAACTTGTTTCTCCTTTAACAGTTGTTTTACAGTTGAAAGAATATGCAGTGCTATCGCTCTCAGTTTTTTTTTCTATATGTGCTCATTTTTAAGATATTTTTCTATTATAATTTTGTCGAAGTATATTTAAATACTAGTTAGCAGTAACAGTTTAAATGAACAGTGAAATAAAAATATTTTCGATTTCACTTTGCCTGTAAAACTTGTTTCTCCTTCAATACAGTTACTTCACAGTCGAAGACATCTCTAGGACCCATTTCTATCAATTTATTCTAAGATAGAAAAAAAATTAAAATTTAAAATATATAGAACATAAAATTTAAAATAAAATAGAAAATAAAATTTAAAATAAAATTGAATTAAATGAAATAGAAAATTTTTGACACGTCTTCTCTTACGATCTTTCTTATCTTAAATTTTTTCATGATTAGATTTCTATTTAATTATGTTTACTTGGGAATATTAAGTATAAACTGTAAAGAGGAATAAAAATATAATCGGTTTCATTTTTCTTGACTATAATCTTGTTCCTCTTCAGAGCAGAATCTTCGCCGTTGAAATTATTAGAGCCATCCCTGAGTATTTTCTTTACAATTTTATTTTTAATCAAAATGGAAAAACACTTATATTTGTCTTAATAATAGAAAGTTGTGTTGAAAAAAAAATGTTAATCATAGTAACTTTTCGAATAAAACAAAATTTATTCTTTATTTTAAAAACTATAACGTTTGTTTGTTTTAAAATATTAGATGCGATTGTTTTTTTATATAGTAACATTCGAGGATATATGAACTGCAAATTCTATATATACAGGGTGTCTCAAAAAAGGTGATAACGGGCATTAATTCTTTATCTATTGGAGATAAGTG
The DNA here is from genome assembly GCA_038373885.1 of Cheiracanthium punctorium. Taxonomy (NCBI): domain Eukaryota; kingdom Metazoa; phylum Arthropoda; class Arachnida; order Araneae; family Cheiracanthiidae; genus Cheiracanthium; species Cheiracanthium punctorium. Next base: position 3,850 of record JAWZYV010015199.1, read on the forward strand.
GGCAATGTAAATTGAAAAAAAAATGTTCAAAATAAGGTCTGATATAAGACTCCATTAAGAAAAAATACCTCTCGCTAATTTTCAAAAAGTTACACTTTTTTAATTTCTATACGACCCTTGTACGGGAAAATTCCCAGTTAGTAAAATGTGTTCCATGCACTAATTAGATGATAAACAAAATTTGTACCTTTTACTATACAACGTCACAGAGATATCTTTGAAGAAAGATGATCGGGGACGCTACATGGTTTTGAATATAAACTTTTATTGCTAGAGTGGATTTTTTCCCTTTCGAACCGTTGAAAAGTTATTTAAGTCAGCGTTATATTTATTTTATCATTAGTGTATGGGGAACATTTTACTAATTGGGAATTTTTTTGAACGGGAGTCGTATACAAATTTAAAAAGTGTAACTTTTTGAAAATTAACGAGAGAAATATTTTCTTAACGGAGTCTTATTTTCGGATTTATTTTGAACATTTTTTTTTAATTTACACTGCCCACTGATCTCTAATAGACAAAGAATTAAAGCCGTTACCACCTTTTTTGGGACACCTTGTATATATAAGCTAAATTCCCGTTTCTTATGAACACGTCATTTTTCGAGATCATCTTATTTATCTGTTTTAGAGAAACTATTAAAATCGTATAATTTCATCTCATTATTGAGGTCCCAAAATTCCTTTTTCTTTCTCTGAATATTGAAGCTACAGCTATTATTAGATTATTATTATTATTATAGACTTTTCTTATTTCATTTTTTCAGCAATAATCTCAAATTTTCAGTTTATTACAATTTTGTAAAAATATTTTTTATAACATGATTGGATTAGCTTTGTGAAAATAGTTTTTCATCATAAAGGATATCTGTACTGCCCCTGTTTCCTTTCATCTTACTTTTTGCCGATTATTTGCTGTGTCCGAAATCCGAATGTTATTTGCTTCGAAATTTCAAAATAGTGAGATGTTCTAGCTAAAAATACTTTTTTGGTATTAGGTCAATAAAATGATATTGAAACAATTTACGTAGGTTGCAAAATCATAAAATATATTTCAAAAATCGTATTTCCTTTAAAAGGGTTTTTCTTTACAAGTGCATCCTCCTTATTTAATTTAAAGGAGATATTTCATTTAGAATACCTCTCAGAGATATAGGTATATATGTATCAGGTAAAGCTGTTATTATTATTTTTTTTACGTCAGATACTTAATCTTTTATATTTTTATTCAAAGATCAAACATTTTATTCAAAACTGTCTAGAAAGAACAAGTTTAAATCGTGTGAATCAACAATATAATCGATTTGAGTTCACCTGCAAAACTAGCTTTCCTTTCACAACAGTTTCATTGCCGTTACGTACATTAATTTTTTATTATTTGTATTGAAGATCCCGAAAACAAACTTCTTTCACTTAATTTAAAGTTTAAATCTTAAGAATTAACATAATCTGTTTAAGTTTGCCTGTAAAACTGGTTTTCCATACACAAGAGTTTCATTGCCGTTAAGAATGTTAATTTTCTGTTATTAGTATTCAAGATAGGAAATTAACTTCTTTTGTTTCATTTATTTATTTGTTTGTTTTGAGAATTAAGAAATCTTACTATATATATATATTAGATTATTAAGACGTTTCTAAAACATGTTTAGAGCATTTCTGTATACTTTTCATGCTATAACTCACATTCCTTGAAACAAGATTTTTTTTTTACAGAAATATCTTCCACATTTTCTTCGTAAAAATATTTTGATAGGTTCCTTATCTTAAGACACAGTTTCCAAGATTTTCAAAAACGTATATTAAGATGTAACTAATTTTACAAATCTTTTTGATTCTGTTCGAAATATTTTTTCTTTTATATTTCTACCATATCATAATTTTTTTCTATACTTTTGTAAGAATATTTTAATGGAAAATGTTAGAAATAAAAATGTGTTATTTAACTATTTAAAATGCGTGCTATCACACTATTTAAAATGCGTGCAAAACTGGTTTTCAGCTCAGATTTGCATCTCAATCAAGGACAACTTCTGTTGTTATAGATCACATTTTTCTTGAAAAAGTTCTTTTTTAAAGTTTTAAATATTTCATAAAATGTCAGCACTATTCACGTGATAATTTGAAAAAGATTCTAAAACTTACATGATATAATATGTTTTAGAGCATTCTACGAGAAATGCTCAGGCGTAGAAATAAATTTACGCTTCAAGTTCAACTTTGAAAAGGTTTTGTACATCTTATATTTATTTCCTTTCAAAAACCAGGGGTGGCTCCAATGGGGGGTCCGGGGGGGCACGTGCCCCCCCGTCGGGGAACTTGTGACCCCCCATCGGGGCTATTTGATTAATTCGTCGGGAATTTTCATAAGAAGAAATCTATATTTTAGCTGAGTTTTAATTTTGATTTTGCGATTTAAAAAAATTAATTTTGTACTTTTTAAATACACATGAAAGGCAAATGAGCATTGGAGATTGGAGCGGAAATGTTTACATTTCTGGGAGATAGCTCATTGGGGGAGGGGGGGGGTATATTCCTCAGAACTTCTGAATAATGGCTAAAATTACTTTATGTTTTCATTCATCTCTGCGATCCTTTTCATGTCGAAAAACAGCCACTTCCTGCATCTTCCAATACTGTGATGTGTTGATGGACGGCGGGGGAGAATTCAAATTAGAATAGTGTATATTTGAAATCTGTGATCCCACTCTCAGTAGGCATTTTACTGGATTTGCAGCAAGACATCAATCTTAAGGTAACAAAAGTGCCAGTCTATTCTTCAAACGACAAATTAATAAGACCACATGTGTGTAAGACCACTTTCTATTCGAGGCTCTTTTAATTGCTTAAAATTGCTTAAACGATTGTGCATTTTGTCGCCGACACCATAGAAAAGTACAATATGGGTGTGGGTGGTCGGGATGGGGGAGACAGTGACCGTTAATTAGATCAGTCGGGTAGATAAAAAATTTCGTGGGAAGGGAAGTATGGCTTTGCTTACACAAGCAAAGGGGGGATGTTCTTTTTTCCAGAAATACGGTTTTTGTATTTTTATTGGTCCTCAATGACAGAATGATAAGAAAGAAATGGTTCGTCGAAATATCCCGTGTATTTTTATTTTTTCTTCGCAAACCCATAATACATCACTCTTCCAACACTTTTTATTGTGCATTGTGCCAGTGAGTTAGACAGAGTTTGGAATAGTGGGCATTTTTTTTTTCTTGTTCAGGCACCATAGCCTATCATTGTGAAGTGTATAAAAGTTTAATTTTACTTTTGGCTTTATGTTTCCTAAAATGAACATCGGTGGTGCCAAAAGCACAAGATATAAAGTACAGTGTGCTTTATGTCGTGATATTTTTGATAATGATTATGTTAAAAAAAAACATAGGCTAACTAAGCATTCAGATCTTCATAAACAAAATCGACTGGCGCCTGTTCAAGTAAGGTATATGTAAATTACATTCATATATATATTTTAAATGTGTTTAAAAGCTTTAATTAATATATGTTATTATTAAAAATATGGTCAGTTTATTTCTCTAAAGCATTGAATTATATCTTCTAAGCACTTGCTTTTTGTTATGTATTTGTACAAATATACTATGCCCAAGGGCGGATCCAGAAATATTTTTCTGGAAGTGTGCAAAGCTTGAATACCAATTCAGAATTGCATGAACATGCAATTTTATTTGAAGCGTATTTTTACTAGAGTAAATATTTTCCTCTCGGGGAATTCGCGCCCCTGTGCCCTCGTCCTAAAACCACCCTTGCCCCTCACCCCTCCCCCTTATAAAAAATAATTGAAACTATTTTGAGGGCAAATTTTGAATGACCACATTCTGCGTTATTTAAAAATAAAAATAATTTTAAAATAAGGCACATATTTCAAAAACTGAGTCACCTGTACTGTCTCAGAAATTTTAAAATACTACTTTAAAGTTTATTTATTAACAGCATTTTAATGATACATATATATCATTAAATATCCTTAGACATGGATGCTCGTAATGGTTTGGAGTGCACTTTTAATCATGGCTGCGGACCCAGAGTCATAACTTTTTGAGTTGAATCTGGAGTATAAGTCGGACTTTTTGACCTCACATTCTGATTCTATGAAATGTTGTACAACATTATTGTATTTTAAATTATATTAACTGTCTGAGTACTCTATAAATTAATCTAAATTTTCTCCTAATTGGTCTTTTAAACACTATGAATTGCTCTTGCTTTTAAACCATTGATAAGTAACATGTTGTTCACCCCATTATATGTCATTCCCGCTAAATTACAGGACAGGATATACATTTTTTAAATATATTCTTTCGTTGCAGTTTCGATTTTTTTGGTATATTTATCAAATACGATTTAGTAATTGGAGTGAGGACGAAAGGTATGTCTTTATAAACTTTCAAATTGCATTAATGCAAATTTAAATTAAACACAGATTTAATCTAATTGTATGTAAATTAACAGTATTTTAATTCACGAGTCAAACGCTTTTGTGTCATAAATGTAAAATAAAATTTCCATTGTATTACTTTTATTCATAGAGCTACAAAATTCATGTCTTAATTGATATTTTTTTAGAGATTTACGACTCGGGCGATAAGAAATTTCGGATTTTGTTTACTACGGAAACTTTTTAAAATATATATTTAATTGTGTAATAATTTGACATGACAAAATATTTATAAAATTATTTTACAGTTCATCATCTCTGGCATTCAAAATATGTATAAACCTATGAATATTTAAACACTTTAACTAAAAATTTTCATTTTAATTAGAAATATTTTAAACTGGTCGTATTTTATTAATTTATAAGTTAGTGTGTTATGCAATTTATAAAATAAGTATTCTATGTCTTTCAAATTATTTTATCACAGTAATCCTTACTCGAACTCATAACTGTTGAGAAAGTAAAAAGATATTTTTATGACTAAGTGGTTAATTAGATAATTTAACTTTTAACTTCTTCCGAATACAAAAAAAAAAAAAAAAAAATTAGTACTTTTCTGTTTCTTAGATGGCAAATTTGAATAAATTCTAAATATACTTTTTATTTATAAATAGATTCAATTGAACACAATATGCACGATTTAATCTTTAATTTTATAAAAATTTAGCAGTAAGATTTGTTTTTATTTTTATTTTTTTTGTAATTTAAGAATTAGTCAAATACATAGTTTGTTTATTTGGTAACATACTTATACATATACAACGAGTGAGAATTCGCACTATATAGAGAAATCTAACTGGATTAACCGGCCCTCTTTAGCTAAGAGTTCATAGCTATGCACACCAAGAAGATTAACAGCTGCAAGCGAATTAGAATTTATTATATTTTGCTTGGGGTAAAAAAGAAAATTTTTTAAAAATTAAATAATAATAATAATAATAACCAGCCCCTCTGACAGACCAAAGCCCTCTCCAGTCCAGTATGAAAATGGCTGTGGATAGATATAAAAATGGAATATAAGTTAGAGGAAACTGATTAATCTTGACTGACAATTTAATTTTCATATCGTTGTAGAAAAAATAACTAACTTTTGTGAATTTTAATTCAGTCATTTTACTGCAAAGTAAATAAAAATTATGGTATACAGCGTCTATATCGTCTTTCCGAAAATTTCATTTTCATCCTGTAAAAAAGTAAATAAAATAAATACAATAAAAGTTTCATATTTGCGTGTAGATTTGTATGTTATATACAGTGGCGTATCGTAAGCCACCGCAACTTCCCTTATTTTGAATCTTTATACAAATCGCTATTGAATCCATGGATGGCACCAGCATTAATATAAACTATTAAAATAAACTAATAGCATGTGTTCTAAACTGATTTTTGAGTTACAGAATTATATGGATCAGAAATTCAACTCTTTAACTTTTAAACAGATTAATTTTATGTTTGTTATTCGCATTATTAATTAAACTCTTTTTCGTTTATGTTGAAATTTTAAAAGTGACACTTTCACTATGAATTATTAGTAAATGAGCTTGCTTTATAAAATTATTCATCACGTTTGTGGAAACCTCGTTCAAAACTATCTTGGAGTATTTAAAAAAAGTGAATTTTTATCCAGGTTAGTTTCGCTAAAAATAATTATTTTTTTTGTGTGTCTTCGCAAATTATAAGCTGACCGATTATATTTTTCTGACGATATTTTTTATTTTATTTTATTTTAGATTTTAAAAGAAAGTGGTTAATTTTCTTCACGAGTGCCTGACTTTATAAAACAAATTAATAGCGTATATATTTACGTTCTCTTTCGAAGATTTTTATAATTTATTATTATTATTATTATTAACTGAAGCTTCCAGGGGCACACTTCACAACAATTCTTTTCGAAATTGAGATACGGTGCCATCTTTTAGCTTTCAATAAGTACATCACCACATGAATTATTATGAAAGCAGAATCATTTTAAAGCCGTAGAAACAAGCGATAAAGTTTCGGTATGCCACTTTACTGCACGCCTTCAAAATCGTTTTTCTCAAAAGAAAATTTTTGTTGTAAAGTGATTCTACCTATAAACCTTTCAATTGCATTTTTCTCACTTTATTGTGATTTAAAATATTAATATTGCATAAATTAACAATTCGATTAATATTTTTACAGCAAAACATGTTGGCCAGAAACACTAGACTTTTTGAGATAACAACGAGTTGAAATTAAAGGGAATCAGTTTGTAAATGGAAATGTAGATTAAGGCCAATTATCTACGCTAGGGATCTAAGGATGGGGGGGTTGCCCTCCGTGGGGGACTTTCTAAGAGGTCCTAACCCGTACTTATGCAAAGTTTCGGAAAATTCCGAACGGTTAGGCCGGCGGACGGACCTAGTTTCGAACCAGGCAAGTTCCGTCTCCCATATGCCACTGGTGGGGCGGGATTTAATTTGTAAGGGAAATCACATTTATTGAGATATCAAGAATTTCGATGTTCGAGATATCGAAGTTAAACTGTAATTAAATTTACATATATCTCTTAATTTTATAAAAATAACTGCAATTTGTGTAAAAGCGTGCAAATTTAGTCATGCATAATTTATAAAATAAATTTTCAGTGAATTTACAGCAATTTCTTGCACAAAAAACTTTTGTTTCTGATATTTTTTCTGCGGGGAAAAAAAAATGCGTAGTACTTTCTTCGTTGAACTTTTTTCAAAGAATTTCATTCATATGAAATATTTTAAGCGTTAACCTGAAGAACTCTTAAAAGTAGCTTTCGAGATTTTACAGAAACGTGCAAGACCATTACCAGGGGGAGGATCATGTGGGTTTGACCCCCCCCCCTCTCCAAAATATCAGTAAATGCATTATCAGTTTATTTGCGTTGACTCTAGAGATCAGTTAATTTAATTTTAGCACTACAGATCCCCTCCACCCACCGAAATTTTTTGCTTGCTGAGGCCTTGGGGAAATATTTGTGTAATGTAAAAGGATTTTGAGATAAGTTAATTAGGGTCAGTTTAAATCTACCAGGAAAGATTGTGCAGTGGTTTTTGAAAATATCCGGGGCCTGGGTGTCCGATTATGTATATCGATCCGATTCCTGGAAATATTTCACAATACAAAACATTATATTGTCCTCTATCTTCTCTAAACATATCTGGATCTTGGATATTTTAGTTTAGAAAATGATTTATTGTGAACAAATCAATTTCTAAAGTAAAATATTTTTAAGTGGTGCAAATAGTTGCGAATTTCCATACTTGGTGACAAAAATGTCATCCAAGAGAGGGGTCAAAGCCCCCTCTTGGATACACCACTTAGCATATGTACATGTATATTTGTGCCCCCTCGTCGGGGAGTGGTGACCCCCCGTCGGGGAATGTCTAGCGCCACCACTGTCAAAAAAATATTACTTACTCCCAAAATGCAAGTTCAAATATATTCAAATGTATTTTTTTCTACACGAAAATGTTCTTTTTTAACTTTTCTCAGCGAAACAACATTTTTTATTTATTTCTACTTAATAAAAATGAACCAATACAAAATGCCATAAACAAAAATGTTATCTCGAAAGTGGTTTTCCATTTACAGCAGGAAGCACTACAGAGTGGGAAACAACGGAGGGGGCGAAAGGAAATAAAATTGCAACTTAGTGTATTTAATAATCGGTGAGTTTACCATAGTTTATTTTTTGAACTCAATATATATTTCTTTTCTAGATATGTAAAAGTCAGACTTCATCAGAATGTTCACAGTATCCAGCTGTATAAACTACACATGTGATCATGTTTTACAACAGGAAACCGGGTCATTTTACAACTTCCCGTTTTTCAATAATTGGTTCTAAGTTTATAATGTAACTCTCATGTAGAGGCCAGCTAAAAATCCCCAGCTTAGCATTATAGACAACAAATAGGGAAGTGATAATTTCAAATGGTTTTTGTCTCTGTCAGAGACGCCGACTTTACAAAATTTCTGTGGGTGCCCTAAATGTCCTTGGTGAAGGAAAAATGAGCAGTTTGATCAGGAATAGAGATCTATGCAAGACGGGACGAGACAGACATTTGTAATTGGTATGCGAGACGAAACAAGCCCCTTTTTCAGTTTGCGAGACGAGACAGCCCGATTTTTCGTCTTACATGCATCCCTCATCAGATCACACCCAATTCCTCCTCCTTTGATATGTCTGCAGCAGTGGCGTAGAAAGGTTCAAGACACAAGGGGTGGTCCGTCCTCGTCGGCAAGCTGAAAACAATAGAGCAACCTCTATCGCCCATTAGCAAGCCCATTTTTTCCTATGTATATTTGCTTGAAAACCTGCCCCACGTGAGTACCGGATCAAAGGGAGAGGCGGTGAGCAGGCTTCGCTTGAGAGCATTAAACCTAAAATTTAATCAAGTTGCTAGGGGGTTTAACAAACTTTTGAACCCATGTTTAACGTGTTCTCTGTCATTGAAAGGACGCAACGGAGAAGACTCCCTTTTTTATCCGTGTTGCTTCGTGGGCATAGAATGAGAATTTCTACCGTTGCGTCTAAGAAACAGCAGTTAAAATCAAGATTCGCTTCAAAGTAGCGAAGTGTTTCTGATGAAATTCCCATAGTTTAGAAAAACGAACTTATGCTACAGCCACCTTAAATTTGCTTGTCTTACGCAGATTATCTGCCGGAATTCAAAGATTCCTGGGCACATACCCCTTTTGTGATTGTAATAATCAGACCTCAAAGGGATGTATTACTCTATTTTCACTTAACTTTTTCACTTTTTTAAGTTTTTATTTTAGCGATAGAATTTTGATTGTTTTTAACTAATCATTAATTTTCAAAGCGAAAAAAAAATTATATTACAACGTTTATTAAAAAACGAACAAACCAACCAAAACAAAAAAAAAACTATGCTACAACAATATCACAATCAGTTTAATTTCTTGGCATGTAAGTAGAAATTTTGTAAAAAAGAAAAAAACGTTATTCCGTTTTCAAATGTAACATGCCATGGTCAATTTATTCTTTTTTAATCTATCTTATCCATGTATGAAATCATTAAAGGTTTCAAAAAACGTTATTCATAGTGCTGCTTCTAAGCTTTCATTTGCCGGGTTTATAACAATTTTCTTTTTTAACAGTTTTTAAAAATTACAAAATTTATATCCGTAAAATAAAACTAGATAGTTTAATCAGAATGAATAAATGCAAGCAATGTTTTCTATGCTGAAATGTTTAGGGCCATATAAAAAAGATTGCATTTAAATTTTTTAAAGGTTTTACCAAACATAGATTTTAAAAAAAGCAGAGGGAAAAACACGTTTATCTTGGAGTTAATAATTATTTTTAAAAACTAGGGGCCAAGGCCCCTACACTCGCTATGCTAGCTTTTCGTATGAGATATTTGGCCCCTAATAATTCTTATTCGTAAAAAAGGCATAATTTCAATAGACAAAACCCAAAGATACGATCAGATAGAATATATCTTGGTTCTTTCATGTTCCTTGGAACATAAAAATTTAAACTTCACACTATTTTGAATTATGTAAAATCTATGGAACACCTCGCGTATTTGCCACCCATGAGGATTTTTTATAATTTGGCGACTTACGTATATGTATCGTTTATAATTAGTTCTAAGAAAACAGTTCTTCATATGTTTTCTTTGATAAAAACTACGCAACTGCTACTAATGGCGACTCTTCATTATTTGGCGATTTACACGTGCTAATATCCGATAATTACTGCTCATCTAAGGTTACCGGAAAAACAGTTATCCATACATTCATATACATAATCCTTTACAGATTGGCGTATTAAGCAGCACGAAATATATCATCTAGTCGCGCTGGCAAATATCCAATCTTAACTATAACTACTATAATGGCATAGTGAACGTAGCCAAATATTTTTACTGTTAGCAAATACCCAAGCTGAACCTAACCGGCTTTAAAATAATCTGAATTTTAATTATTTTTTATTTTCAAGATACTGGGTTTTAACGTTTTGGAACTCGTGATTTGGATTCGCCCTTCTTGGAGAGATACCATTTTGCCAGATAGTACCTAATGTCAAGATGGCGCTTTTTAAATCAGTTACAATTAGTTATTCTGTTTTGGAAAAACGAATAATCGCTAATTCTAAATTCCTGTTGTCTAAAAGAACTTACTATTTGAAAATTGTCAACTTCGTGTAACACACTTTGAGTTATTTATTTCATATACTTTTTAATTTGCCTTAAAATTAGTTTATTTCCACTTAATGTTTGTCAATTGTACGCACTTCTACATACTTGGAATTGCTTTGTGGCAAAAGCATGAATGATTTTATGCTGGCGAAAATTGACAAACCTGGCAACCATTATGTTTATTTTTTTCAGTTTTTCAATAATATCTTCTAAAATAATTCGATTTTAGAAATTTAAGTCAGCTTATCAGGTTTCCCGAAATTTTCCGAATCCGTAAACACCTTTGTCGAAACTCAAATTCCCACGGTTTCGGAGGAGATACACTAACAAGCTTCTGACAGCGGCGGCTGGTACTTTTTTTTTTTTTTTTTTTTAGAATAGAGATACTTTGAATTGCTGGTCGTATTTGCGGCTATGATTTTTCGTACCTAATAAAAACTAAAATAAAAACTAAAATAAAAGCTAAAATAAAAACTAAATATTTAAAAAGAAATTTTATGGGTTATTTATCATATTTTATACTAGCTGCGTACCCGTTCTCCGCACGGTAGGGAACGAAACTTTTTCTTACATCTATAATTCGAATTGATTCCAGTGATTTGGAATCTAAAAATAAGCAAAATGATTTGATTCTTGTCGTAAAGTTACTCATTAGTTATTCGTAAAGTTAGTGTAAGTACCAGGGATCCGTAACTTAACGTAATGTGCGTTATAACCAATTCGTTATTCGTTACAAATCATAACGCTATTCACAAGCCGAATAACGTTATTCATACCGTAACTTTCAAATCGTTCTTCACGAAATAACGTTATAATCTATAACGTTAATGATTTGAGAAATCAGTATCGGTTACTTGACCCAAGAGTGCTCGGGGAATAACGTTATATTTAATAACGATATTCAACGTACACTTAATATAACGTTATTCTTTTCTGTGCTATACATAATAACTCTAAAAACAGTAACAGAATGCATTCGGTTAATCATGTTAACCGTTTAGTTTATAACGTTAAACTCACATAACTATTTGATAACGATACAGTATCAATTAGTTAGAATATAACCTTTCGTTCAATAACAATTTGAATACGGTATGAGACCATAACGTTAAAGGAACAGAACGACATCTTCATACCGTTATAACGCAATAACGAAATGCCATTCATATTGACACAATCCGTTACAAAATATAACAAATTGGTCCAATATATTTAAATACGGTATAAGATCTAACCGTTCGAGTAACCTAAAAATTTTGATCCGAATCATCGGCTTTTCGGACTGAGAGGAGGGTGAATGAAAGGTAAAAGTATTGAGTGGGTTCACCCCCCGGACTCGTGTTCCGTACATAAAACACAGGATACATGCAAGGACTGATTTTCAGCATGGCATTCGGGGCAATTGCCTGGGCCCCCAACAATAAGGGGCGCTCCCAAATAAGCCTTTAACTTGCACATTTTGAATTTAATTTAAAATGAACAGGGTAGATACTAACCGTGGCGGATTCAGAAAAAATTCTGGAAGTGGCACAAAACATTTGTCTCATATTTCTGGTAAATAAATTCACTTGAATTTAAAAACGAAGACAATATTCTACACTGTAATTTTCAGGTGGTACGTGTTCCTGTGTCCCTCCCCCCACTCTGGATCGCTGACAATGTATTTTTTTCATTTTTTTTCAAAGAAGAGGATTTTTTTTCATTTTTTTTAAAGCTGCTACTTCAGCTAGATTATTTTATTGAAGTACTGGGGGTCAAAGATAATTTTTCGTACTGTGATTGTATTACCTTTCATTTTTTAATAAAAAGATAACCTTTTGTGGACACAGTCAGTTTCAGCATGTCACTTTTTTACAATATTAAAAAAAATTGTTTAAAGTGTGAATGTCCAGCGTTTTGTCCTATTCTGCGGCTGTCAATCTAACAGTGTTGAGTTTTGGTCGCTTTTATCCAGTTATAGCGTGAATAGACGTTAGAACCCTTTAAAATGTCCTTCGACCAAGGCACCTCCTCTCTTTGGCAGATAGCCCTTGCGTAGCCACAATACAATACAACAGAATTCGATGCAGGGTGGTTTGCCCGTTTCAAGTCTGGTGACATTAGCTTGGAAGATAAGCCAGGACGAGGTCGACCATCGGATTTTGACGACCAGGCACTTTTGGCAGACTGGAAGGGAGCGAAAGCTGGGACTATTCCGGCCGATGGGGAAAGGGAAAAACGCCTGATAATTATGCACCGACCTAATAATTTTAAAAGTTAAAATAATTAGTAGTTGTTCTTTCTTTACTTTAAAGAAATGTAAAAAAGGGACATATCGATGTCGACACCGCCCCTGGAAAGGTTAAATTGTAGGTCTATTTAAAAAAAAAATATTTTAAAGGAAGTGTGAGTTAAGGGCTTAGCTAGGGGTACGTATCCTCCTAACACCGAAATTTTTAGATCAGTCAGTGTTAGCATCCGATGCAGGTATGTGAGTATGTGTATATCGTATGTGAGTATTTTGCTGAGGCATGACCTTTAATTATAACAAAAGGGTTATAATTAAAGGTCCAATAAAAAATAAAATGGTGCAAAACTATGAAACTGCTACGATAAAAAAAATATATTGCTATTACGCAAATGTGATGACTGATTTTCGGAATACTATTTTGTCATGTCTCTCATGTGTCAATGATCCTCATCTTTAAGTCTATCGCATTTTTACTTTCCGAACATATATGGAAAGTATTGTAATCATGAAAATATTCGACTTTTAAGATTTTCATGTATTTACACGTTTTCGGGCATTAATTAATTTATTTTGTTTTTGCGTTGATGGATTTGTGTACGTAAGCAAACACGATAGCTCTTAAATAGTGCATTTGATTGAGCTGAAATTTTGTATATATATTATAGACCACCCATATTGATTGTCGCGTGTACAAGATGTGTAGTTTTTTACAAGGCTGCAAAAAGAATTTAATACATTGGGCGGGAGTTCCTGAAAGTGCGCTAGCGTCTATTGAGTATTTCAGTATTTTGTATTATGGAAAGCCTACACGAAGGGCATCTACCCACGGGAGAGGGAGACTTGGGCGGGCCTTGAGGAGGGGACCTTTTTAAGGGGTTCTAACACGTATTTACTTTGTATCTGCATGCACATAAAAACCCCTGAATCTCTCCAACCTTTGATCGACAGCCACACAGTATGCCCCAACGCGGGACCAGTACACTTTGGCTGTCTACCATACTCATTGTTTTAACGTTAGTTCTAAACGGTGTATTTGATTAAGCGAAAATTAAGTATATGTATATTGTAGATCTCAGGCACATGACCGGCAAATATTTTGGTGTGTGCACAGCTTATAGTGCGAGATCCGGTAATAGAAATATATACCCTCATCTGTTATTTAATAATGATAAAGAACATATGCTAGATAATGAATCCATTGATACATCGCAAATAGGTTGCCTAGCTAAATCGCGTACTGATGATACACTGCTGGCCACCCAAATTGCAACACCAAGAAAAACAAGAGATATCACAACAAAATTTATTGTGTAGATAACATGTTGACCAAGTAACAAATGATTAAATTTACAGCATTCTATGAAGCGTGGTTCCTGCCAAAATCAGTACCCAGAGTAGCCGCCGTTGTTGGAGATCACAGCTGCCACACGCCTCGGCATTGATTCAAAGAGACTTTGAATGTGTTCTTGGGGTACAGCAGACCAAGCAGCTTCCACACGTTGCCAAAGTTGATCTGGTGTGACAGCTGGGGATGAACTCTGGGTCAGTCGTTGAGCAACCATGGACCACATGTTTTCTATCGGCGAAAGATCCGGAGAGCGCGCCGGCCAGGGAAGCAATTCAATCTGGTGATTGACGAAGAACCCTTGGACAATGCGTGCCACGTGTGGCCGTGCATTATCCTGCTGAAATATGGCTGTTGGCAAGCCCTGAAGGTAAGAAAGGACAACTGGCTCCAACACCTCGGAGATGTAGCGCTGGCTGGTTAAAGTACCGGCAATGCGTACTAGAGGAGTGCGAGAGAGATATCCGATACCGCCCCATACCATAATACCCGGTGCAGGACCAGTGTGACGGTGCATAATGCAGCTGTTCAGCATCCTCTCTCCACGGTGTCTCCAGACTCGAATCCGACCGTCGTGGTGTTGCATACAGAAGCGTGACTCGTCAGTAAAGAGAATTTCATTCCATTCTGTCGTCCACATCCTTCTTTCATCGCACCATTGGCGGCGGAGACGTCTGTGGTTCCGCGTCAGAGGTAGACAAAGCAACGGACGTCTTGCGGACAGACCATTCTGCTGTAAACGACGTCGAATGGTACGCGCAGACACTGTATGATGCGTTACAGACTGAATCTGCTGTGATATGGTTCGTGATGTGACTGAGCGGTCCGTCACTGCCATGCGTACAATCTGCCTGTCATCACGTGACGTGGTGCACTGAGGTCGATGCGGTCGATCACGTCTGTCCGTCGTACCCTCCTGCACCCAACGATCACATATCCGCATCACAGTTGTTTGGTTTCGTCCAATACGACGACCGATTTCCCTGAAAGATAACCCACAATCTCGGTATGCCACTATCCTTCCTCTGTCAAACTCGGATACTTGATCAAAAGATGATCGTTGTTTCCTACGAGGCATAATTTATCGTTTTTTTGAAAAAAAAGCAAGAAAAACACAATTGCTGTACTTGAAACCGTCGAAATCTCCAAGCCTTAAATAGCGCTTTGAGGTGGCGCCACAGGCGCGCTTGATGTGCGTCTGCGCTGAAATTCTAATCATTTGCATATCTCACCTCAGCTAATGCATGTTGTAAATTTCATATTATTTGCATGCTTCCTTCAGGGTGTTGCATTTACGATGGCCAGCAGTGTATTAAATAATTAAATTTTTAATTAAATTTTTTCGATCAACTACCCCTATCTGTTATTTATGAAAATCGAGCACTAGTTGAGAGAATACGCCCCAACGAATTGAAAAAATATGGGTTGCCTATTTTCTCCTCTGCCGAACTATGGGGTTGCCAGGTACAAAGAGGCCAGTAAACGTTGTTAAAATATCCTCATCTGTTATTTAATCGAGCTATGCATCAAACGAAAGGTAATTTTATTACCAATCCAACCGTAGTAGGTTGCTTTATCAAAAAGGTGGCGGAATCCATGTTTGCCTAGATTTTAGATGTAGTAAAAATACATATTTCATAATTATAAAAATTTTCAGGGCGGCGATGAGAGAAGCGTTGCGCGCGCAACTCCATGCGACAGACAAATGCAGCGAGTTCTTTTTAAGAAGATTTTGCCGATAGTGTAAGCACGTTCCATTGATCAAATACTGGATTCAAGTGAGATTAAATATTAACGCGATATCATTTTTTTCACTTACACGTTTATTTATTAGCAACTATACATAAATATAAAATACGTATTTTTACTTTTTTTTGTTCAAAACGTATACATCTTTTAAAAGGATATTTTCCAATCGTGTAAACACGGATTAAATACTGATGAAAGGCATATAAAATAAAATATCACAAAATGATACCAACATTTTTTTAATTCATACGTAAATTTAACAATAGCAAAATGTCTCAGTAAAAACTTTTTATGTAAAAACGTATTCCGATTCTGATTCGTGAGAAGTGCCTATATGTCAAAACCGAAATCAAATTCTTCATCATTTTCTTTTTGTTTTGATTCTCTTAATATATACTCAACTTGTAGGGGTTTTGGGTCACCTACGAACCATGCAAGCTTCAAATAGCTATCCAAAAACCACCCACAATCTTCAGGATTTAGTTTGACGCAGCATGCATCAATTGCGTACAGTCATATTGAATTTACATAAATTGTGCGCAAATTTTTCTGTTTCAGTGAGATTCAGCATGGTGGAATCAGGTTGGAGTCGATCCTTTAATCTTGTTCATGAAATGCTGTTTGTCTTTGTTTATTGTGTATGTTTTTTGGAACAGCTCATACCTAGCATCATTGATGTTATAACATTGCATGATCCTTTAAAGAAGGGTAGTAAACTCCTGAACACGCTGAATTTTTTCTTCCAGGAGTACATCTGCTGGGTCCGTCAATGATGCGAATATTTCCTGAAAATCCGTTCGTCTAAAAATATTTTAAAAGGCTTGAGTTTCCCTTTGTTATAAAGTGCAGCTGTATAATTCCAGCCCGTAAATGCGTGGAAAGCTAGCAGACCCAACCATAAAGTAGGACCCGATTTCATCGCAAGTTCAATACAGTTAATGCAATCAAGATCTTTCTTGTTCATTTTCTTTGGTGATGAACCCGCCAACCAAATTTGCGTCTGTGGACCTTTCTGTATAGTGGCCACGTGGCCAGTAAAAATATCAAGACATCGGGATCATTCGCTTTGACCAATATTTTTGAATTAGGTGGCGCTTTTGATATATGAAACATTATCAGCATATCTACCTCTTCATGCTGACATATATAATCTTCTTTACGTTTCACGAAGTGATTCCTGATTGTATGGTAAGAAAAACAGTGTTCTCCAACCGTTATAAAAAATTTTTTGTTTTGGTTGTGTGTGATTACGGCAACGCTACACTAGGGCGATCTACTAAGGGGGGTGCCTGGGTAGGAAGACTTTCTAAGGGGTTCTAACGCGTATTCACGTTACATCTGGAGAAAACCTACCAAAACTCCAGACCGTTAGATCGACAGCCGCGCGATGGGACCCGAACCCGCGACCTTCACACTTCGGCCGTCTACCATTTTCAGTGGCATTTTTTTTGTTTTGAATTATTGACACTAGATTATCATCTTCCCAGCTATCAGCCAAGAATTGTACCAGGCTTCTTTGAAATGGTACTTGAGATTTCCAAGAAAATCGCTAGGTCTTGGTTGAAGAGGTCCTTGGATGACATACGGTCTATTGAACTCTAACCGATTCTGACGTTCAGTCTTTCATAGAGGGTGTTAAGTGCCTATCAAAAATTATGTGTATTTCAGAGGCGTTAGTTGAGCACTATTTTATTAAGATCGATTCAGCCACCTTGTCAAATGTCTGCGGCATAGATGATCCGATAACATTCAAGTAATAAAAACCGTCTATTTCATCGATATCTATACCGGTATGCTCAACAGTTTCGACATGGACTTCAATATACTTGGGCTAGTTTTGGATTTGTCAGTTTTTAGCAACTCACCAGTACGCGAGAAAAGAGTAGGCGGCACAAGCGCAAACGGAAACGTTGAGCAGTAGTACTCCATGTTGATGTCTTTCTCAAGACTAATCGCAAGTAATCAGCCAAAGATGTCTCTTTCAATTTTAAGAACGGCCTTTGTACTTTTATATTTGTTGATTTGAGCTTTGACGGCGGACTGTGAAGCGAAATTCGGGATTTTGTTACGCTTTATCGGTTTTTCGAACCTTTCGGAAATGGAATTACATTCTGAAATAAACAATTTTTGTTGATTTCCAACCAACTTAGGGCGAGATTCAAGTGAAACGCGCGCGATCGAGTTCGAATCGAACGTTTTTCAGTCTCCAGTTCCCAATTCAGTCCCCAGAATGCTTCCAATGAACAAACCTATCGCGCTGTCCCGTGATCAAAACACGATCTTTTTGTTTCAGTTGAATAAGAAACATTGAAATATTTCGAAGTTTACCCTGTTCGACGCGGAAAACGTTCGAATTGTGTTTCACTTGAATCTCGCCCTTTATGTTGATTAGAAAATCACTAACTTCAGAAGATGCTGCCTTACCAGTTGAAATATTAAGAGAACATTTTTATCGATACTCTCAACGGAAGGATTCAGTGTGTATTTCTCATAGTCTCAATGATACTCTGAACGCAGGGTCCGATTGGCAGAGTTCGAGGCTCTGGGCAAAAGCTTCATTGAGGGCCCCTTTTTTCGAAAACTTTTCTAAAATGTACAAATTTTTAAACTTAAAAGAACAATTTGGGGCCCCGTTTTGGTAGGGGGCCTGGGCGTTTGCCCTGAATGTCCTCCCGGAAATAAGGCCCTGAAGGCACGACTGGTATCATCTTTTTTGCGATAGACCGAATTGTTCTTTAACGGTAAATACAATTTCGGTCCTTATGCTGTGACTAAGTGCCCATCTTTGTTGGGCTGATATGGACTCTGCGGCAAAATTATAGTCATTAGGTAATACAGAGAAACCAGATTTGGTACGTCGGACACCAAATGATCCTCGTCTAAATTCAGATATCATCCGCGAATTGCTGTTCTGCGCCTTAGCGCCTTCATAAGATTACTGACGTACATAATGGAACATCTGGCATAATTTGGCTGGTTCAATGAAAAGAACAAATTGGACGTGCTGTAAATAGAGTGTAATAGAGTGTTGTAATAGAGTGCTCAAATCACTGTACTGGATGCTTCTTGAAAATCGAAGAAACAAATTAATGAATTCCCAGTACTGGAGATAGTATTGAGCCGTCTTTCTGTACTCACCGAGCAAAGTTTTTATGCGCTATTCCTTTGTACCGATCTACGATTTGCCCCAGCATTTCAAGTAAGTCAGTTTGGTAAGCAACGAAACTTACAATTTGATCCTTCGAAATCTGTAAAAGTTCATCTAGCATCTCAGGATGTGATTCATGCTGAGACAAATAAGCTCGAAGTGAGTGTTGCCAGAAACGTCTTCACATAAATCGCTAGAGGTTGATAAAATAGTATCAAAAAATCGAAAACTTGAAGTTACAGTATGACGTAATATTAAGAATACTTAGAATTCATAGAGTCTTAAAAAAAACCCCAAATTTATTAAGTAGCATATAAATGCTTTCAAGAGAAGCAAATATTGCAAAATGTCTCAGAACCTGGCAATTTTTACTCTAAAATCTAGGCAACCATGGATTCAGCGAACTTTTTGATAAGGCAACCTACTACGGTTGGATTGGTAATAAAATAACCTTTCGTTTGATGCATAGTTCGATTAAATAACAGATGAGGGTATTTTAACAACGTTTACTGGCCTCTTTGTACCTGGCAACCCCATAGCTGGGCAGAGGAGAAAATAGGCAACCCATATTTTTTCAATTCGTTGGGGTGTATTCTCTCAACTAATGCTCGATTGTCATAAATAACAGATGGGGGTAGTTGATCGAAAAAATTTAATTAAAAATTTAATTATTTAATATCATCAGTACGCGATTTAGCTAGGCAACCTATTTGCGATGTATCAATGGATTCATTATCTAGCATATGCTTTTTATCATTATTAAATAACAGATGAGGGTATATATTTCTATTACCGGATCTTAGACTATTATAGTTTGTTAACAGGGTTGCAAAACAGGATTCTTATACATTATTATGGTCTATAGACACAAATAATTTAAGGCGTACTAGTGTCTAAATGGTGCATTCGTATAAGTTCAAATTCAGTATGTATATTGTAGGTCTCCGTTTTACGATCGACGACCGATCACGAGTCCATTTCGACGAGTTTTTCCCGTCATACGTTTGTACATATGCAACTCACATATCTCAAAACTATTGGTTGTAGAGTGTTAAAATTTTATATTTAGGATTGCTGTAACATCTAGTTGTGCACCTCCCGTTTTGGCTCCAGTCGACTGGATAGTTTATTTACAGGGCCAAAGTAAAGTATTCCCACGCTAAACTTCTCGCTAATCTTCAAATTTTATTAAAACATCATACAAAATACAATAAATATCTTGAGATAAGATTGGATTTATAAAACACACATATATTTTTAGATGCCAGCCATTTACAAGGCAACCAACAACCATCAGGTCCTTTTATATAAATAATAATTCAATCTTTAGAATCCCCGCACAACCTTATTTCAAATTCCAGGACATGTTCTTTCAACAGCTCGCTCATCTATTAAAACATCGGGTACATTTATAAACTTATCCAATCTTTACTGCCACCCAAAAGATTTTTCATACATTACGGTCTATGGGCAGAAATTCATTATAGCGTATTTAAAAAGTATTAGGCTATTTCAAACGAATAAAAGTGATATATGTTGTTAAGGATCACAAAATGAATCTCTCCACCGAAAATAGTGTCTCTATTTATAGTTCTTCTACAGGGACACTCAAAAAATTCCAACACATTAAGGTCAAATGGCAGGTTTAGAGACATTCAGCCTTTTCAAGCACAATACCATCCTAGCATGCAGTTAGATTATGGTGCAACGACGGTCACGTGCCTCCCACAAAAATTATGCCAAAAGTCGCCAAGATTGGCGAATTTTGGTGTACATTTGTATGTATTTAATCCTCATATCTCAAAAATTATTGCTCGTAGATTGCTGAAATTTCATATCATCAACAAATTATAAAGATGTCATTTTCTTGGATCTCATCCAAGATTGTAATTACATCTAGTTGTGCATTTCGATTTTCGATTCCAATCTACTTGAGAGTTTATTTACAGTACCACCGAAAAGAATTTCAATACAGTAATGTCTTTGGAAATCGTCAATATATTACGTACTGTAATCAGTCATTCTTTGATCAATGCCCAAAATCCTACTATTTTTCATCGACCTCGGTGAGTTTTGCCGAAATATCGCCAAATCCGGGGCCAAAATTAATTTTGTATTTCGCATAACTCTAAAACTTTTAACCGTAGAATGTTGAAATTTTGTATTTAGAACTATTGTAACATCTAACTGGGCATCTCTTTTTTCATTGCAATCGACTGGGTAATTTACTTACAGGGTCAGCCAAATGTGTTTAAATACATTAAAGTGTATGGATATATTGAGTTAATTGAAAGTCTGTGATGAGTCGCTATTTCTGCTATTGCCCAAAATCTCGCGAACTATCTAAGTTTGTTGGCTTTTGGAAAAATATATCCCAATTAAGTTCCAAAAGCAAATCTTTCAAATACAGCCCAGCTTGGCGATATCTCAAATGTTTGGCTAGAATTCGCTAAACCATAGTATTATTGCAGTATTTTATCTTTTCCAAACAAAATACGTTTAGATGAAGTGCGCCGAAAATATTTTTGATTTTACAGACGTTCTTGGAAATCATGTGGTGTCCACATCAGATTTTTTTCGGTGAACTCCGAGAATAGTACAGATTTTGGAGTTCGTCCATACTCACTGAAGGACAATTGAATTCAAGGGTGCCGGCAGGATCATTTCCAGGAGGGTGCACCCAAGATATACACATATACATGGTGTTACTGAATTCATAGGCCAAACTTTAAGAATAAATAAAATGCATATAAAGAAGCATTTTTTGTATAGCAGATTAGCAGTGTGAGGTTAGAAATAAAAAGTGTAGGTGGAAATATAGCAAAAGCAAAAGAAATGAAAAAGCTCTATTGTAAATGCTCAAATTTGCTGTTAGCGTCTAGCAAGTGACTGGCGTACCCTTTCGAGGATGCCAGGTGTTCCACGAACGGTTGCAGCGGTTACTAAAGTTTGGTAATGAGGCCCTCATCTGAGTCAACTGGAGTCTTGTAAGCGAGTGCCTTGAGATGTCCCCAAAAGCAAAACTCGATACTTGATTAATCTAAAGAACCTACTGGCCAAGAGTATAGTTCCGTGTGTCCAATCCATCGGAGGTCAAAGATGACAATGAGGTAATTACGCACATTATTTGCGAAATAGGCTGGATCCCTATCGTGCTGAAACTATCTAAATTTTTCATTTCCAACCAAACGTTGCAACGCAGAAAAATGCTTCTTTGTATGTATTTTAGCTACCTTCAGGGACATTCTGTATACATGCATATAAAAAATTAGACTATTTGGCGTTTGAAGGAAAAAGAGTCTTGACTGGAAAATGTAGCATTAATATGTGAAATGAACATCGTCATAGATATTCAGCTGAAAAGTACAAAATCTTAAACTATTAATTTGGCCTAATTAGTAATACCTCAATTTAAGTATACTAATAATTAATTATTTAAATTATATGCAATTTTGATAACATTGTTTAATATTTAAATAGACTACTTTTCCCAGAAAAACTGAAGCGAAAAAATGTATTTTGTCTAGCATTGATGTATATAGCAATTTTTGGATTAGGGGTGGGTCCCCGCCATGTCCAGTACTGAAAATGGTAGATGGCTAAAATGTGAAGGTCAATAGTTCTGATCTGCCGCGCGGGTGTCAATCTAACGGTTTTTAGTCTTGGCCAGTTTTCTCTACATGTTACGTGAAAACGCGTTAGAAACCTTTTAAAAAGTCCTCTGCCCAAGGTAACCTGCTCCTTCCATGACAGATAGCCCATGTGCAGGTTTTCCTTAAGTGCAGTTGGCAAGGACATCCCCGTATTAAAACTGAGCCCAAGTTTCGAAAATGACGCAGTAATGCCTTCACTTAATATTTAAAAAACCACCATCTCAAAATACAAATTTTCATCTAACAGTTTTCGAGTTTAAATCTCTGAAAAATTAACTCTATAATGTTAAAAAGAAATGTTAAACTTTAAGCGTTAAGTCCTAAAATAATTGTATTTAATCATATTCACAATAGAGTCTGGATAGTTCGAGTCTCGATTGTTCTAGTTTTCTATACATCTCAGTTAGTGAAAAAATCAGTTTAGCTCCCAAATAATGACCAACACATATGAAACAGGCAATTTTTTTAATTGCAGGAGGAAAATTCAAATACTTGGTGCACCCGGAAGCCCTATCAGAAATCCTTCTTCCAAAGAAAGTGGGTGTATTTTTTCTGTAGATGTTCTTATAGACATTTCTGTGCAGTATTGACACGCTGCTTTGGCAATGGTTCGATACTGCTGTTCGGAAACTAGTCAACGTGTCAATACAAAACAGTTGATTACTGTATTCTGATATAGTTAACCTGATCTAATCAGTAATATGATTACATGTAACTACATTTTTCATTTAAATATGTACTCAAATCACAAAAATTGATTTATTTCCATTTATTTTTTTATTTATTTGATGATTTCGATAATTCAAGACAAGCCCAGTCCCGTCTACCTCGAATATTATCGAGACTATTTCAAAATAGTTTTTCCTAATTGCGGACACATGCCGTGACGCATTCAACACTACTACGACGGTAAGCGTTGGTCAATACATTATGAGGGCTCATGTGCGTGCGCCAGCATTATCCAAAATAAAAATGTGGATGACTTCTCAAAAGTTTCAAATTCATGTACAATGGTAGAAAATATTAAGCCATAAACACAGGTCTAAACAGCTAATTTAATGCGACAGTTACACGTAGAATTGAAAATATCACACAAACATTTAGGCTATTTTTTTATCTATATTAAGTGTAAAACAAATTACTTATATTTTCAGGTTAATTATACTTTTTTCAAACTCCAGGGTGGTGCAAGTGCGCCCCCTTTCACCCCCCTCCCGGCCCCCATGGTTGAACTAAACAGAAATCACAAAATCATAAAGAGACCATGGTCAGTTCTATTTACCGTTAATGAGGTATAAGAGGTTTATGAGATAGTGAATAAGCGTACTTTTATGATGGTACGTAAAAGAGAAAAAACGTAAGTAATGTTTAAAAAAATATCAGTAAAAAAAATGTAAGTACTGTAATCTCCACTCCTCCTCTTCTTAATTATTGAATGTTCCAACATACCGAGACAGAACTAATGTGAAATCGTAAAGCTGCCGTATTCAAATTCTGTGCCTAGTTTTATAGAAACTATGTCAATTTGTACTATTTGATTTATTGTCTTCCGAAGAAATTTTGTACAACAAGCAGTTCGTGCATCATGACCACGATGAGTTTTTAGTCATGAGCATGAAGAAAGCATGATCACATTGTCCCCTTTTAAATATATAAATTCATTTGACAGAAGACCGACGATGTAAGAACACATGAAGCCGGGGTTGAGGATATCGGGATATATCATTCCCCGGCTAATTTTAGCATGAGTTTTAATATTTTTCCATCAAGCCGAATTTAAGTTTATATATGTACGGCCATAGTCGTCGACTCCATGGGGCTTGCGGGGCTTCAGCCCCCTCAAAAATTTCGTTCCAATCTTTCTACTGTCAAATATCTTTTTTTTCTATATTGGTTGAAACTCTAAGAGTGTGGTGCTACTATTTTTCGATAAGACAAAAGCCTCTGGATACGGAGCTTTTTCACAAAGAACTCCTCAAAGGATTTTGTGAGAAGTAATCGTCTCAAATGAATTAGTCAGAAGTAGCAAGAAATATTTCTTGACTTTGCAGATGATTAGCAGATAAAATAGCCATAAAAAGATGACCTTGAGACTGAGGGGGCGACTTTCTTGCAGAGGGTTGTTTTGTTCCTGGAGGGGTCAAGAAAAACGCAAACTTGAGGTTGCCGACAGCTTTCGGTTAAGAAGAAAGAGCAACAGCATTGTAGCTGAGGTGTCATGATTGCTTCTGGCAGGGTTTGAATTTTGCGCCCCCTCAACACAATGTTTGGAAAGTGTTCCTCACAAGGGTTACGCCCCTAGCAGTGGTATACAGTAAGCCTCCGAAACCTCCCAACACACACTTGAAAGTTACCCCGTAGTGTGGGGGGAGGAGGGCGAAGAGACCCCCACACAAGGAATTATTTTTTAAATGAAATTAAATATTTTGTAAATTTAATTTTACTTTCGTTTTTTTAAAGAAACCGCAGAATATTAGAATTTGTCTTAATACTTTACAGAGGATAGACAGAAGAACAGACATATATTCAGAGTGTGTCACAATTCCCTCCCGAGTTTAGAAAGCTTATTAAAAAATATATTACCAATACAGCAACGAAGTTGACTTTATTGAATAAAGAATGTTACAAGCTTTTTTTTCATAAATGTTCAATATGTGAACCTTTCGTGATGTGGCAGCTATCAAGTCTAAAGTCAAATTCTTCCCTCCCATACTCGCTTTAACTTGTCGCGATCAATGGTAGCGAATGCGGTTGTGATCCTTTGGCGTAAATGAGGCACAGGGGGCACCAACACATGATCTTTTATATAACTCCATAAAAAAATCGCATACTTATGGTCTGGAGAGCGTGGTGGCCACGGATGAAGGCGATTGTCGTCGATAGAGCCTCGACCAATTCAACGACGAGGAAGCTGGTTATTTGTGAAAAACAAAACTTGTAATGCTTCTTTTCCCCGTGAAGTCAACTTTGATGCTGTATTGGTAATATATTTTGTAAGCTTTCCAAACCAGGAGGGAGGGGATTGTGACACACTCTATATGTATATATTTAGAGATACAGGAAGCTCGTGATTTGTGAAACAAAACTTGTAGTGTTCTTTTCTTCAGTAAAGATAACTTGCCATATCGGTAATATATTATTTTTTATAAGCCTTCCAAACCCGGGAGAGAATTGTGACACACCTGTATTTATAAATCCCTGATTAGATACATCGTTGGAAAAAGCAACTAAAAATGTGTAAGGGGTTGCATTTTCCTCACGTTTTCTCCCTTTTTCTCACAATCCTTCCTTAGCCTGAAACACTTGTAATAACCAATTCTTTGATTAATCATTCGTAATATTTAAGCGAACTCTTTTTCGTGATGAAAGTATTATTATCCATAGTAAAAAGTTTTCAACAATTAACCAAATACTGGGCTTGTATAAAAAAGAATCTTTTTAAACTTAAAAAAATTAACCATAAAAAATTTTTGATAAATATAAGCTGAAAGCGCAAATTTAAAGTTTATTTCGAATCTCGATTTTCGAATCTTTCTGTGTAAACAGAGTTGAATTGACAGAAATGTGGCGGGACCGTTAGAAAATTGTATTAGTTTTTAGGACTAAGCAAGATGAGTGGATAAAGAAACATCTTGAAGATTATTTCCGGATACTCGGATTCGTTACTTTATAGTTTTGCAATCGTGAAATTTTCTAATGCGAAATAAAAGATAATTGACCCTTTTTTAAAATATATTGATCCAAAACTATACCAAAGAAAGTAAAAGTTATTTTTAAAAATCATACGCGTTTAACATAGAACCTCTTCCTTTTTTTGAAATTAAGTTAAAAAAAATTTGTGCCCCACCAGTGGCCGAGCACATAGCGCTCTCAACTAGTAAACGGAAGGTGCCTGGTTTAAATTCAGGTCGCATCCGCCTATCTAGCCTTTCAGAGATTCCCGGATTTTCTCCGAAACTTCGAGTAAATACAGTTTAGGACCCCTTAGAAAAACACCCACGGAGAGCATTCCCCTCGGACTAGATCCCCCGAGTTGATAATCAACGTAATCTAAAAAAATAAAGCGAAAAAAACATTATTTCTTTCATGTCTATTAAATTATATACATTTTTATGAGCTCCATTTAAACTTATTTAATTTGAAATTAAGATAGGATACTTGAAACAATTATGCAGATTTTCTGAAATGTAAAAAGAATTTTTTAATATAATGATTATAATGAAAAATGCACATTTTGGAACGTAATTACAAAATCCCTGATTCTATGGAAACTATTAAACTATTGAGTAGTATTTTTTAACGCGCCCCCCCCCACGTCCCAACGAATCATTAGAGCTCCCTCAAAATTTTTTACAATTCGGCGCCAGGTTGCACCGCTGCTTTTCACAACTTCTCCAGATAAACTTCTGGCTATGTTTGCGACAAAAGATAACAGCGCAGAAAGGTTCTTCGATTTCATGACTTACATTTGACTTTGTATGTCGAGACCTTTCACCGAAATATCCCATCCAATCACCCACCTCAGACAATCAGAATATCAGAACTTAAGGAATCAAGCCGTATTCTTCCTGTTTGAAGCTATTTCTGCCATTTCTAGCCATTTTAAACGTCGTTAGTCATAGGTCCATTCCGCTTGTTCGTGTCTGTAATTCTCCATTTGCATCATTAAATGTTATTTAAATTTATTTTATAATGCGCATGCGCAAACATGATGGTATAAACGATGGTCTACGTCTTTTTAAAAGCGTAGACATTCTCCGACAGCGAAACAAAACTTCGTAGACGACTGTCTGGATGTCGAGAACACAATAGCGCACCTTGACTTGATGTTACAATTTATTCCTTTAAGGACACGTTCAAAACGAGGCAAAATCAAAATTTTGTTTTGTTATTGCAATTAGTTTATTAGTAATTTATTTTTCTCTCTGCTCGAAATAATTTTTAGCCATTTCTATCCATTTTTCGCAGTGATTCTAGCCACTTTTAATCCGGCAGAGTTGCAACTAGGGATGGACACGAGATACATCTCATCGTGTCGCGTTCCTGTTTAGCATGCGAGACTAGAACGCGAGACGAAACAGAGAAAATTTTTCGAGGAAAGATGCGAGACGAGAAAGGAAATATTTAGCAAGGCGAGACGCTAGACGAGACAGAGAATTGTCTCACACGATATTTCTCGTCCATAAATTTACGATACGAATTGCTTTTCAATCAGAATAGAAGTGCTGTATTTGAGGCGGTATGCCATCCCCTTCACCGTATTTTTTATTGTAAAAGGAGACGTTTATTTTGTATAATTATTTTGAACATAATGATATTTTTATTTTGTGATTTTACAACGGTGTGATGTGCAAACGAAAAGGACTTTTTATAGACCGCCCAAATAGATTTCCGTACAATCTTTTTTGTCAGAATTAAAAAACATAAACCTATCTTTAGAAATATAATACATATACGAAGAACCTCACTAATGCAACGACAAACCAGGCATCTATTTGGTCCCTGGTATTTTATTTTGCATTTTTAACCTAAAAATAACTCTAAATTCTGTAAGAGTATATCTAGCGTGAAGTCAGTTCCATGACTCGCATTAACATTCGTATAAATCAATAGTATTCAATCTATGGATCGTGTCGTCATTCATGGGTTCTCATAGGAGCACTTTTAAGGGAATTTCTTGCATTTCAAAGAAGAGGGGAATGGTTATCTCAGTCTTTGAAATACTTTAAAACTGAAGTAAAACAAGAAAGTTCACTATGTTATAAAGATGCTTATTGCACCCAGTGGCGGATATACAGCTTGTGTGACGGCGATCTATAATATACATACCCTTTTTAAACTTATTCGAATGTACCATTTAAACACTAGTACGTTTTAATTGATTTGCATTCGTAGGCCGAAATGCATAAGAATTACTTTTGAAATCCTGTGAACAAATTATTAGCACTACACACACCAAAATTTACGCAGGTCATGCGACCGTGACCTATAACATACAAGCTCAATTTGAGCTCAATCGACTGCGCCGTTTAGACACTAGTGTTAAGACAATGAGTAAGGTCGATAGCCAAAGTGTGAAGGTACCGCGTTCGGACATACTGCGCGGCAGTCGATCTAACGGTCTACAGTTTAAAAGTTTTCTGCCGATGGAATAGCGCACTTTCAAGAATTTCTATCCATAGACCATAATGTAAACGAATTCTTTTGTACAGCTCTTAACAACTTTCCTTTTTTGCGCCCCGAGTTTTAAGTCAAAAGACATCTGGGTTGACAAATTTTTGTGATGTCATGTGAGTTACATAATCCCCGTGAATCAAAGTCAAGTCACTGTCAGTCAAAATGTTCCTGTAGAACTGGCGAAAATTGTATTTTTTATCCGAATGTTCCTTTTAATTACTATTTAGCCTTACTTGCCTGGCCGTAGCAACAAACTGCTAAAATGTAAGATGTAGTTATTTGTTCAAAGTAAATACAGGACTATTACAAGCTTGAATTTTTCCTAGTTGGCTGTATTATTTTTTTAAAGTTAAAATCTGAAACACTTAAGGACACAGTGCGTATTTAAAATCTGAAACACAGATTTTAAATACGCACTTAAGTGCTATGTATTAAAAGCATATCATAGTCTATGCTTCTTCCCTAGTTTTCTTCCTTATTTCATTAAGTTGAAAAATGTATCATTATTCATTGTGCTGTATTTTTTTTTCTTGCTCCATAAAACACATCTTTGGATTCTAAATCTATCATTAAATCACCTACTAAAACTGTTTTACAAGCATATTCCAACTATACTTCAGCATTTTAAATACTGTTTGGAATGTGCATCATAATTCATGAGTGTGCCGTGTTTGTCTTTCTTGCTCACAAACTCTTCTTCAAAATTGAAATCTATATTAAAATTGCCTACCAAAACTGTTTAAGAATCTTTCTCAGGCATATTCTACCTATACTTCACCTTTATAAATACCATTTGGAAAGTGTATCGTAATCTATGAGTGCACCATATTTGTCTTCCTGCTCCATAAAACACATCTTCGGAATTGAGATCTATATTAAAATCGCCTTCTAAAACTGTTTTACAATTTTCGCCAGGCATATTCTAACTATACTTTTCCTTTGTAATAATCTGTCGCGTTTGCCAATTTCTAGCCAAATTTTGAAGATATCACAGAGCTTGTTTTGGTTTTGAAGACGTATTTTTGACACCAAACTAAGCGATCAATTATCAAAAATTGCAAACCTTGTGCGACTTTCAACATTTTTTCTCTCCTTCCCCTTCGCTTTATCTGGCAATCACATCTGAAAAGTGCCTCGCCGTGACAAGGCATGTAGACAAAGACAAATTATGTCGACGCTGAAAAACATGCTTGATTTTAATCGTACTGTAGTTCTAACAACGAGTGAGTGTGAGGATTCGAAGCATGAAGAAACTAGTCCTTGTACTAAACAGTGAATGTCTGTCATACATACCTTACACATTACTGTTAACATTTAAATGGAAAATAGCGTCGTGTAATACTTATATGTACTGACTGAGCATAAATAAAATTATTTTGACTCAATTTTCTCACTTTTGTTCATTGAAGCTTTACTCGCGGATCCAGAACTGTCACTAGTAAATTATTGCCCTGTTGTGGTTAACGTGAATCATAGTACACATGATTAAGCACGCATGAGGTACTCAAACATGAGACACTCATATTTCTAATGAACAAGCTGTATCATTTTCGAGCACTTCATATTACCAATCCCCCCCCCTTCCGAAAAAAATTGTAACGAGAATGATCGGCTCATGTCGGCAATTCTAAAAGAACGATATCACTTTTGGTATTAAACACGTAAACCAGTATGTCTCTTAAAATGTATTAAATGTTGTTGAAATTCTCTTCAGATTCCAACCTTTTCACTACCTTGACCAGAAATGTAGAGGGTAATTTATTCGGGGTAAAAATATGCATTAGTGTCGGGAATAAATAAATGTAATTTCTGCAAGACATAAAAATCTAAAAGCTCATGGTAACTGATCTAAAAATTTCGGCGTCGAGGGGAATATATATCCATTGCTACGCCTCTAATTTCGACTTCCTTAATTTCATTTTATTAATAGACCAACAAATTAATTTTTTCATTTAAAAAAAAAAAAGAAAACAAGAAACAGTTAAAACACAAAAAAATAATCTTCACCCTTCAAAACGTCCCTGAAACCTCTGCCCATTTAAAACTTTCATTGACACCCTCTGAAATCTCGGCTTAGACGTTTAAATAACCCAGATAATAAAAAACGATTTCTCTTCAATATCCAAAACTCCGAGTCAGACTGACAACCGCGGGATAAGCCAAAACGCTGAGACTTTCCACTTCATCCAAAACAGTTTTTACAATCGTAAAAAGGTGGCAAGTCCCAGCTGACTGTGACCCAGAGATGTTTAAATTTTTTATTTAAAAAGTAAGCAGAAATAGAAGAAGAAATCTGTTAAAAGTGCGAAAAGTTATTTTCGATCCCCAATATGTCCCTGGAATAATATAGACCCATCGAAAACTTAATTGACTCCTTTTGTAATCTCGGCTTTAGAAGTTCAAGTAATTTAGCTCATGCACCCACTATTAGAAAAAAAGGTTTTTCTTCAAGATCATGTACACAGGGCCCTTGCTAAAGGGGGAGGTGGGGTAGGGGGAGTCTACCCTCTAATACTCCCAAAATTCTGTTAAACTTGGCAAAATTAGACTCCTAATTGGCAAACTTGGTAAAGAAAAATAAATAAATAAAATAACGAAAACCATAGTTCATTTCTGATACGCTTGACAAAATTACACAAACCCAGTTGGCAAAATTAAAAGTTGGTAATATAGTTGATAAAAAAATTAATAAGTTGGTAAAAACGGGTATTTGACTTGGCAGTTTATCTCCCCTCCTTAAATAAAGCCTTAGCAATGGCTTTGTATGTACCCCTTTATATACCCTTATATTATTCAATATACCCCTATCATACTGTCTGACTCGCGACTCCTGGATATGGGCGTCGGCACAAAATTTTCCGATGCAGGGGTGGGGGAGAGGACAAAGATTGTTTCAATATATGGTTATCGTATTGGAAAAAAACTAAAAAGCAGAGAAAAAACGGCATATAATAATCTAGGGGGGAGGCAAATGATCCCCTTGGCCTATGCTTCCGAAGCCCTTGCTCCTGGACAGCCCCTACGTCCGTGTGTGTGCTACATACAAAACATAAGTAAGGGTGGCTCTCACGCAACACTTATCTTACACCCTCCTCTCAGTCCGAAAATCTGTTGATTCGGATCAGAAATCTTTAAGTTATTTGAACCGTTAGATCTTATACCGTATTTAAATATATTGACACCAATATGTTATAATTTGTAACGAAATGTTCCAATATTATTGCATATAGTTATGTAGCTATAACGGTATGAAAATATCGTTCTGTTCCTTTAACGTTATGGTCTCATACCGTATTTAAAACGTTATTCAGCGAAATGCTATATTCTATAACTAATTGATACTGTATCGTTATTAAATAGTTAGGTGAGTTTAACGTTATAAACTAAGCGTTAGCATGAGTAACCGAATGCATTCTGTTACTTTTTGTTCAGTTTCTGAGTATAACACAAAACGGAATAACATTATAATAAGTATACCATTGAATAACGTTATTGCAATATCGTATTCATTTGCGTTCTGTAGATTTGTTACGGTACGATAATAAAATACAAAATGT
Organism: Cheiracanthium punctorium; assembly: GCA_038373885.1. Lineage (NCBI taxonomy): Eukaryota > Metazoa > Arthropoda > Arachnida > Araneae > Cheiracanthiidae > Cheiracanthium > Cheiracanthium punctorium. Next base: position 36,334 of record JAWZYV010015199.1, read on the forward strand.
AACGTAACTAATACATAACGAAAATCAAGCAGTTATTTGTACATATAAAAATTGTATAACGAATTATTTTGTTACAAGGCCGAATAACGTTACAATTTTGTTACGTTAAGTTACGGATCCCTGGTAAGTACTGACGTTAGACCATTGTTAATATTAAGACACAAAAACTATGTCGGTATCATTCGCGGTCAGAAAAAGAAAACCGTGACGGTTTGCAGCGAAAATTCTAACTTTCAAAATATCTCATTTCTACATCATACTCTTTTTTAGATTTAAGTTATACCACCTTAGATACTACATGATGTGGAGAACCGTTTTATTTTATAGTTAAATAGTTGTGTACCCGCTCTTCGCAAGGGAAGAAGAGAACATTTTCCCAAATGTGATCATAACTACTTGTGACAAAACAGAATCTTTAAGAAAAAAAAAAGTTCTGTTACAGTCTTTTCTGTTGAAACGACCGCGGGCTATATTAACGCGACGTAGAATTACTTAATGTTTAGTTAGCTGTGATGTAAGATGGTTGTTGAAAAAGGAATAGAACACTTAGTTTCACAAAATATTTATTAATGCGGTATATTGTGCTTTGATCAATATTGCCCTAGCATATCTACTAACTATTACTTATACTATCTTTTACTGATACCAATACAATATATTTTCGTTTTTCAATCGTTAATGTTTAATTTAAAGAAACGGCTCAGATATTTGCCACGAATGTAGTCTTTTATTCTTTGGTGACTTTTATAATTTACGTATTACACTCATGTCCATAAATTAAGGATAATTCAGAATCACACAGAAATTGATCTCTAAAATAAAAATTTCACCTGTGGAATGATCACACACATCTTGAAGAAGAATATGCAAATTACAGGAAACCACCAGATGGCGTGGATGGTACGTCACAATGACGAGAGTGTAAGAGAGGGGTATATAAGGAATGGTGGCAAAGAAGTAAAATTGTTCCCAAGCGCTGTGAAAGCCTTTCAGTGCAAAAATCGCATAGTTATGGCACAAAGGAGGCATTTGGATGATGTTTTACGTGGCAGAATTATCGGACGACTGGAATGTGGACGTACCCAGCTGGAAGTATCCGAGGAACTTGGAATCGCCCAGAGTGTCATCTCCAGGCTTTGGCAATGATTCCAAGATGATGGTAATGTGAGTAGACGTTACAGCACAGGTCGCCCCCGAGTTACAACGCCGAATGAGGACCGCTATTTGGCAGTTACTGCCAAAAGAAACAGACGGTGTACAACATCAGACCTGTCTCGTCAGCTCTCTTCAGCTACCGGTACGATAGTTTCAAGGCAGACCGTGTACAGACGCTTAGGGCACATTGGTCTATATGCTCGTAGGCCTGTCAGATGTGTTCCACTTACCGCAACTCACTGTCGCCTGCGATTAACCTGGAGTAGAGAGCATGCATTGTGGACACCGCAACAGTGGTCTTGTGTGATGTTTTCCGACGAGTCCAGGTTTAGTTTGGAGTCTGATTCTCGCCGGACATTTATCTGGAGAGCGCCAGGTACCCGTTACCACCAAGAGAACACCATTGAAAGACACCGTTACGGTGGTGCAGGATGGCTCGTTTGGGGAGGAATTATTCTTGGTTCCAGAACTGACCTGCATGTTCAGAGTGTAACGATGACAGGCCACATCTATCGGGATGTCATTCTGGAACAACATGTACGTTTGTTTCGGGGCGCCATGGGTGCTGATTTGTGTTTATGGATGACAACGCCCGTCCTCACCGTGCAAACATTGTAGACGAATGCCTTCAATCGGAGGATATCACCCGTATGCATTGGCCAGCATACTTACCGGACTTGAATCCAATAGAGCATGTGTGGGATATGCTTGGCCGACGAATTGCAGCCCGTCAACCCCCTCCCACCTATCTACCGGAACTTCGGAGTGCATTGCTTGATGAGTGGTGTAATATTCCCCAAGATCAGATTGATCATTTGATACTCAGCATGCCTAGGCGTTGTCAGGCCTGTATTGCATCGTCCGGGAGACATACTCCGTATTAACCATCCTACTAACCATGTTATACTGTTTTTTGTAAATAGGTTCTTTTTTGAAATTTGGTCAAGGGAGTAAAACTTGCAATTTTTATTAATTATGTCAAACATATAGCATCTTTTTTCTTCTTTACTTTTTGTTTAATAAATAGACTTTACAAATAAGTCAAATTTGTTTTGCTTCTTTCTCTTTCTTTGCCTGAACTTCATTATCCTTAATTTATGGACATGAGTGTAGTATAAACGATAATCATTTCACTTTATAGTTGGCACTAAAACAGCTCTCCATACATTTGTATGCATAATTCATGCCAGATTGTCGTATTTAGCACCAGGGCCCTATTATCTCACGGGCAAATCTCGACTTTGCCCAGTGTCCCAGGCTCGAAATGGCCCCCAATTTGAAATGTTAATCTGAAATATTCTTTTTTATAACAAAATTTTATGAAAAATAAAACAAATTTCATAGATGGAGGCCCCCAAATTCATCAATGCCCGGTGTCCCCGTTTGTCATAATCAGGCCCTGTTTAGCACCGCAAAATATTTCTTGCGATTGTCCCGTTTAAACGTGTTCCGTTTAAAATCTCAATTTCAAATAATGCTGGATAATTCACTGGTGAAAAAACAGCATTCAATTCTTTTTCTGGCAACGTAAAATAAAATATGGAATTATTTCATGCGTTGCGTATATTTTGCTTGTGAATCCGTTTTCTGATTGAGTTTCGAAAGAAGTTTTAAATTCGTGACACCAAAATGTCGCACATTTCACATGCATAAACCCAGTTATTTTAAAGTAATTTTATTTATTTTTTTCAACTGGCAATTTTAATCATTGTTACTGTATCCAGGACAACCAAATCGCAAGATATCAAACCGAAATTTGTAAGCAGCTGCTATTGAAATAAAAATCCTTCTTTACTTAAAATTCGTAAAAATTCTCCTAATTTATATTTTTCCTCCGTTCTTCTTTTAAAAGTGGGCGAATTGTGTGCTCTGTCTTTTGCCGAAATATAAAAAAGTTATGACAGATAGAATTCAAGTTGCAGCAGTTTTAAAAATATTTTACGAAAGTCAGTGTCAAATTTAATTTTATTTGAAAAATTTCCAAAAATCTGCCAATCATGTCGTACAAACAGTTTTTAAAAGAAAATTTTCTCCTCTATACTATGATGTAAATATCGTTTTCTTGCGAGTGCAATTACCGGCGTTATTATGTATTACGCAAGAAAAATCGCTAAAAATCGGACAAAACATAAAATAAAACATTTTCTAATTCGAATTTCGAAAAAATCGCTTCGAGGTGTGTCGAGTCCCGTCTTGGAGAATTTCCGTACAAAATTTGGTAGGTCTACGATTACCCGTTTCGGAGCTACGCAGACAGACAGACAGACAGACAAACTAACGGACAGTTTACACATTGCTTTATTTATATAGATTAGTGATAACGTCAAACCGTGATTTTGTGCATTCAAAGTATTCTACCTTCTATACCCTTAAGTGTGTTTAAAAGTAATCTTCAAAACTGCTAAATTGTGAGCCATGTACATTTCAGTCATGGGTGTTCATGCAGCGACTCGAGTTCCGAAGCTTTTAACGGTGTATGTCCAAAATAGAAAATCTGCCTCACGGTCTTGGTGCACAAATTAAACTAATCGCAAATTAAAATACAAGGATTCGGAAAAATTTAGGATGATTATTTGTAAACTGCACTGCATACTGAAATAAATTCGTAAACGGAACCTTTTATGAAACTTTCTGAAAAATCTTTAAAAATAAAAATTCCACAATAAGTGACACGTACTGCAAAATTTTCGATTTTTAAGAAATTTTTTCATGGAGTTTCGAAAATGATACAGGCTTTTCATTAATTTCTGTGTATAGTGTAGCTTGTAAACATACATCCTAAATATTTTGAATCGCTTGACATAATTATTATTATTATTATTATTTGTATTTATGTACTAGTCTTTTTTTTTTCGAACCACAGCGATAAGTAGAAAGCAACTGTCATTAAGTTACCTTTACACAGGGTTTAATTTTTATTTTAAAAAAAGAGCAGAAGCCCTAATTTCGCGTATTGTAATTCAGAACATTAATTATATACCTAATTTACTGTACAATTAGTGAGTTTTTGCTTATCTCTACAGTACTACTATGCAATGTAATAAAATTAATATCAACAGAAACAATTATGAAGCGTGTTAAAATATTTAATTTAGTTTAAAAATTCACTGAGTAAAAATGTAGTGGAGATGAGCTCCAGTGATCTCAAATGAAAATTAAGCCCTACCTTTAAATAAATGCCAGACAAAGCACCCACGAAAACTTTTTTGTGGGTGCTTGAGATCTGACATACTACATAAAAAACAAACTGTTACTCAGTAAAATTTTATTTTTGAACTATACAGTTGGTAAGCATACACTATCATCGGTGGCGTAACTATAACGTTGAGGCAAATGGCCAATTCATTGGTTGGGGACATTCCCCAATGTAAAGAAGCTCACCGACACATTGTAGTTCCCTTTTTCTGTCTTTGTCTTGGGAAGGGTTCCCCCTCCAGCCGAGGGACCGTGGCTTTTGCCCCTTCTGCTACTCTATTGTTACAAAACTGATTGTCATTGTCGTAAAAGTTCCTCATCCATCAATCCATAGGCGTAATTTACTAATGTGCACGGGGGGCAATCGCCTCCGCAAAAATTTAAAGAAAATTCAGAGTTTCACCTATTTGAAAATATTTTCTACAATAGGGAACATTTTGTACTCGCAATGTTACATGCCATAACATTTTGCCCCCTCCCCAATGTTCCATGCCAATTTATACCAATGTCATGCACATATGAATTCCAAAGGACATGTGTGCTTATATAAAGAAATAGGTGGAGGATCGGGCCCCTCTTTCTAGCCGTCAGTATTAGTCCAGTCAAATTAGACCAAAAAACAGCAAATGGAGGAAAAAATTCATATATTTTTTAAACTTGGGGAAAAACCTAATTGGTTATGTAGTTGTATGAAACAGAAAAGTTCCCCCCTCTCGGGGTGCCGCGTCCCCCCCATTGCCCCCCCAAAAAGGACACTTTTTAATTTTCACTTCTATCTCAAAAACCGTTCGTCTTAGCAAAAAAATGTCAATTACAAAATGAAAGCTGATAAAATGTCCTACAAGATTGTAATTGGTTATTTGTTTCTATATGCAATAGCTTTCGAGATATGTTTCAGACAAAATCACAAATTTTTGGAAAATGCTTCTTTTTATCACTATTTCCCACTAACTTTGCCTTATAGCTTTTCAACCATCAGTTTGACAGGAATGGGTTTAAAGCAAAGTTTTAAAGTATTCAACTACCTTTAAATTTGATTTTTATACGTAATTGTATTTTTAAATGATCAAAAGTTACAGCAATTTGAAATTTACAATACATTTTAGGGAATTCGAATGAAAAACGAATTGTGCGTCAGAATGCAAGACAAAACCTAGGAAAAAGCTTATAAACGTTTGAAACTTGTTGGAAAACACTGGATGGGTATGTAGTTATATGAAACAGTCTCTAGGGGTGCCGCGTCCCCCTCTTAGCCCCCTTCCCCTCAAAATTCCCTTTTTAGATTTTCATTTTTATCTCAAAATTGGTGCTTTTTAGCAAAAGCATGCCAATTACAAAATGAAAGCTGATAAATTTTCTAGAAGATTATAATTTTTATTTTTTTATGTATCGAATTATTTATTATTGGATATCTTTATTATTAGTTTTTTTTTTTTCTATATCGAATAGCTTCGAGATATGTTTTAGAAAACCTCGCAAATTTATGGAAAAAGCTTTTTTTCATCCCATATTTCGACTAACTTTCCTTCTAGCTACTGATTCTTAATTCAGAGAATCGAACAGTCGAATTATCAAAATTTGTAATCTCCTTTTTTCAAGAAATTCCCCTCTCTTCTGTTTCATTTTCCTTATCTTTAAATCATTGTCCGAAAGTCTGGGATAGTTTGAAAGTCTGGAAAGTTTGAGATAAAAGTGAAAATCCCAAAAAAGGACCTTTTTTAAGGGGGGGATAAAGGGGTGACGTGCCCCCCCGAGAGGGACGAACTTTTCTGTTTCATACAACTACATCCCCAACCAATGTTTCAAAACTTTATAATTTTTTCCTAGATTTTGTCATACTTTGGCGCGCAATGTAGTTTTCATTCGAATTCGCTAAATTTATTGAAAATTTCTAATTACAATAACTTTTGATTATTAAAGATAAAGTTACAAATAATAACTCACTTTAAAGGTAATTGAATACTCTACAACTTCGTTTCGAAAACAATTCCTATAAAACTGAGGTTTGAAGAGCTATAAGACAAAATTGTTTAAAAATCGGGATAAAAAGAAGCGTTTTCCAAAAATTTGCGATTTTGTCTAAAACATATCTCGAAAGCTATTGCATATAGAAAAAAATAACCAATTACAATCTTGTAGGAAATTTTATCAGCTTTCATTTTGTAATTCACAATTTTTTGCTAAGACGTACGGTTTGAGATAAAAGCGAAAATCCCAAAAAAGACCTTGTTTTTTTTTCGGGGGGGGGGGCTAAAGAGGGGACGTGCCCCCATCGAGAGGGGGGAACTTTTCTGTTTCATACAACTACATCCCCAACCAATGTTTTCCCAAAGTTTCAAAACTTTGTAATTTTTTTCCTAGATTTTGTCATACTTTGACGCGCAATGTAGTTTTCATTCAAATTTGCTAAATTTACTGAAAATTTCAAATTGCAATAACTTTTGATCATTTAAAGATAAAGTTACAAATAATAACTCACTTTAAAGGTAATTGAATACGCTACAACTTTGTTAGGAAAACAATGGCTGTAAAACTGAGGGTTGAAGGGTTAAAAGACAAAATTGGTTAAAAATGGGAATAGAAAGAAGCGTTTTCAAAAAATTTGCGATTTTGTCTAAAACATATCTCGAAAGCTATTGCATATAGGAAAAAGTAATCAGGTACAATCTTGTAGCAAATTTTATCAGCTTTCATTTTGTAACTGACATTTTTTTGCTAAGACGAACGGTTTTTAAGATAGAAGGGAAAATCTAAAAAAGTGACCTTTTGGGGGGGTCAAAGGGGGGGGACGCGGCACCCCGAGAGGGGGGAACTTTTCTGTTTCATACAACTACATACCCAAGTAGTGTTTCCCCCAAGTTTCAAAAATATGTAAATTTTTCCCCATTTTTCCTAATTTGACTGGACCATATAGTGAACATTTTTATGGCATACTGCTTTTTTCTTATTATTATTTCAGTACTAAAGTACTAAAATGTTTGAAAGGGCGGTATGAGTTCGCTCCCTTACAAATGAAAGAAATCTCCCTCCCTCCCACCGCTTCCACGCCTTACAATGATTGTGTGTGCGTTCATGCAAAAGCACCTGCGTAGATTTGGCCTCGATGAAGATAAAACTTAAAAAAATATCACACAACTAATAAACAAATCGAAGCCCAGTAATGTAACGGTTAGTGCATCGCAACGCGCTAACGTCCCACAGGTACGGGGTTGGAATTCCGGGCTGGGTAAGGTTCTCTCAGTCTTTCATTCCTTGAGTGGGTCGATAAAATGAGGGCCAAGCTGGCTTGGGGTCAAACACTAGGGGCTTCACGTTAGGCTGGCATCCTGGTCGAGACATATACATCCGCTCCCAAATCCCATAGTTGCGGTGGAGCAGCGCAAGCCTTGAATATACATATCAAACATTTTAGTTCCGAAATAAGTGCAAAATGTTCACTATGCTATAAAAATGTTCATATTACCTACAGGCTTAATTGGATAGAGGGGAGCAAGTTTAATCCCTCCTTGAGTACGTCACTGTGTTGCGGTTATACTTACATCATTGCTGGCTCCATTGGTGCTCAGCAGTAATTTTTTGTAAGCTCTTGACTTTCGAAGCACCCACATGAATGTCTTTTTTTAGCACTATCTTCGAATTTCAAAATAGACTTGTCACTAAAATTTTGGTGGGTGCTTGAGCTCCGGAGCACCAACGGAGTCGGCTCCACTGACTCCAACTCGCAATTAAATTGCAGAATTTACTTTAACATGCTGCTTGCACTTTTTTTCGTAGAACAATTACAGAGGGCTGGGCGTGAATAGTTCCGCGCTTACACAGAATCTAAACACCCACATTGCAACAGCTTGCTATTTTCTTTTAGAAATAAATATTCAAAATAAAATAAAGCGGCAGGAATTTACTTAGATAAGAAATAAGAAATGTAGAAAAATGACAGTTTAAAACAATATATTTCAACAGTACAAGATTTACACAGTCAAGTCACATTAATGTGACCACCTGTCAAAAGCCAGAATAACCATCTTTGGCAGAGCGGACCGCTGCGAGACTTGCAGGAAGAGAGTCAGTTAGGTTTCTGAAGGTGTTCACTGGGATGTTGAGCCATGCCGACTCCAGTGCCGTGGCCGGCTGCTCTAGATTACGCGGTTCAGGATCCATGGCGCGAAAAACCCGATCGAGGTGGTCCCACTGATTTCCGATTGTGTTTAAATCCGGTGAGTTTGCTGGCCAGGGGAGTATGGTAAAATCATTCTGGTGCTCTTCGAACCACGCACATACACTGCGAGCTGTATGACACCTCGCATTGTCTTGCTGGTAGATACCATCATTCTGGGGGGAAATAATGCGCATGTAGGGATGGACATGGTCCGCAAGGACAGATGCGTACTTATGCTGATCCATCATGCCGTCCACAATGATGAATGCACCCAGTGAATGCCAGGAAAACATTCCCCAAATCATAATGCTCCCTCCTCCAGCCTGGATCCTTCCGGCAATATTGTTGCTGGGTGTTTGCTTTCAGACGTTTCACGCCGAATAAGCCAACGTCCATCTGTCCGATGGAGCATAAAGCGTGATTCATCGGAAAAAGCCACCTGCCGCCACTCTTTGGTCGTCCAGTTGCGGTACTGGCGTGCAAATTCCAGCCTTTGTCGCCAATGACGTGAGCATACGTGCATTTACTAGGCGTCTGCTGCGGAGGCCCATGCGCAGCAATGTTCGCTGAACCGTTGTTGAGGATACACTCTTGGTAGCCCCTTGATTCATCTGGGCGGTCAGTTGTTCAACAGTTGCACGTCTATTCACCCGAACGCATCTCCGTAGCCTTCGTTCGCCTCTGCCATCTATAGCCCGTGGCGCACCACATGTGCCACGCCGCTGATTTTGGATAGTGCAATTTTGCCATGCACGGTATACTTTTACCAGGACGGCATGCAAACAGTTCACAAAATTAGCAGTTCCCGAAATGCTTCCACCCTTGGCCCGAAAGCCAATAATCATGCCCTTTTAGACGTTGGATAAATCGCTACGTTTCAGCATTACGCCAACGATTGAAATGCTTTCCGATGCTCTAGGACATCCGTTATATACACTCCATTGCAATGTGCTGCCACCTGCCTTCTGTGATTGGTTATTTAAGGTTGACGTCGAAAGTAGGTAGTAATCACATTAATGTGACTGGACTGCGTATATGTGTTTTATTGCAGAGGCGGAATTGCATTCAAAGTAGGCGGATATGTATTCTGATTGATTTTTCTAAAGCCACATTCAAACTTATTCTGCAGGTGTATACCCAGCTAAAAAATCATGCTTATTAACCAATATATATGCAGTTGTTTTGAATAAGCATATTTTGAAGTAAACAGAATCATTTACATTATTATTTTCTGCAATAGTATATAAATTTTTAAGAGAAAACTTTGCTGGGCTGTAGTTTAGAGTCATAGTCGCTCCTTCGGATACGCCTTCATTGTTTTAAAATGCCTATTATGAATTAATGTCTTGTAAATTGCAACATACTGTACCATAGTGTTGCAATTCTTTTCAGTGATAATGTAGAACAATTCTCCCCAACCTTTTTACCATCGCGGACAGCTCAGCGTTTGTTATTTTTACCGCGATCCGCTGAAGGTGTGTGTGTGTGTGTGTGTGTGTCAGTCACTGGTGTAGCCAGGATTTTGTTTTGGATGGGCACAGACAGTTTTCTCCAACAGAATAATTATTTAATTAATATTCTAATTATTAATTTTAATTAGAAATAACATTCTAATTGTGGTGGTTTGTTTTGCAGCAGTGGTTAAAATTTGAGGAAAACTAAAGCCTAAGATGATCGTACAGTGGTATTATGCCGCGCATAACCTGCCTGGCAAGTACTCCTAGTATTACGCTGAAAAAATTGAAAAATGATTGACATACACCAAAACACTAAAAAAACTAAAGACTCTATGAATTGCAACTAAATACCATTTATTCTTAGTCATTCCACTAATATTAATTAACAGACGATATTGACATAATTTTAAACTTAAACATGTCTGGGGGAGATGTGGTTTTGGAGGATAAGGGGTATCCACAAAAGTTTTGAGACGCAAATAATAAATAGATTACTGTTAATATTCACCATTCTGATGAGGTAGCCGTCTTTACACAAGACACGATCGACGCGTGTCCTCTTGGAACCGCTGTCTTTTTCTTAAGCCCTCATCTGGCCTCTGATTCCATGTTTCTTTTGAACACAACTTGATCATATTGATTCGAAGCACACACTGATTTTTTTAAGTCCGTTCATACCTTTTTTTCAAACTCTGCTCTGCTTCTTTTTTTAGCACACTCGTTCTGTCATCTCTTTTTTTTTTTTTTTTTTCTCCCACGGGGTTGATTCCTCTTTTCTTACCCCCTCTTACATCATTGGCTGGAGTTTCTGATTTGTTCGTCTCGGGGAATTAATGCATCCTCTCGTCGAATCCCATACATGTAGGTGGATCATTCGAGAATATACCCCGCCAAATTTGCATATCATTTTCGGCCATAAATATTTTCGGCCATAAATATTTTAACGTTGACAGTTCATTGTGCTATAGTGTCCAGACTGTCCATTGCCTGGCGCCTCTTCTAATTTACGGTCTACTTGTGTGGTCTTCCCATGGGAACCGTCTCAAAATTATATTTTACTGCTGTTTCACTTCACCACACTAATTATTAATTAATCTTAATTAGAAAACAATTTAGAAACAATTAGATTACAATTAGAAACAATTAGAAACAATTAGATTAAAATTATTTATTGCAATTAGAAGTAATATTCTAACTATTAATTATAATTAAATATCAGATTATAATTATTAATTGCGATAAGAAGTAATATTCCAATTAACGGTTATTTTCAATTAGAAGATTAGCAGAAGAACTGCCTCTTTCCCTCACACATTTGAACCACTTCAAAACTGATTGAGGTACCTCACACAAGCTGTATTTATCTGCTTTGTTCTACCCAACACTAGCTCAATTTCTTGAAAAACCAGGGAACCGTCGTTCCCCTCTTATAATATATTCTGCTCGTCCACTACGCCAGCACGATACTTGAAACTCAAGTACGAAAACGTCAACAAAAATGTTTCTTTTATGTAATTCTGGCGGGATTTTTAAGATTATATTACTTTATTTTTATAGTGTTTGTATAAATATGGAGATTTCTTTCTTTTTCTTAAATATGATGAAACGCTCTAGTAAAACATTTTCGTAAATATGTGTACTATTTCCAGTGAATGAACAGATTTTCACTTTTTAACTCCGTGATTGAATTTCACAACATTTATAAATGTACCTTTTGACATTTCCTTTAAATTTCTTTATGATTCTTTTGTAAATTACTTTAAAAGAAAGCCTTGATCACTACTGAACTGTGCTTATTTAGTTTTGCTTATTTATTTTTCTGAAACACACTTAAGTGCATACAAATTGTGTCATACAATAAGTGAATACAAACAGTATATAGAAAAAAAAATCCTTTTTTTACTCTCTTTATTCCGCTTTTATTTCATAATCCGATTTTTTAAGTATAGATATTTCAAACCAAGATTATCTTGTGAAAGGGATTGAACACAGTTTCATATTGTGAAACAGGTGCTGTTGCTTTCTAAAATATTTCTTATTGATATTTCTTGCTCTCCCACCTCTATTATTTTCCAATTTCGACATTCAAAATCATGAGAATTATACAAAATATACTTTTCAGCAATTTAACAAACAAAATAATTTAGTTGCTGATCAAAGCTTAAATGCTAAAAAAAAATTGAAATTGCAATACTTTTAGAAAGTTAATAATTCAGCCATTGTTTTATAATAAAAAATAAATCAAATAAATATTTAAATGGAAGCATTTTGAAGGACATTTTCGTAACCCATATTCTTACTAGTTGGAAGACCTAAAAATAATTATTTTGATTGCTTTGAGTTTTAATATGGTTTATGATAAAGATCGGTTTTGATAAACAGATATATTTATAGATTTCTTTTTGAAGGTCAAATTTTATTTTTTTCTAAATGTAAAATATTTCATTGAAAATAAGCTAGAAAATCGCTCGTGGAAAATAGCAATATCTTCTTCATACACAAATAACAGTATTCTTCGTAAAATCTCCAGAAATACACATTCACACACACACAGACACACACACACACACACACACATATATATATATATATATATATATATATTCTACAGACTTTATGATTTAGAACACACATCTTTTACAAATTTAAAACTCCGAGTTATTGCACTAATAGTTAGTGCACTTAGTTGAGCTTTACTCTAAAAGAAAACAAAAAGTATGAATTAGCTGTCAAGTTATTGCATTAATGGAATAATGAAAGAATTTTTTCCACCAAATAACTTTATCCTGTAACTCTAACAAGGTAGTGTTCAACTTAATTCTCCAGATGATAATATTTACAACTACTTTTCGGAAACAAGCGCTTAAATAAATAAATAAATAATAATGATAAAGTTTGAAAATTTTCGAAACGGGACACTCCAACTAGCAATTAAATTTCAGATCTTATGTTAACACGCCACTTGCATGCACTATGTTTTTCGCCGAACAATTATAGAGCGCTGGGCGTTAATAGTTCCGCCCTTACACAGAAACTAAACACCCACATTGCAACCACTTGTTATTTTCCTATAAAAATAAATATTCAAAATAAAATATAGCGACAGGAGTTTACTTAGATAAGAAATAAGAAATGTAGAAAAATGACAGTTTAAAACAACATATTTCAACGGCACAAGATTTATATGCGTTTTATTTCAGAGGCGGAACTGCATTCAAAATAGGCGGAACTGCATTCAAAATAGGCGATAAGTATTCTGATTTATTTTTTCTAAAGCCACATTCAAACTTATTCTGCAGGTGTACACCCATCTAGAAAATCATGCTCATTAACCAAAATATATGCAATTGTTTTGAATAAGCATATTTTGAAGTAAACAGAATCATTCAGATTATTATTTTCTGCACCATATTTAAATTTTTTAAAGAGAAAACTGTGCTGGGCGGTAGTTTAGTGTCAAAGTCGCTCCTTTGGATACGCCTTCATTGTTTAAAAATGTCGATTATGAATTAATTTATTGTAAACTGTAACATACTGTACCATATTATTGCAATTATTTTGAGTGATAATGTAAAACAGTGCTAACAAACTTTTTAAAGAGGCGGTCCGCTTAGCGCTAGTTCACTTTACCTCGACCCGCTGAACATGTGTGCGTGTCACTGGCGTAGCCAGGATTTTATTTTGGGTGGGCACAGACAGTTTTGTCCTACAAAATAATTATTTAATTAATATTCTAATTATTAATTGTAACTAGAAATACCATTCTAATTATTAATTATAATTAAAAATCAGATTATAATTGCTAATTGTGATAGGAAATAGTACTCTAACTAAAGATTACTGTCAATTAGAAGATGCGAATTGGATGATTGGCAGAACGACTGCTTCTTTCCCTCACCCCCTCACACATTTGAACCCTTTCAAAACTGATTGAGGTGCCTCACACAAGCTTTATTTATCTGCTTTGTTATGCCCAACGCTAGTTCTATTCCTTGAATAACCAGGGAACTTTCGTTCCCTTTCTTATAATATATTCAGCCAGTGTGGCTGTCTGTCTGTCTGCTTGGAACTAACTCAAGTAAGAAAATGTCAATAAATATGTTTCTTCTATGTAATTGTGGTGGGAATTTCAAATTACATTTCTTTGGATTTATAGTGTTTTTATAAATATTGAGAGTTCTTTCTCTTTCTTAAATATGATGAAACGCTCCAGTAAAACATTTTCGTAAATATGTGTAATATTTCCAGTGAATGAACAGATTTTCACTTTATAACTCCATGATTTAATTTCACAACATTTATAAATGTATCTTTTGGCATTTCCTTGAAACTAATCTATGATTCTGTAAATTAATAAATCAATTTTAAAGAAAGCCTTGGTCACTACTGTGCTTAATTAGTTTTACTTATTTATTTTTCTGAAACACTTAAATGCATACAAATTGTGCCAGTGTATAGAAAAATAAATTCCTTATTTTTTTTATCTTTATTTCGTTTTTATTTCATAATCGGAATTTAAGTATAGATTTTTCAAACCAAGATTACCTTGTGAAAGGGTTGGAATACAGCTTCATATTGTGAAACAGAATCTGTTGTTTTCTAAAATATTTTTTATTGCTATTTCTTGCTTTTACACCTCTATTATATTCAAAATCGCGAGAAATATACAATACATACTTTACAGCACTTTAACAAATAAAAATTTAGTTGATGATTAAAGCCTAAATGCTAAAAAAAAATTGAATTTTCCATACTTTTAGAAAGTTAATAATAAAGCCATTGTTTTAGAATTGAAAAACATTCAAATAAATATTTGTATGGAAGCCTTTTGAAGGACATGTCCGAAACCCATATTCTTACTAATGGGAAGACCTAAAAATAATTATTTAGATTGTTTTGAGTTTTAATACGGTTTATGATAAAGATCGGTTTTGAAAAACAGATATATTTATAGATTACCTTATAAAGATTTTTTTTTTCAAGTCAATTTTTATTTTGCTCTAAATGCAAAGTGTTTCATAATACAAAAATTTTCTCTACGGCATTTTCCTGCTATAGACTCCTCGCTCGTGGAAAATAGCAGTATCTTCTTCATTAACAAATAACGGTTCGGATGTATTACGAATGTATTAAATACTTATGTATTTGGTAACAGTAGTGCTTCTCTTTTTTTATGTACTGTATCTGGCAACAAATATGGGAAGTTGTTCGGTATGTATGTATCAACATGATGTGAATGTGAAGTGTAAAGATAATAAATACAATTCTACTTTATTCGTGTGGGTTTATTTGTTTGATTAAGATATTATATAATAAATATATAGTAATTAATAAAATAATTATAGAGCGCTGGGAGTGAATAGTTCCACCCATACACAGAAACTAAACACCCACATTGCAGCAGATTTTTATTTTCTTTTAGAAATAAATATTCGAAATAAAATAAAGCGGCAGGAGTTTACTTATATAAGAAATAATAAATGTAGAAAAACGACAGTTTAAAACAACATATTCCAACAGCACAATATTTATATGTGTTTTATTGCAGAGGCAGAGCTGCATTCAAAATAGGCGGATATGTATCCTGTTGGATTTTTGATAAAACCACATTCAAACTTATTCTGATGATATGTATACCCTCTAAAAAATCATGCTCATTAAGCAAAATATTTGCAGTTGTTTTGAATAAGCACATTTTGAAGTGAACAGAATCATTTAGATTATTATATTCTGCACGACATTTAAATTTCTTAAGAGAAAACTCTGCTGGGCGGTAGTTTAACGCCATAGTCATGCCTTCGGATACGCCTCCATTGTTTAAAA
>JAWZYV010015200.1:0-66514 GCA_038373885.1 Cheiracanthium punctorium
TTTCGGCTCCACGCGTTTAGTATGTTTGTTATGCTTCGTTATTCCTTACTGGAAGTATAGAAGCACGCTAGTAAGGGGGTTGCGAGGTTTAATAGTATCCGTATGTTTCGTTACCGATGAGACGCAATGTCAGTTACGGAGATAGATACAGTCAGAGTTGGGCAAAATACACCGAAAATGTATTTCGATACAAAATACATTGATTCAAACACTAATATACAAGTACAAAGTACTTCTCAAATTAAAAAATAATGAAAAATACAAAATACATGTATTTCCAAAATACATACAAAATATATGTAAAATTTTTAAAGCATTTGAATTGAAAAGAAGCTAAATTTCCCCCAAATGATGTCAATCTATTTTATTTAAATGCATTTTAGCCAAAATCACAAAAACAATCTATATAGTTGTGTTAAGGAAGACGTGCTGTTCGTTTTTTTTTAAAACGTTGCCTTTCAAAATTTTACCTTTATAGCAATAAGATCCGAAACTGACCACTTCTGAGAAATTGGATTAATACTCAAAACGCAATGAAAACCATACAATTTCAGAATGTGAACAATGAACAGTCGTTTGTTTCAAAATCGTTTATAAAAACGTTAATTTCCAAAAGTCTCAATGCTTAAAATAAACCTCTAATTATAACATTTAGCATTTAACGTTTGAATATAAATACTCAGCTAAATCACAAACTAAACGAATTTAAGTTTAGTCTTTCAGTGAGTTTTAGAATTTATCTTAAATTTAAATATTTTGCATATTATCTAAATTTTCAGCTTCCATAACTGACACTGTTCCTTAACTTTTTCGTTTCCATCTGCAGCTAAATTTGGAAACAGATTTAATTAAGGCTTGCACAAAAGGTTTCAAAATCATCTAGAATGGAAATTCGATTCATCCCATCCTATTACGGGAAGCAGTAGCTCTGATTGTTTGGAATTTGTAGCGTTTTGCTCCTTAAAACCCCTTAGAAAGTCCCCCACCCAAGGCACCTTACCACCCCCTAAGGCTGATAGCCTTCTTGTATCTTTATCTCTTAACCACAATAACCAAGAATCCATTGTAGTTCTGCAGAAATACTGACAGTCTTATTTTTCTAGAACTTAGCAACACATTTCAAATTCCCTTAAAGAATTTAATAAATACTACACAGAAATGTTTTTACTACTTTTGGTTACATATACGGTGGGAATCTAGAAACATCCATAGACCAAATATACTGTTTGTGTTTTAAACAGGGGTATGAAGGGCTTTTCATTCCCTTTCCTGTTTAGCTAAATTTAAAGATCACCAGATAGCCTAACATTTCTTCCCCCAGATTTACACGTGACAATACTACGTGTAAATCTGGTGCAGTTCATAATTATATCAAGAGAGTGATATATACGAAAAGTGAAAATGAGTAATTTTATGATTTTCATTTGTACATGCTCTCTGAGCAATCTGTGGTGTTACGATTAATTTCATGTCAGAATACAAAACGCATTTTTTGTATATTTTGAAAATACAAAATACATTGAAAATGTATTTTAAAATACATTCTCAAAATACTTTGTTTTTTTTGCGAGTGAAAATACAAAATACAAGAAACAAATGTATTTTGAAAATACATGTATTATCGATACAGCCCAACTCTGGATACACAGTATATATTGCTCTATTATGATATGGGACTAGATACGTTGTCTGTTTCGTACAAAGCGGGAATGGGATACTGTGTATAGTATGTTGTTATGCGTAAGTGCAAATCTCAGAATAATTTTTTTTTCTTTGGCGGCGGGAGAAAGGGAGTGTTCGGCTTGAAATTGTAGAGAAGCAATATCTATAAGAATAGAAGAATGCTAGTAAGGGAGTGCTCATTTCGGACTTTCTCACATAATACTACTACAAACTAACATACTACTACTACTACTACTACTACTCTGACATAATACTGGCACTAAATAGGTACGTAATCAGGATTATTTTTCAGGGTGGCCCCGAAACAGGATTTCGAACTTAACCCATTTTCTTAATGCTTGAGCTAGAACCGAAGTATGAACAATATGAGTAATAAATAATAAATTATTTGAATACACATTTTTAAAAAACATTTTATAAAGTAAACGAATTCACACATTTTTATAATTTAAAATATTATTTGGAACTTAAAAAGTATTTCTCATGTAAACTTAAAACACATTTCTCCGTTATTGTTTCGTTTTAAACAAAAATTCCAGGAATGACCCGGGATTTCTATGTCCACCCATGCGTACGCCACTGGTATTAAAATAATTCAAAAATTTCAGTATGTTTTAAAAATGCTGACGTCTAAGGAGAGGCGACTCGAACCCCCACCCCCCTAATTTATGGATGACCATGAACTTATGGAATTTGCATAGTCCGATGCAACCATTCATTCTGTACGAAAGGGGCGAGAATTTTTGTTTAAAGAATACTTTCATATTTGCACCCACGGAAGGGGCTAAACACCTCCATCCCCAAAGTGTGTAAACAGAACTGGAAATATCTTAAAAAGAGGTAATTGTCACTGAATAAAACTATTTTAATTTAAAAAATCATTTCAAATTTATTTCGAAAAATGGTCCAGGAAAAGAAATTTTTTGGTATTAAAAGAATATAAGATGTTAATCTTGTAGAGAAGCAAAGTAGTTGGTATCCTACTCAAAATCTCTGCCCCTTGAAATTTAGAAGTGGCCCAATCCCTAGATCTCGCGGAGTATTCAGAACCCGTGCTCAGACAACACCTCCTAGATATAGAAAGCCTTACCACAGCTACGTCACGAGCTTTGACGTCATCATTTGGCCTACATTTAAAAGTTTGAAAGTGATAAAATAAATAAATTAGAAATTTCTGGTGAATTTACCCATGATTGGATATATTTTAAAAACTTGAGATAAAAAATATAATTTTGCGACAACTGGTAGTTTTTAACCGTAACTAATTAGATAATGTGATAAGGAAATAGATCATACTGAATAATTTTGTATGAGAAAGATATTTTAATTTTAATGTTTAATATGAGATATTTTCTAATATTTGTAGTATTTACCAGAAATTTTTAATTTATTTATTTTATCACAATCAAACTTTTAAATGTAGGCCAAATGATGACGTCAAAGCTCCGTGACGTAGTTATGGTAAGGCTTTCTATATCTAGGAGGTGTTGGCTCAGACGCTACACGAGACACAATTATCCGTTACACTTTTTATAAGAATGAACAGGTTAAACCATCAAAAGATCTAAAAATACTGGTGTTAAAAGATAAAGTAAATAAAAAGTTGTTATTTATTTTAGGTTAAATCAGCGTTCATAATTAAAAAGGTTTTGGAGAGAGAGAGGGGGGGGTGGCATATGTATTTGGAAGATTTCTATGTGCACTCTGAGTTATTCCGATAATTCAACATTGTATAAAACGATGAATTTGTATAAAAACATATATAAGTCAGAAAAAATAAGCTCTAAATACAACTCTTATGCTTTAACGTTCAAAAAGTAGTGTATGACATTTACATTCGTTTTTAAACCAAAAAAAATGGAATTGCATGTAGTATTTTAAACATTCGTAATGGATTGGTGTATTCATAAAGCGACGTAGCCAGGATTTTATTTCGGGGATGGCTGTGTATATACCAACACCTCCTACATATAGAAAGCCTAACAACTGAAACTTTGACGTCATCATTAGGCCTTCAAGTAATAACGTCATCACAGTTTTACTTTCACAAAGTAAAACTATTTAAAATTTCTGGTGGATGCTACAAATATTAGAAAATATCTTAAATAAAGAATTAAAATTAAAATACCTGTCTCATACAAAATTATTCATTTCGATCTATTTCCTTATCATATTATCTAATTCGTCACTGTTAAAAACTGCCATTTTTCATAAAATTATATTTTTCATCTCAAATTATTAAAATATTGTTATTGACGTGTAAATTCACCAGAAATTTTGTATAGTTTTATTTTGTGAAAATAAAACTTTTAACTGTAGGCCAAATGATGACGTCGAAG
The DNA here is from genome assembly GCA_038373885.1 of Cheiracanthium punctorium. Classification (NCBI taxonomy): domain Eukaryota; kingdom Metazoa; phylum Arthropoda; class Arachnida; order Araneae; family Cheiracanthiidae; genus Cheiracanthium; species Cheiracanthium punctorium. Next base: position 4,023 of record JAWZYV010015200.1, read on the forward strand.
CTTGGTGACGTAGGAGTTGTTAGGCTTTCTTTGTCTAGGAGGTGTTGGTATATAGGCGCCTGGTTCTGTAAAGCTTGTTTCTCTCGTTCGAACTAATAACAAAAGTACGAGTAACGAAAACCTGGTAACGGGTTGTGAGTTTCTAAGTAACGAATACATTCCGGCATTAATATTTTTCGTTAATTTTACAACACTAGTTCACATCGCCATTGACTGAGCTAGATTTGATTAGCCTTCGAATGACAGCTTTACTTGACATATCTTACATACTATCAACCATACCGCTTGTGCTATAAAAAAAAATTATTTTTTATATTAAATGTTACTCCATGAATTTCCTGGTTGCACTGTATTACCATTATAAATTCCTTATGTTCTGTTGAAAAGTAATTATACTCATCATATACATGTGCAGTATGCATTCATGTTTAACATGCTCCTAAACACAGAAATGGCTCTATTTTTTCAGAGACATTTTAAGTTTTTTAAAGCATGTTAATTCGTGACTCATTCGTGTGTACTCCGAAGATAATGCGTAGTTGAAAATTCAGCGAGTGTTTATTTCCATTTCGTTTTCGGACAATGCTGTATATTATACAGGGTGTCCCCAAAAGCTGTTAATGATCTTTTTTTATCTATTAGAAGTAAGTAGGCAACGCAAATAGAAAAAAAAAATGTTCAAATTAGGATAGGAAAAAAATAAGAGTACCTTTAGAAAAAGTTCTTGTCAATTTTTTAAAAAGTATAAATGTTTTATTTTTTAATTTGTATATAACTCACGTAAAAAAATGAATTAAATAAATACCACTTTAAAATGTGTGCGTTACATTAATGTGGCGATAAACAAGATTTCAGCCTTTCGCCATGAAAAGTTACAAAATCCTTTCTTTAACAATGTTTGATGAATTGAAAATAGTAAAATAACATCAAATTAAACATTAAACGGTAACAAAATGTTTGCAAAAGTTTTTTTTTATCATCAAATAAGATGGAAAGTCTAAAAAAAAAGATAATTGTGTCATTGTTCTTTATGTACTTGCACAAGCCATTGGTTTACGCTACGGGCTTAAACACAGGACGATCAGACGATCATCATTCTAATAATTTGTAATAGGAAATTTCATTTTACGACAAATGGGGATTTTTACCAAACACTATATATATATATATATATATATATAATATTAGACGAACGTCTTAATGCTTTTTCGTAGTCGGGAGGTGTTGTGAAGAAAGACGGCATTTGTAGTTTCGTCTTCGGGTTAAGCACAGGTTTCGTCTTCGGGTCGGGCACCGGGGTCTCGCTGTCGGAGGACTGCCCGGCGCAAATGCAGGACGGTTTACTCGGGCTGGGGCTGTGTTGTACAGAAAAACACTCCGAGATTACGAAGACATAATTTTATTTATGTGATTCCTTATAAAACTTTATTGAGAATTTAGGCAAACACTTCAACAGTTCTTCCAAAGTGATTATTACCAGGTAAACGGACAAATCCAACCCCACAGTGCTAAGCGATTCTCGACTGTCTTGGTTTCCCCGATTACCCTTTACTTTTCTAAATAAAGTTTTGAACCACCCTGTGCAAATAAATTATAATTTGTATAAGTAGATCAAAATACTATAAACTAGCTGCGTGCTCGCTCTTCGCACGGTAGTTAACAAAAATTTTCCTAACATGTGTAATTCCAGTTAATTCCAGAGAGGTGAAATCTAAAATAAAAGCAAAATTATTTTACTCTTGATGTGAAGTTTGCATCCTGAGAACTAACCTGGAATCACTGCAATATAATGACTCAAAAAACTACGTCAGTGTCATTCGCGATCAGAAAAGTGAAAAGCTTAGCGGCTTGTAGAGAACTCCGGACTTTCAAAATTTATTATTTCTACATCATACTGTTTTTTAGGTTCAAGTTGTAGCATTAAATACCTGAGACACTACATAAATGGACAACCGTTTATTTTAAAATAGATGCACACCCACCCTTCATACATGAAGATGCAAATATTTTACTAACATCATATCTGCATGTGACAAAACATAATTTAATTTTTTAAAAGTTCAAGTAATCTCCTCTGCTGAAATTACTGCGGGATATATTAACGTAAATTAGAATTACTTATCGTTTAATCTGTTGTAAGACATTCGTTGAAAAGGGATAAACAGAACACTTATAATTTCATGAAATATTTATTAACGTGGTATATTGTGATTTATTCGTATTATCCTTACAAATCGACTAATACTACGTATATTAATACTATTTATCTTCGCTTCTCCCTCTTTAATGCTCAGTTTAAAGAAACAGCTTACATTATTTGGCACAAATGGGACCTTTTTATTCTATGGTGATTCAATGCAATTTACGCATTAGCATAAACATTATTCATTTCACATAATGTTGCTACTAGGGAGGCTCTCCATACATATTTAATTTATGAATAGTTTTGTAAGATAGGCGTATTTAGCAGCGCGAAAAACTTAATCTCACTGAGGTGAAAAATATTCAAGCGGCTCCAATTTAAATATCCATGTATCCAATATCATAATCTCAAAATTTATTAAAGTACATTAAATAATCTGATTCTGGAGAATTGAACAAAAACAGATTTTTATGTAATTACTTTTTGGGAAAAAACAACCCTTAAAAGAAGCAGTTTCATTAAGTGTACGTTAACCTCTTTGATACTTTCCCAGTTAATCCAGTGATGCAAACAACATTATTAATGAAACCGAATTTGATATAATTTATGAATGCTGCATAATTTTTACACGTGGAATAACAGAATTAATTATAAATGCTTGAGATTAGGTCATGCCTGCTGGTAACAGAAAACATTTTAATTAAATTTTATGTCAGCATAATAATAATTGTGATTAACTAAGAATAAAAGTTAATAACATTCCAGAATATTTCAAAACACGGGTCATAGTTCATGAATGTTTTTATAAATATGAATTCTGACACTTTGAATTTCTTTACTGTGTACAAAACAGTAATATCCTTATACTCCTAAACGAACCGTTTTTTAATATTTAAAAAATAAATGAAAATTCTGTACAAATTATTATTACTCTCCTTTTCTTACAAATACGGATCCATACTAACAAACCTCTAAGAAAAACTAACCTAATACCAATTTCTGATCCACTAATCTACTTGTTTTAATATTGCTTAGACATCTTATATTTGAAAAGTAAATGAAATTCGTGGTAGTTATAACTTCCGTACATCTTATCTATACGCATTATTTGCGATTAATTGCGATTTCTCTTTAAATAAAATGCTTGCATCTCTACACAATTTAAAAGAAACACGAAAGGCTTCAATGCGAAGAGAAGCTCGAATTAAATTTATCACTATTTGTTTTCCGTTTGGACTGGGTCCAGAAATTTTCGCCTGAGTTGCAGATTACAAGCATCGCGGTTAATAACATAGAAATTTAAAACTAAAATTTACACCGCAGAGAGAATGGAAGAATTTTTAACTTATGTACAACATTTGCTTATCGAAGCCTATGTAGACGCTAGATAAAAATAAGTGAAAAGTGTGCAACTACGTAAACGTTGCAAACCTTTACATTATACAATTCAGTGCTCCCGAACATTTTTATCGCCGCGGACCGGTCAACATTTGATAAATTTGCCGCTGTCCGCTAAAGCAGGGTATTGATTGTTCCAATTTTATATTAATTTGATTTAATAATTTTAATTTAATTGTATTTAAGCATGCCTTCAAAATAAAATACAGCTGCACAAAAAATGAATATAAAGTGATTTAACTTGCTAGAAAGTTAAATAAATGAAAACCCTGAGCTTGTTTCTTTACAACGAGCCGGTTTTTCTATCTCGGGGCAATAGGAGACAATAACACCCGAAATTTATTGCTTATGTCCAGTTAATTTCGTTTAGTTCCGTTATTTCCGCTAAATAACTAACGGAATCGGGGTATTAAGAGACAATAACACCCGAAATGCATCGCTTATGTCCCGTTAATTCCGTGCTAATTCCAGGTAGTTCTGTTAAATAATATTTTGGTTTTGTTGCTGCCATTGCAGAAAACACCGCTTCACACAGATACATGTTCGGAAATGACAATAAAGATTTAAGTGACTGCATTTTAATTCACAATATTCGAATATTCAATAAACTGATTTAAAATAGTTAAAATATTTCTCTTACAGAGGTATAAATTAGTACAAACCCAAGAGAAGTTCACCGCAGTAAATAAAATGGAGATAATTTAATGTTTCTTGGTGTGAAACGTGGGCTTACGCCCGATTATCTAAGGGTGAGATCTAGGTTTTACGTACTGACGAACGAGCAGTCCCGAATATACTAGAGTAGACTATTTTAGTACGTGATTTTACGATATTATTTATTTAATTATTTATTTTTTGAGGTCCTTACGGGTTTGTGGAAACGAACGTCGACTGTGACAGAAATTTCTACCTGTATATCCAACAGCATTCTTTACTGATTCACTAAAAAATTGTTGAAAAATTAGAAGGAAACAAGTAAAACAAAAGAAATACTTTCCGATACGATTTTATTTGTTTTTGCATAGGTTCCAACTCTCCCGCTTTTTTCGGGATGTTTCACACCACTAATTTTTACTTGGCATTTTATAGTTAGCATAAATCTAATTCTAATTGCAAAATGCGGCATTCAAAGGATTGCAGTGAAACATCACCCTAAAAAGTCGGGAGACTTGGTAGCTATGCATTGCTTAACACAAAGTTGACCTCTTCACTCCAATCGTCGAAAGAATGCACCAGTGTCTCGTGCGTAAACTCTGGTCCGCAACAGGACCATTCAAAGACCCATGTGAGGAAGAAACGTAAGCAGAATCGCTGTCCCTACATCCTTACAATGGTGTGTGTGAACAAGTTAAAAATCAATCCCTCTATATTTGTTTCTAAATCACTCTTTTTAAAACCTAATTGTATGAGAGCTGTAGCCGATCGAACAATGGGCGTATTTTGGTTGTCTGTCAAGAGCACTTGTTTGATTTACATACGCTGCTGGTGCTAGTCTTTGTTTAAGTAGCATGTGTCAGAATGGTACTTTACCGTGTTTACTCGCGTAACAGTCGCACTTTTTTGCCAATTTTTCATGGGGAAAGTATAATACGGGGAACTCTACGACACAATATTCTGCATTCTAATGCTAAAACATTACCGGTATTATAGTAAAATAACTGACTTACGAAACATTTCTGGATTATCTGCCGTATATAAAATAATTGAATGTGAAATAAATGAAAAATTGAAATGTGAAATAAATGAAAAAAAATCTGATGTGTCCAACACATGACTTCCTTGCACGTCTATTAAATCAAAAATATTTTTAAATCAAAAATATTTTTTACGCACTTCCTCTAAACTTATTTGTTTGAAAGATATAAAATATCAATAATAGTAAGATATAGCGATTTCTAGCCAAACATTTCGATATCGCCAAGCTGAGTTCAATTTGAAAGATTTCTTTCTGACACTTTATTTGGCGATATTTCACCAAAAGCCGACAAACTTGAGATAGTTTGCGAGCTTTTGGGGATAGCCAAAGTAGTCATTGACCACAGACTTTCAATGAATTGAATGCATCCATACACCTTAATGTATTTAAAGTCATTTGGCTCACCCTGTAAATAAATTCCCAGTCGATTGCTGTCAAAAAAGATATTGAAAACCGTTAGATATTATAATATAGTTCTAAATACAAAAGTACAAAATTCTACGGGTTAAAGTTTTAGAGTTATACAAAATACGAAATAATTTTTGGCGCCAAATTTGGCGATATTTCGGCGAAACTCGTCAATGTCGACGACATTTGGCGAGATATTAAGCATGGACCAACAATGACAGATTATCGCCAAATTTGGCGATATTTCGCCAAAACTCGCCAAGAACGATGACAAATGGCGATACTTTGGGCATGGACCATATGACTCACTATCGCCAAATTTGGCGACATTTCGGCAAAACTCGCCAAGGTCGAGGACAGACAGCGAGATTTTGGGCATGTACCAAACAATGACTGTATACAATTGTATTATATTGAAGATGTCCAATTAGATTTAGACATTAAAGTACTGAAATTCTTTTCGGTGGTCCTGTAAATAAACTCTCCAAATAGATTTTAACCAAAAATCGAGAGGCACAACTAGATGTTACAACAATCTTATATATGACATTTCATAATAGTTTTTGAGATTTGAGAGTTAAATATGCACACACGTACACAAAAAAGTCGCCAAGCTTGGCGACTTTTGGCATAGTACTTGAGGGAGGCACGTGACCGTGGTCGGACCATTACCTAACTTATGTGGTAGGACGGTATTGTGCTTGAAATGGATGAATCTCCTAAAATTGCCATTGACCAGAATGTATTGGAAATCTTTTGAGTGTTCCTGTAGCAGAACTGTAAATGATAAAGACACTTTTTTTAATGGAGAAATTCATTTTCTAACTCTTTACAGCATATATCACTTCTGAGTCGTTTGAAATAGCCAATACCTCTAAAAAACGCTTTGATAAATTTCGGCCCATAGAGCGTAATGTATTTCGAATCTTTTAGGCGGTTCTGTAGATAAACTATCCAGTCGAATGGAACCGAAAGGGGAGGTGCACAACTAGATGTTACAACAATCCTAAATATAAAGTTTCAACATTCTACGCCTAATAGTTTTTGAGATATGCGAGTTTAATGAATTTCGGCCCATTGAGCGTAATGTATTTCGAATGTTTTGGGCAGTCCTGTAGATAAACTATCCAGTCGAATGGAACCAAAAGGGGAGGTGCACAACTAGATGTTACAACTATCCAAAATATGAAGTTTCGACATTCTACGCCTAATAGCTTTTGAGTTAGGCGAGTTTAATGAATTTCGGCCCATAGAGCGTAATGTATTTCGAATCTTTTGGGCGGTCCTGTACATAAACTATCCATTCGATTGCCACCAAAAGGGGAGGTGCACAACTAGATCATAGAACAATCCTAAATATCAAATCTCAACATTCTACGACCATTAGTTTTTGAGATATGCGAGTTACATACATACGTACGTACGTACGTACGTACAGACGGCATGGAAAAACTGGCCACAACAGACTCGCCACTGGTCAAAATGAGTTGCAGACGCGTTAATATGATCGTGCATGCTAGTCTACGATGAGATGCATCGAAAAAAATTTTAAAATTAAATTTAGAGGTAGTCAAAATCGGTTTTTTTGTCGAAATTTGGCCCCAAAAATTTTTCGGGATCACATTACTTCCTTATACTACGTACAAGGAAGTAAAAAGCATTTTTCTCCATTTGATTGTACGTCTCTGAAAAGAATAGCTGTTTGGGATTCTGTCACTCAGATCAACGTAGCCCATGTTTTCATTGTAATCTCATATGACAGTTGGCTTGTTGTCTTCAGAAGTACTTTGGTTTGCAAAATGGTGCATATTCGAAAACACGTATACATCACGATTATGACTCCAGCGGAGTGCTAAAAGACCATTCGAATATCTGGAAACTATTTCACTTCTTTTTAGTTTCCTTTGCGACATTTCTTTAGGAATTTTTTTCCTATTGCAGCGGACAGTACCACATGAATTTATAGATTTTCTTTAAAAAGTTCACGTAGAGTTGAGGTGAAGAAAAAAAAATCCATATATGATTTATATCCATTACCTTTAATATATTCCGTCATTGTTTTGTCAGCATTACACGAAGCAGAATTACGTCTGCTGTAGTATATTACTTTCGATTCAATGAAGTTTGGAGTCAAATTAAACATATCAGAGGCAACGTCTGTGAGGCAAATACAGCATAATCAAAATCCTTTTGTTAATACAGAGTAAAATATTCTTTGAAACTCGAAAAAAGACACTCTGTTTTTTGAGCGCTAGAAAAACTTATTAATTTTGATCACTGTTCATGGAAAAATAAATGTTTTCCATTCAGGCTACTATTGCATCTCTAGACAAGAAATAAGGAAATTTAATGAAATGTATGCAACGTGTAACAGCCAACAATTCCGGAATATAATTAATAACATTTTGTAAACAGTAATTTTTGTGTTGGAATAATAGCAATTTTCCAAGTTGAATGAATGGTTAACCCATTTATGCCTAGTGTCCCATTTTTGGGACAGCATTTTCGCTATTAGTCGAAAACGTTATTTATTTTTCCTAGGCTTTATTCATGAGTATTGAGCCTCAACTCTACAAAATATTTTAACATGACCAAGTAGGATGTTGATATTTCGATTTTTATGCATAATGATTTTAAAAGAAATCATCCCTTGTTCAAGAAGTTGGCATCAGAAATTTATCTATTATTTCTGTTATCAGTAAAAATCGAAGAAAGTCGCAAAATATCCAGGCACAAATGGGTTAACACTGAATAACTTACTCAGTTTGTTATTCAATGGAAATCCTTGATAAAAGGGTATGTAGATTCCAATGTTTTTGTTATCATACATTACATATTTGCCCAATGATCAGTACAGATCAGAAAAGGAAATTTAGTAATATAAAACTTTTAAAATAAACTATTTACGTAATGTCGTTATAATTATATTGTGGGATTGTTGTTATCTAAATGTCACATTTTTTTTTTTTTTTTTTTTTTTTTTTTTAAGCACTAAGGTGCTATCTCGTTCACGCCCAGATTTTTTGTTTACCCAACTTTGTAGGCATGATTTGTAGACAGGTATTCTAGACATGAACTGTCACGGTGGGGATCTTATCAAATGTGTTCTCTAGATGACGCGGAGATAGGGGGGGGGGAGAGATTGATTGAAAGTCGCACATGGTTTGCAATTTTTCATAAGTGATCGCCAAGTTTGTATCCAAAAACTAACATCAAAACCGAACAAGATGGGCAATATCTCCGAATTTGGCTAGAAACTAGAAAGTATAGTTACTGCGAAGATTGTAAAATAATATTAGTAGGCGATTTTAATATAGATTTCAATTCCAAATATATGTTTTATGAAACAAGAAAGACATACACGACACACTTATGGATAATGATGCCCATTCCAAACAGTATTTAAAATGGTGAAAGTATAGAATTTGGCTTTAAAACGTAATTCGATATTCAGAATTATACTGCTTGAAGTACATCAGCTTTACTTCAATACAGTTTGTTAATATAAAGACTTCTGGCAAGTTAATAGGAAGAAAGATTTCTAAAAGGAAATGTCTTTGAATCTACTCAACATTTTTAGTTTGTTGACGAAAACCAAAAAGGATTACACATAATTTATTTAAGGAAAATAATCTTAAACTGGCTTGCCATTTAACGAGATTTTTTTCCCCCCTAATGGCAGGAACTTGCCATTTATAGACACTCACACTGCTAAGGCCGGGATAGCTCGTCACTTTGTAATGGAATCACCTCATAGGTGGAAAGAACGAACGGAAGGACACACAAGCACATGTCGGGAATCGAACCCGGACCCATGATATAGTAAAAAGGTTTTTTTAGTCATGCACAGTCCGGGCTGCTGGCTCATTGCGAGAGACAATGTACAGCAATGGCTTTCAAAACGTTTTCAATATTTCTGTTAAAAGGCCTGTAAAAATGGAAAATCAGCACGAATACTAGATGCCACGATTGATATCGAGAGTATAATGTATATTAATGTTGGCATATAAAAATATTATACAACTTTCCTAGATGAATTTCAAGTTTTTTTTTTTCGGAAATGTTGATTAATTAGTTTATATGTGCTCTTGGGTATTCATTGATGACGGAAATAATAACAAAAATTAGAATCGATTTTTTAAATTTAGTTTTATTGAGCGTTTCACATAAGGAACACTTTCAAACTTACAACTAATGTAGGTAAGTGCACCGTATCGAATCACACTGTTCCAAGAATAGGGTTAACATGAGCTTTCAGATCTTTATATCTCTCTAATTTAAAAAAAAGTAAAGGCCGCTGTCAAAGCTTATAGACCTATCTCCTCCTAAATCGTAGGGATTTGAGTTTCGACTAAGGTGCCCACAGATTCGAAAAATTCCTAGGAACCTGCTAAGCTCATTTAAATTTCGAAAATCGAATTATTTTAGAAGATATTAATAAAAAACTGAAAAAATAAACCGAATGGTTGCCAGATTTGGCATAAAACCATTCATTCCTTTGCAACAAAGCGTTTCCAAGTATCTAGAATCGCGTGAAATTTACAAACATGAGTTAGAATTACGCCCATTTTACGCCAAAATAAAATGTTCTTCCGTCCGCTAATTTCCTTAAATATGCATCGATTTCTACGAAATTTATATATTTTACTCTTATCTACTGTACCATGTACCCTATTGAAAATGGTATTTGTAGCAGTAGCTGTTGCAAGTGAGTATGACATCATATTGATGTCACAATTATCCGGATTTTTCCTGACTTATGAGTTTAATTTTTTTTTTCATAAATAAAATTATTTCTTCGGGATTGCGAAGGTATATTATAGTAGTGGACACTCTCCATAGCTGCTTGCTTATGTCTTTGGTACCCAAACTAAATTTCACTAATGTAAACATTGGAAATTTGGTAAAGTGTAGCGATCCTAACGGTAAAGGAATAAAACATTTCCCGCTCTGACACTTAACCAGTTTTATGTTTTTAATTTTGCAACCTAGCATGTGAACGAGATTATAAATACCAGCACTCAATTTTAATATTTTGTTTCACATTTGCTAACGTGGCTGCCTTAGCAACAAATGAATTAAAAAAAAGTAAAGGCCGCTGTCAAAGCTTATAGACCTATCTCCTCCTAAATCGTAGGGATTTGAGTTTCGACTAAGGTGCCCACAGATTCGAAAAATTCCTAGGAACCTGCTAAGCTCATTTAAATTTCGAAAATCGAATTATTTTAGAAGATATTAATAAAAAACTGAAAAAATAAACATAATGGTTGCCAGATTTGGCATAAAATCATTCATTACTTTGCAACAAAGCGTTTCCAAGTATGTAGTATCACGTGAAATTGTCGAACATGAAGTAGAAATACACCCATTTTACGCCAAAATTAAAACTATATGAAATAAGTAACTCAAAATGTGTTACACAGAGTTGACAATTTTCAAATAGTAAGTTCGCTTACACAACAGGAGTTTAGAATGAGCGATTATTCGTTTTTCCAAAACAGAATAACTTATATCTTGAAAATGAAAAATAATTAAAATGCAGATTATTTTAAAGCCGGTTCGGTCCAGCTGGATTATTTGCTACCAGTAGAAATATTTGGCGGCGTTAACTATGCCATTATAGCAGTTATAGTACACTTTGGATATTTGCTAGCGCGACGAGATGGTATAAATCGTGGTGTTAAGTACGCCAATCTGCAAACGGTTATGTAAATGAAAGTAACAGTAAATAAAGGTTGTGAGTATGTGTAAATCGCCAAATAATGAAAAGTCGCCATTGGCGGCAGGCTATTCTATCTGTTCCGTAGCTTTTATTAACTTTACATGTACGCAAGTTGCCAAATAATGAAAAATCGCCATGGGTGGCGAATTCGCAAGATGTCCAATAGGTTTTACATTATTAAAAGTCCAGCTGAAACCGATGTTCTGATTTTATTATGCTTTAGCTCATAATTAATATAACTTTTGAATGGCAACATTGAAAATCATTGTGTTTCTGAAGAGTGCAAATAATTTTTCCAGCGATTATAAGCGGAGTCCGCAGTCCAGGTGGAGAATAGCTCACGGATTCCCATAACAAAATATCTTCCGTGTCATGAGGGGGAGGGGATCTACTGTAGTGTGAAGTTTAAATTTTTATGTACCAATGAACATGCAAGAACCAAGCAATGTGTAGCTCAATAACATTCTATCTGATCCAATTTTCGGGTTTTGTCTGATTATGTCTGAATTATATCTTTTTTACGAATAAGCCTAATTATTAGGGGCCGAATGCCTCATACGAAAAGCGAGCGTAGCGAGTGTGGGGGCCTTGGCCTCTAGTCGTGTAATAAATAGTTTATTTATTTTTTTTTTTCCATTTCCCTTCTATTAAAAAAACCCTCCATTTCCTATTTTAAAAACATTTTTTTTTTCTTTTACTATGGACTTAAAATTTATGTTTCAGCAAATATCGTGTAGCTGAGTGAAGAATCTATAGAATCTATATTTAAATTACATTTTACTGCCCTCGTATAAAATCTCCCACTAAGCATATTTTGAGACTACTGTCTATCATCTCAGTGCGAACGTTAAATTTCCTACGAAACATTACAATGCCCTTTAAATTACCAAAGAAATCGAAGCACTCCTCTTTGAATAATAAAAAAGCGCTTCATTTTACCATCAAAATGCTCAAGTAGGTATCCCTATTTCCATGCCTTAACAATGGTACGCCAGATAGTTAAGATAGTGACCTTGAGGTTTGTTTGAAGAATCCTGGAGAAAAGTTTTATTTGAATATGTTGGGACATTTTATTTGTTCTCTTATCAGCGTGTCAAATTTTATAGGGCATAGAAATTCAAGCAAAATGTCGAATAAAGAAGACTCAAGTCCCTCATAAAATATGCAATAAACTGCACTCCTAAATATGCATTTTCGTAAAACAAACTTAAGATACTTCTCCACGGTTCCTCCTAGATTCTAGTTGTTGTTTTAAAAAATAACAAAACTTCTTAGTTAAGCGTATGTGCATCACTATTTAGCCCATTAAACTATTAGAACTACTGTTTCAAAATACTGGTCGATTAGTATTTTCCGTATATGTAAGCAGCTATGTACTAGAATTAGTCATTCTAGGTGGAGCAATTAAGGTATAATACATAAAAATTTGTACAACAAAATTATTATTCTCGTTGCTTATGAGCAACGAGAATGCTCACATGCCAATATTTGTATAATATTTAATCAATAATAAATAAAGATAAATTTAAGGAACAATAGATTTTATAAAATGATGATAAGCGCCTAGAATCATATAATATTGCTATACAAAATGTAATTTTACGCCTGCGTTACTTCTACGTAGGATGACTCATTCCTGTAGCCAGCAAGCCTTGTTTGCGAAGGTCACATCGCAACCTTTATCAAAACAAGAAAGAACTTTTTTACTGCAAAAATTCATTGCCCTTTCCAGCAGGAGTTTTTTTGTTGTACAAAAAGCCAAATATCGAGTAACTAACGAAAACTTATAATTTCCACCATTAACCATCACAGAGGGCACACAACTAAAGGTTTTCTGCTTCTCTGTAGATGAACTTCAGAAGACTGAAGATTTTCCAGCGTAAGTTACTCTAATACATAGGCTGCAAACAATGCCGGATTAAAACTAACCACTTTTTACCCTTAGTAATTTTAATACAAAAGTTTATGTGTTCAAGTACGATGTATGGCAAATATATTTGGAAAAACTCTTCAAAAAATCTATAGTTCACAAAATGTGATTAGTTAAGTTTGTTCCTCTAAATTTCATGAATGAAAAATTCAAAAACTTATTTTAACAACTAATTTTCTTTCGAATAATACCGGACACAAAATGTTTAAAAATGCAGATATTTTAAGTGTATTTTCAATGTAGTTGTAACGCGTAAATATTATGAGAGGTGAACCTTTAATGGTAATGTGTTTAATACAGGTGTGTTTAAAGTGTTCCTACTTTGATTTAATTAAAGAGAAAAAAATCAATACCTCAGTAAATTGTCATTGAAGAGCGCTGATACATAGAACATATTCAGTGGAGTTGGCACGGAGAATGGCAGTTTAAACATAATGCGACGGCACGTGCTCTCATATCCAAGTGCAGAGACTGTAAAACCAATTCCATGCATCGTTCAAAATTAATTACTGTCTGATGAGTTCCAAGTGTTAGATGAAGATAGCACACCCCTTCAAACTTCATAGCTATATCGCTTCAAAATGTCTGGAAATGAGATACGGCTGACGGTAAATGTATAGTAAAAAGCACGCTACTTACGCTACATGGCATATATATTATTCATCTCATTTATCATAGTTTTGTTAAAGTACTTACAAATACACATTACAATGCTAAATGAAAATGTTACCTCTGTAAAAATGCATGTGTCTTAAAACCCAAGGAAAATTCATATTACCTTTTGGCTCACACATACTAGGAATAATAATGATTAGTTAAACAATTTTAGAAATTGGGTTTGCACTACAATAAAAATAATATGCCAGCCTCGCGATATCAGCTTCATTATTACGTGACTTCGGTATCGTAACATCAAGGCTTGTGGCGGTAGGCGTGATATCAGGTTGAGAGTCTGTTTCTTTAGTGCATCTTGAGAGTAGTCCATATGTCAAAAATGATGACAATGCTCACACGTTTCATCTACAGAGCGTTATTTATAAAAGAAATAAATAGTATAGTATAACTGTAGCAACCATTCACGAATGTATTTAAAGTTTTCTTAATAATTATTTTTTCGTTACTACTGAAGCATAGGCATTTATTTTTAAAATAATGAAATATTTTAAACTATTCATGTGTTACTAACTAATTTTTTTCAGTAGTTATATGCAATAGCCTGAACACAAATTAAGTAGTAGGATTTCAGCTGTTTTTGTGTTATTCTATCATAATTGAATCCTCGGTGGTTATAACCCTCGTATTGTGTAATCATCAGCGTTGTGAATAAATATTACTACGTTTGTGCTTCTATTCATTGTTTTAATTGCGTTTGTGAGGCTATTCAACAGCCTTTTTAGAGATCCTTTTTCAAAATATTCATTAAAAATAACGATGAAATGACTACCAACATTGAAGAAAGGAAAAACGTATATCACGTGGTTTCTGGACAGCTTGCAACACGTTGAGTAAAATTGTAAAAATATGTATAAGTACCCCATTGTGTGAAAGATTTTCTGACGGTAAAGTATTCTTCTAAATCGTAACTGAAGGCTCTTTTTAAAAGCATAATTATAACAATAACGACAAGTAGCCAAATCTAGACAGCTATCCATTGCCAACAACAGACAAGCAGACAAAATCACGTCACCCTCTTCCCGTGCCAAGTCCGGCTTCATTGGCTATTCCTTGTTTGTGTGTGTTTAAGCCCTAGTACGGGCTCTAGAGACTCAACAGTAAAAGCATCCTTGACTTCCACTTTTGCAGTTGATTCGTCTGGGATCATCTACAGTATACATGCAATGTAATTCATTTACGAGCATCCGTTTTCAGTGCATTTGAATATTGTTAAATGTAATTAAAGGTTTGTGAAAAAGTACTGTTCACAAGAAGCGCTTAATTACATTCCGTGCACGTTAGTAGTTATGATTTTACCGCTAATACTTGCTTTGAAGGAACTTCTGAGGCTAATTTCATAGACTAACTTTCCTTTTGATACGTAGCAGCCAATTTTTATGCATTCATCGGGAGATTTTCCACTACTTTATTTCACGGTGACTCACTTGAACAAAACGTTTGAATTTATAATGTAAGAAAAAACTGTTTCAGAAGTTATGGTGTAAAATCTTCTAAAAAAGCTTAAGTGGTGGCAGCTATGCAAATAATACATTCATTTTTTAAATTCCAAACTAATACTGTACTGTACCTGTCAAAATGGTGCATTATTTTAGAATTACGGAGAGAATAACAGTTCTGTCAGTATACCATGATACATGCGCTCAAAGCACGCAGCATCGCTCCATATTACTTATTAGCTTATCAGAGAAATAGAGAACAGTCCTATTCATTGTCTCCACTAGTCCATAGATCTCAAGTCCAAAAGTGCTTTTTGGTGAATGCAAGATGAAGGGTATACGAATGTTGATGCATTGTAGTACTTGTACTAACATTTGAATATTCACCGTTTGCTTGTCATAAACTAAGTAGCGATCAGTTAAATAGCATCGTCAGACATGCTTCCATTAAATGAAAATTGATATTTTATAACACAGGAGGGTTTGCCCACATACATATATGTATGTATGCGTACTTAACTGCCAACTCTTCCGATTGTTTCTGGAGATTTCTCACCACCAATTTTTACTTAGTAATTCCTGATTACAATTTGTCCAAATTTAAACTTGATAACCAACTAGTAGAAAAATTATGATGTGAAATCCCCGATTAATTGGGAGAGTTTACGGCCTTGTATATATGCATACAGGATGTCCCTAACGCTGACCTAGACTTTTGTTCCTTAAATATTTATCCTATTCCTAAAGAACAAATTACAAAGATGCATAAAAATAATATGCCGAATTTTACAGTATTGATTAAAATTTTCCGAAGATTAAACAGATATAAATACAAAATTTTGAATTTTTATTCAGCACTGTTCAAAAAATTATCAGGCAGAAAAATGTACTTTACACATTAATTGGATGATGTATATAATTTCAACCTTTCATCGTACAAAGGCTCCAATGAGATATGCCAATAGATTTTTGCTCATTTAAATCGAGAGCCCACTTCCATCGCTCCCGGAGAGAAAAAATCTCACTGGAAGGGTTTCAGAGCCTTTACACATATTACAAAAGAAAAACAATGATTGCACAGTTACACATTAGTTTTGCTATTTTTATAGTATCCTCTAACCCCTTACACACTCTCTTTAAACTACCTCGGAATCGGTTTATAATGACGGGCTGAAACTTCGTACATCATCTAATTGATGTATGGGGAAATTTTACGATTTAGTAATTTTTTAATCTTAATCCGAGATAGCCACAGTAAGATGGCCCCACCCCTAGGTCACATGACTCTTAGTTGGCAAATGGGTGTGACCAAAATGTCAACGCCACAGTCTCTCTTTCTAGTCAGCTAGGATATAGCTCGCAAGTTTAAAGTCCGTTACTAATTTATTCTTATATTTATTTTAATGAAATATTTCCGAACACAACATAAATGTCGATCAAATAATTTATCCGCAAGAAAGTGAAGTAAAAAGAGGCTGTATTTTATATTTATTCACATGCTTACTTTTGCCTAAATTGTATTTCATATTCTAACATGTCATGCTTTTATGACTCAAAAACACTTTAAAAACTACGAGTATATCAAAGTACACATTTTTAGGGAAATTCTTTTTGACAGTGCATGTATTATTAAGTAATATGCACATGAAATGATTATTATCGTATTAAGTGTTACGCAAATATGTTTTTTACTTCGACATTTTTATGCTAATTACTATTTAATAATTTTCATAGATGCGGACCAACAATAAAGTCTTCGAACTAGTGGTCAGGGAAAAGGTTCAACGATTGACTTCATTTTAAGACCAAATGAAAATCTTTAGACGTTTATTATTTTAATATTAGATCAAATACGTTACAGCGGTAAGACGTTCAAGCAGGTTTGCCAGGTTGGGTTATCTGAAAGCCAAATTTGGCCTCAAAGAAACAATCTTTTTGGTTGATGATTGAGGTTTATTGGCACGAAATCCAGCAAGAATATGCTGCGTCAATCGAGGGGGTGAAAAATGAAAAAAAAAAAAAATACCACACTAAAAAAGGTAAAGGCTGAAACACATGACTAGTAAAAAGGATAAAAGCAAACACTATCAAGAGCTGTAAATAGGTATGCAGAAACAATCTGGCAAAGCTTGGTGGAAATTATGAGTTTATACAATTTCATGAATTCAGTTTGTTATCCGTTATTGAAAAATAGAGATGGCCAATGATTCGATGAGTCGAATCAGTGATTCGAATCTTGGTACTGAGTGGCTCAGTCTTTACACTCACTCTCTACTGATTCGAATCTCAAGCCCTCAAGGGAAATACATTCCAAGTGCGAAGGGAAGAAAAACTTATTTTCCCTTTGCCGTTCCCAGAGATTTTCCCTTACTCTTTCAACTCTTTTCGAATCTTTACGACTCTTTTCGGCTCTTTTCGACTCTTTACGACTCTGAGTCGATAGATGATTTGAAACAGTAAATGAGTGGGTGTGGCTGAGTTGGTCACTGACTTGGTGCAGCAACGAATCTTTACTGATTCAGTGTTTCGCTCTGTTTCGGTGATTGTATACTATCGTTGAGATTCCTTAGTTTTTCGAATCTTCTATCTACTCAGAGTCGAAAGGAGTCGAAAAGAGTTGAAAGGATGTTTCATTTAATTGAAGTTTTTTTTTCGAATCTTTGGTGTTTCATTTCTTGGTTGGTGGTCGGATTTAAAGTTTTATCTGTCTGCGGGTGTGGAGTGGGTCGAACATCGTTTGCTTTTGGCGGGGGGCATAGGCGTTACTTCCTAAGGGCAAGAGGGGTCAATCTCCCCCCCGAAAAAAAAATTAAGAAAATCCCTCCTTCCAACTTGTCTGACTGATTTAATATTTATTTAAAATTTAATGAAACATCCCTTTTCTACTTTTAACTTCAATATATGTCCCCCTGCCCCCACCCTCCAAAAAAAAAAAAAAAAAAAAAAAAAACGGAACGTTAAGTTTACATGGTGGCGGATTTTCATGTGAAGGGAAATAGAATGAAATAAAGTTAGGATTGTGCTTGTCACTTTTAATGAAGGATACAGGGGCGGTATTAAGCGCTCTCACAAAAGGACTTTGTAGTAAGCAAAATAACATTTCGCTTTATTGCAGCAGATTTCGTTTTTTTTTTTTACCTTGTTTTTCGTTTAAGGGGAATGATTTTATTTTCTTTCGTAGTTCAGAGAAATACAAAATAGGGTCTAAAGCAGTGGCGTAGTTAGTGTTATTGACAGTGGCGTAGCCAGGATTTTATTTCGGGGTGGGCTGGGTATCAAATTTAAAGATAAAGTTCAATTGTAAGCTAAGTAAAGGGTCCCATTTTTTGGGGGGGGGCAGCAGCCCCTCAGTAGGACTGGGCCAAAAATCGACATATCGGTTTTATTTCAACATCAAATATCCGATATTCCCATTTTCATTTCAGTGAAATCTCGAATTCGATAAAGGGCAAAAATACAGGCCGCCCAGGGGCGTAGCCAGAAATTTTTTATGGGGGGGGGTGGTTATGACTACTGCAACTCATATATATGTATACGTGTGTATGATAATGTAGTGAAGAATATACATTTTGTATGGCAAAAAATTCCTCATGGGGGGTTATGACCCCCCTAACCCCCCCCCCTTGGCTACGCCTCTGAGGCCGGCGATAAGAAAATCCTGAGATCAATACCAGCTTGTGATGCTTTTGCTACTGCTTTCTCTCGGAAAGCTTCTTCCTCATCGCAGAAAAAACAGCTCCATGGTTTATTAGTCTAATTACCATAATTAATTAACGTATATCTCGGAACCTATCCACCGGAGCGCGTTTTTATTGATTCTCGACCCCCCCCTAGACTCAACACCCCACCGATACTTAAAATTTCGAATGCTTTGACACCAAGCTTAACCTTTTAATCTTACAGGCCCAGGGGGTCATACGAAGCTCCCCTATATTTTCAATTTGGGCATTTTAAACACTAGCCTCCTCCGACGGCATCTCCAAAGTCTGGAAACCATCCCAGAGCCAATTTCTAAATGTTTGCAGTCCTTTTAAGCCTCAATCATGCTTAATTAGTCTAATTACCATAATTAATTAACGTATATCTCGGAAACTATCCATCGGAGCGCGTTTTTATTGATTCTCGACCCCCCCTTAGGAACTACCATCGATACATAAAATTTCGAATACTTTGACACCAAACTTAACCTTTTAATCTTACAGGCCCAGGGGGTCATACGAAGCTCCCCTGTATTTTCATTTCGGGCAGTTTAAACACTAGTTTTACTGGAGCAAGGAGAGAGAGATGCTAACTGCCCGAGAACTCAGCGGAGAAGAAACCCGATGAATGGATGAAGGGTGTTTAAATAGTACGGCTTTCGGCGCAGAGAGAGGGAAAATTTCTTTAGTTGTTTTATTGATTCAAGATTCGAATCATCGAAGTAGTGAGTGAGTCGAGATTCGAATCAGTAAAATGAGTCGAATTGCCCATCTCTATTGAAAAACTTTTCGTGAAACTTTTTTATATCCACCGACAAGTAGTGTACAAACCGACATAGTAGTGGGGTAATTTTTTATCACTAGAATTTCCAATCAATTATGAAACATTCTATTAAAAACTATATTAAATACTTTTTAATTAAATTTCTGGTAAACGTATTTTTCTAATATTTTTTTCCATTAGGTGTGAACATTATTCTTTAAATATTACAGAAGTGTTAATAATATTAGTACATATGAAAGCACGAAAAAACTTTATGCTTTTGATATAATGCACCTATAAAATCGCACTTTGTTTTAAGTATTAACAAGAATCATGTTTCATCTTGAGTGAGATGCTCCTTTTTAAAGACTAATTAAATGTTTATGAAATAGTCATCAGACGTATCGATAGAGTTCAATATTATTATCTTTTTTCTCAGTTTTCTTTTACTATACATGCATCATGGTGATAATTCATTGGCCAACTAAATCAAGATTTAAAAAAAAATTCAAGTTGAAATTTTGGTAATTTTAATTTTATAGATAAGAATTAAAACATGAGTGATCTAAAGACACTTTCAGATAGAAAATTGAATAAATGAAGAGTTGCTTTCACATATGGTGATTTTTTTACGTAAGAGTGTACACATATTAATGAATACATATTATGATTTGTCCACTGTCCCTCCTTGCCTTTCGCTTTTTGGGAAAATTTTTCCTCTGTATAAGACGGAAAATAAAAAGAAAATCCGATGTCTCTAAGTAAAAAATTTCCTTGGTATTAAGTTAAAAACAAGGCTTCCTTTACATGCTCTGTTTGCGTGAATTTTGTGGCGATGCAATCTTTATTTTAGAGGACTGTATGTTATTTGATAAAAATTAAATAATGATCCCTTTAAAAAAAACAGTTAATCTTATTCAATTCGTGAACATAAGCATGTTAGTTTTGCCTGAACTGATAAGTTTTCTATTTCGTAATCATCGATAATTTAGTCATTTAGGGGGTTATTCACCAATTACGTCACATTCCCAAAAAAATGGATTCAAACTGTCAAAAGTGTAGTGAAAATGGTTAACTTTTCCTAGAAAGTGCAAAGTTACATTACAAGGAGAACTGTAATAAAAATATGATTTCCAGAAGTTAAATGTAGCTGTCGATTGACCACTAATATAAATTAACGTCAATTAAAAAGTAAATAAATTTGAGATAGCCCCTTAGAAGTTGATAACATATGCTGTAATATTCCAGTTGTAATATCACAGAAGCTATTCCACAGACTTTTCTCTCTATCTGTCTCTCATTTTCTTCCTTTACCTTCTTAGACACAGAGCAATATTTTTCAAAGAATAAGTAATAGGAAAGGAAAAACCGCATAAAAAATTAGTTTTTGTATTTTAATACGCATGAAACGCTGGTACTAAAAACTACCATCTAGGAAAGCTATTATTCATCTGACTAAATTTACCAATCGAGTGCACGTTGAGATCACTCACGGTTATAGAGACAAACGCTGTAACATAAGTATAGCTACCTGTCCAGTACATAGCTGCCAACTCTTCCGGTTTTTCCGGAAGATTTCCCACCACTAATTTTTACTAACGAATTTAAACTTAAAGTAAGTCCAAAATTTTACTGTAACCTAAAACTGTTTGAAGTTAGTGGTGAAAAATCTCCTGGAAAAACCAGAAGAGTTGGCAGCTATGCCAGTGTAATATAGGTATAGCTATGCTTTTTCAGAAGGTATAATACAGTGGTCGCCGCTTATTTTAGTCGGTAGTGTATCCGGTGAGCTGCTTATTCCGGTGGAAATAGGTATGAACGAACGAAATGGTGAAACTGCACTGGTTTTCCGCCGGTTACCTCGGTAGTGAGTGACGCTTTATCCGGTCAAGTAATCTAAGGAGATTATTTAAAATTCGCCGTAATTACAGCTTTTAATGTGATGTGAAAGCCAGTCAAAGACGACTCATATTTGTGTTTAGGCGTTACAGTCATTCAGTTAAAGCAATTGTCTTTATACTTCGCAAAGATTGTCAGAGCTTTAATAAAAATAATGATCACTTCGATGCCCGAAAGCAATGAGACACTTGATGATAACAGCAATGTGCGTCCGAACCGGATGTGTGCCACAAAAGTACCCAAGTAGCAAGACTAATGGGTAAATGATTGGCCAATGATCGCTTTGATTGGCGTATAACCGTCAATATTCTAACGATGTCACAATATACCTGGCGCGATCTCGTGTTGCGATCTTTAAGTTTCTTCACCATAGCTAGCAATCGAAAAGAAATCGGCGCGATCTCGCGTTTCGATTCGAAACTTTCTCCCCAGAACAGACGCCGCGGAGTAATGGGTTCGACGCTAGTGAGCGATCGCAAATGTTCGGCAGAGGGCGCTGGCTTCGCAATGGCTCTCTCCCTGGCTTCCCAGTCCCGCGTCCCGCTCGACCCGATCCATGCCGAGTAATCAGTTCGCACGAGGTGAGTAATTTTTAGTTTTAATTATTTATTTGAATTATTTGCATGCAGTTTCCTTTAATGTAAGTTACTTTGCTATTTAAGTTTTAAATGTTCTGTGAAATTCCTAAAAATCTTCGGTGACATGTTTGTTTTTAGCAAATTTCGTTCCAGTGCAATTGTAAAATTGACGTGTTTATATAAAAATATTGATGTTGGTTTAGATTGCTTTGTGCACTTTGTTTTTTTTTTTTTAAAGTGACTCCAGTAGATTACGCTTTTTAAAATTATTGCCGATCTCTCTCTTTTTTTAAAGCTGCAAATTGATTTTCAAAATTTTTATAATTTCACGGCAAATGTGTGAATATTTTAAAATTATCTGTTAATTCATATCTAATACATTTAAAAAATACATATTTTTTTCGATTTGCTTTAACAAATTTCTGGATTTTTTAAAGCATGCCAAAGTTTGCTAAGCAAAGTTGAAAACATTTTTTGTTTTTTAAAACGATGACGATTTGCATTTGAATTTATTTATATTTCTGTTGAACGTATTTTATCTAAAATTGATTGTGAACAGCTTCGATATCATCCCTCTTTTCGCGGTGTTTTGCATTGGCGACAAATTAATGTTGCAATTTATTCTAATTTATATTTCTTCGTTAAAAAAATATGTAAGTTTGTGTTATATATTAAGATTTCGATTCCCTAATTTTTCAGTGGATATTTACTTTAAGAGGGAACTCTGCCCCATTCAAGCCCCCCCCCCCCTTTCTTTAAATACAATTATAACAAACATTATCTAAAGAGATTATTGTAATTTCACTTCTAAACAAAATATAAACAATATCTAGTCATTACCATATATCATTTATAGTTATCACACAAATTAAATCACTTTCCGAGAAGAGATGATATCTAAGCTGTGCCATTGATTGTATTCATGAATGCTTACATTTTGGTTAGTTCTGGATTAAAAAAATTGAAATTTTCAGTTAAAATTTAAGGGCATGTCACAAAATTTATTTGTTGGAGGTATGGGACCCTTTACTTAGCTTACTATTGAACTTTAGCTTTAAATTTGATACCCAGCCCACCCCGAATTAAAATCCTGGCTACGTCACTGTAAAAGCCTTAAATTATCATTTCATTTTCTTTTTTTTAGCAAGGGGTGTGTGTGTGTGTGGAAGAACCTTAAAATCGGTGAGACAAAGAAGGAGTGCCTGGTCATGAAAGAGACTAAACTCCAGTAATTTGATGAGTTATTTAGATGACAGTCCTTTATATTGTTAAGCATGCCAGGCAGACATGAAGTAGTCACCCCATCGGGACTAGTAGTTGAGCAGAAGATCCTTGCTATGCCTTATTGGCTTCTTGTGTAGCGAATTCTTTAATAGGCTTTATGGCTTCTGGCAGGAGAAACAAGTTCACGGCATAACCTCAGAGGAAAGTCCGTGGGGAAAAGGCATAATAAAAACATGCAGTCCTCAAGAAGTAATGAAGTAGTTGAAAGGCAAGAGCAAGACTCGAGTGAAATTTTTAAAGTCCAATTACAAGGGCAGGAGGCCCAGTATCTCCCCGTAGGCTTGAAGAGCCGCTAATGAGTAGACAGCGGTTGTGCCCTTGTGACAATGATGCTGAAAACTCACGACCACCACCAGGAAACCGTAGCTTGAAAATAGACAGCAGCGAAACTGTGGTCACATTCAGGAAATGCAGTCACCGACGAAGGCAGGAAAGAGCCCATCAAAAAAAGGCCGGGAGTTCGGAAAATAATTAAAGATGTGTGACGAGAAATTTTAAGATGAGAAGAGAAATTGTCTGTCCCTGGCCTTTCATGGTAGAGAGACGAGTCCATAAGGCTACTCAAATATGAAGGTAGCAAACATTGATGAAAACATCAGAAGGGCTAACTTTTCGATGGAAGCTGTCAACCCCCAAAACTAGCTTCATCTGTCGGTTAAGGCAGCTACGATGAAACATCTATCACTAGTCTCCAGTACTTACTCTGCTCTACAGCTATTTGCATTGAAGAAGTAATACATTTGAAATTCACAATTTGTAGACTATTTACATCCTACTAAGTACAAAATACTAATTAAAAATATTTACAAACTAAAAGTACTATTTACACTATGTACACTGCAAATAGAGCTGAAAGAAAATAAAGTAATAATTGGGAGTTCCCATTTCAGCTTCTCCAGTCATTCAGCATTTTCGCTTCCCCAGTCATCGGATGCCTGAATTCGCCGAGCAGAGAGCTAGTCTCTCTTAATGCCTTCCGAGAACCATAACCGGTTTGGCACACCTACACGAGAAACTCCATGAAAGAACGGAGCTCAAAATACCTGTGTTCTACTCATCTGAGGTATAGGGAAGAGGAGTATTTTCTTTCTCTGGTCTGTACTCTTTTGTTCCATGATTCTTTTACCTTTCATCATAGTTGGTGTGGGAGGGAAAATGAGTGATATGAGATAAATACATAACATAATTATAACTGATTAAAACATTGATTGTTTTTAACTCAAGTGCACTTTAATCCCTTAAAGGTCGTATTATTTTAAAGAAAATTATCATAAAAGTATCTATTTTTTATTCAAGAAAATTGTATTAAAATAAGTATATGTACAATGTGTGCATTCATTTTTAAAGTTGCTGACATTTCGATATAAAAAAAAAATCCCATGCAAAAGAATTGAAGTGCTCTAATTTTTCTGGTGCATAACTTGAACTCTCTAGCCTGAAAATATACTGGGAGCAAGAAAGCAGGGGTCAGTACTTTAAAAAGACATGAAATGCTGTATTATTAACCCTCTGATGTTCGGGCGAGCTTTTAATTAGAGCATCCAGAAGTCCAGATCCGGCCAAAATTTGAAGAACGTTGCCTTCCCCTTTTCAGAAATTATCTGATGGGAATTCACCGCAGGTGGTGGTGAAAATCCATACTTCATTGAAAGCCAGCGTTTATGATGACTACGCAGAAGAATAACTGGGGAAATTTTCATGTGAAGAAAAAAGAGAAAATACATCTGAAGGTATTCGCGCCTCCTGTATCAGCTATTGTCCAGCAATCGTAAAAAGTTCCACCTGCTGCAAGGCAGGGGAAGGAAGTTTAACTTTCTTTTGGCCGGCTGGCTAGCTGTTTGTATGCAAAGCCGTTTGGCTGGCCTTGCACCTCCAGAGGGTTAAAGAGCTGTAACAAGATAATTGCATTGGAAAGTAGCTTCGATTATTGGCCTTGAAAAAAAAAAAAAAAAACAAACCTAGAAATCCCTTATTTTTTATGCCAATAAATCAGTGGGAATCCTGTATAAAACTGAAAAATTCCATGACTTTGTGATCTAAATTATGTGGCACAATGTTAGAAACAGTTATTTACCTTGATAAAATTAGAAAGAAAAATTTCCTCTTTGAATATTCAAAATCAGCAATATTTTACCAAAATTATGTGTAAACCTGTTTTAATTTATGACCCAAGCTGCTTTAATGTAGTTTTCAGCTTGCCTTAAAAAAATAGTGTTAATTAGTAATTTAGGTTTGAAAAAATCATTTTTAATGTATGCATGTGTGAAATTAAAATTGAACCATGTAATTTTACATATGAACCACTTACAGTTAAAAAACAAAACATAAGTTGTTAAACGCAAATTGAGATTAGTAGTGAAGGTTAAACCAATGATATAAAATGTGTTGTATTCACATTAAATCTAAGGAAGTGTTTCCCAGTTTTACATCAATAAAAAAGATTATTTCCTAAGACTGTAATAATATAAAATAAATTACAAAAGCATCTAAGTGTACAGATAACAACAAAACTTATTATACCCGAAAAAAAGAAGAAAAAAGGCTTTCCTTTGTTAAAAATAACTTGACTAAATATTAAAAAAGTAACAACTGTACAGTTAATAATGAACTGACAAGGTATGACACATTTAAAAGGTTAAAACAATCCTTTCCCCAATCCATCCAATTCATAGCCATAAAGAAAAAAATGGGAAGGGGGGAGGGTGTGATTCTAGAAAATAGAAGGTGATGGAGCAAGATGGAAGTCATGTTCATTTAACATAAGATTCAGCTGAAATGGGGAATGAGTTATAGAGTTATAGAAAAAAAAAACTGCTGGGCAGTGTTATCAGTTACTGAAATATATTAAAAATATAGTATATAAATGCAAAGCAATGAATTCTATTTAAAATGTTCTAGATTTTTATGAATGGAAAAAATAGCAATTAACAAATTTCTCTCTACTTTTTTTCACTTTGTCGCACTGTAGCTTCTGACACCTGTCAATTATGTGGCTGGCGAATTTGAACAAGCACATGCAGCTATCAGAGCTCATCTCTGGTTGATGAGAATGAAGAGATGAAATAGGTTTGTTACCCCCATCCACACAGAATTACTTATTATGGGCACGTTCGAGAATTCATCGGTCGTGCACCGATAACACCAGTGCATGACCAGAATTTTCCAAAAGGCGGAGCTCTGGAAGTAACTGCGTTGGAAAATGTTTCGGTCATGTAGCAGTTGTCTGCTCAGAGTGCAAACAGAATGACCCTGCTAGCGAGGTGGGTTATTCTGGTTATTAGCGTAGTGTTGCCAATGTTTATTTTTGTTTTCTTGACTTGAAATCGGATGTGGTGAGGATGACCAAAACCGGTTGAATCCCGTGACGTCACTTAACCAAAGAATGACAGCAACCAGTAGCACCGGTGCATAACCAACCAGTGAATTCTCGAACGGGCCCTATAAAATGCTTTTTTTTTGTTGTTTTAAGCAAACGAATAATAATGCACTTAAAGTTAAAAAAATATTTAGCTTTTATGAAAAAAAAAAGTATTTCTAAAAAATTATAGGGACATTATTTTTTAAAATAAAATTGTAGATTTAATGTCTTTACTCTGAACATATTTATGAATTTTTATATTTTAAACAGACAAAAAATATATTTTACAGTTTTAATGCCTTTCTCTTAGTTCATAATTTTAAAGATTTGGAATACAGTGGACTCTTGATTAATGAGTATCAGATTATCCGGGGCAGCCCCTTTTTATTACATCTGACGCAAGGAAATCGGTATAAAGCTCCTCAGTTTAAAAAATCATGAAAGTTTGATTTTTCGAAATGAAGAAAATGAAATTCTTAGAGAACACAACAGTGGGTTTAAGCTGAGCTCAAAAGTTTTTAGCAAAAAAGATAAAATAAGAAAAAAGCTTTAGAAAAATGCTAAAAGGATAATTCAGTTTTTCTCTCCGGGAGATAGTGTCCGCTCTCCATTTGTTCTATTTGGTCTTGTCTCTTGGTGGTCTTGAAAATTATAGACGTACGGGATTTATATTTCAATTTAGTGTTGAAAATCAAAGATTGTCCCCACAAACCATTCCATAACAGGAAGTTTTTACTTTTATCCCTGTTTCTCTAATATATTTCAGTTCCAATTTTTTTTCTGAATACTTTTGCAAAAAAGCAAAAGCCCATTAGTTTCATTTTAGCATTTTGACAAGTCTTTCCGCATTAACTGAAAAATGCGACCATATCTTAAACCTTACCACAACAATAATACTGAATTGTAAAGAAAAATTTTAGAAGATTTGTAAAAGTGAAGCTGTTTTGAAAACTCAAGTGCAACAATGGATTAATGAAGATTCAAAATTGAAATGCTGAAAAGCTTGTAGTTCAGAAGAAGCAAAGATTTTTTTGTGGAATGTCCTTAAAGAGATGAAGAACTATGTATTGTGTTTGGGCAGAGGACTTTTCACGAGATTTTAATGCGTATTCACTTTATATCTGGAAAACACTGCTTAAATTACCAGACCTTTAAATCGACTTTCATGCAGTAGGGCCATTACACAGGACCTTCACACTTCAGCCACGTACATGCGTCTTATCCATTCGGCCATTGCAGGGCTAAATGATGAAGAAAATCATGTAGCTCATTGAAAAATTGAATCATGGTGACACATCAGTACAGAATACCAGTAGCATAGGAAAGGGGGGGGGGGTGTTAGGGGGCTCAAGCCCTTCCCATACTCTTGGAGGAATGGAGAAAATTACCGCAAATCAGCACAATATGGTGCTTTTTTTTTTTTTTTTTTTCTTTTTCTTTTTCTTTTTTTTTTTTTTTGTTCCAGAATCAATCTAAACATACTGAGCCCCCCTCCAAACTTAGTGAATTGCTCTATGCTACTGCATAACCCATTACTTAATTATTTGGAGCAAGAAGATGAAAGTCTGCTAAAAAAAACTATACTGAGAGTTTTGCGCATTAAAATTCGTCGAGGAACAGCTGAAAAAAAAAAAAAAAAAAAACACATTCTATCCTTTCATTCTTCCAAAAATAATGGAGGATTTTTTTTTCCCATAATGTATTGATTATAAATCTAAAAAACATTAGAATTTATATTTATTCTCTTTCCTTTGTATTAGTTAAATTATTCATGTCCTATTGTATAAAAATTTAAGTTTCTATAATTTTTTTTTTTTTTAATCCCTGCAAAATTTGAATAAATTAGGTTATTCAGGATGAGGCATATCCCGGGTTAATCGAGACTCTCCTATGTTTTGAAACAATAAGTTGTTTTTATATTAATCTAATAGATACCTTAATATTTTATAAGTAACAATTATTAATTAAATTTAAATTATAGGCTGCATTTTAAATTTGTTTTTAAAATAGAGGTTTTGTGTTTCAACCATTTATTTCTAAACATTAAAAATATCATTTTGGACAACTTATCACCATTATTACTGATGAAACCGAAAGCAATATTCCATGTATTATGTAGTAAGCAATTACTGTTGTATTATATTATATACTAAATTTATAAAATAGTATCGCTAAATAAAATGTTAAAATTTAATGATTTCAATGTCCTCATAAGTAGCTACAATTGTTTATTTACTGGTTTTAATTATTTTCACAGGGAATATTAATTGTTACTTGAACATTTTATAAATATGTGTCTATGTAATTATAAAAGGATTTTTAAAAACTTTTTTTAAACCAAAAGAACTGTTTTTTTTTTTTTGTTTGTTTTTGTTTGTTTGTGTTTTTACTAAGAAACTGGTTTTTTTACAATCCTGATAATAATTTGTTACTACTTCTAGTGCTAGCATTGTATCCACAGCTTTTTTTTAGCTAAATGAAATGTATAGTCTCAGGCAATTATTCAGCACAAATTTATTTAGATGTGACAAATGTAGTAATGCATGCTGATTGTGAGGAAACCATAGAGAGGATTTTCAATCAAAACATATAAAAATAAGTAGCTTCCAGTTGAGCAAAGGGAAGATCTACTCCACTATAAATAAATGCTGTGGTAAATAAACATTAAGAAAATAAATACATAAATTGTGGAACATTTTACTTGAAAAATGTGGAATAAAATTAACAATTAAAATAATTGAAACATTATCCTGCATAATATTTCTACCGAACTATTGCATTTTGATTAAATAATCATTGTAGTGCTGTTGTAATATCCTTTTTTGTAGGGTGTGATGTGAAAGTTGCTTTGTTGCAAAGTTGCAACCATATTTGGCTGTTTAGTACAAAAATGTATGCGAAAGCAGTTGATTTAGCTTGAGTTGTAGACCAAAATACAATTTGCCTAATTAAGAAAAAGCATTGTTTTCATGAAAGCAGCTTTATAATTTGGCGAATTTTGCTGGCATGATAGGGAAGAAAAAAAAAGTGATGCTGACTTGGTCTTCTTAATGTTGATAGCCTTTAAGAGCTGTGCTGCTATTTTTTCCCTTCATTTAAAACATGCAGTCTCTTTTATGTTTAGGATTTTGATTATCTAGATTCAAATAGGATGAAATTGTTTGTTGAGTAAGAATTTTTAGTTTCATGTATTTGTCAGATCGTAAACATATCTAACAACAAACTTTTCTCAGCAATTTAGTGGGAAAACCTTTACGCTTAGTAAATAAAATGTTTAGCCAGAGATTTTGAGATGTTCTGTTGGTATTCTGTCTGGTCAGATACAGATAGAGGACAAAATAATACGAACACCTGTGAAATAATGGAAAATCTTTAATAGGGGGTTGGACCACCCTTTGACTGAAGTACAGATTTAATGTGACGTGGGATAGATGTTTAAAGGTCATGACAATATTTAAAGGAATATTGAGCCATTCCTCCAGCAGAGTGGTCTTTAATTCCAAAAGTCTGGATGGAGGTAGAAATAGGGAACGAAGTTTGGACTCCAGATATTCCCGTAAATGTTCAATAATATTCAAGTCCGGAGACCGAAAAGGTCAGGCGAGATGTTCAACTGCATCGTCATGCTCTTCGAACCATTCTTGAACACACCTAGCAGTGTGGATAGGGGCATTATCATCTTGAAAAAACGGTCGCTCTCCAGGGAATACAATCTGCACAAAAGGATGGACATGATCCCCTAGAATGCTTAGCTAGTGATTGGATTTGATCCTTCCATGCAGAATAACAAGTGGCCCAAGATATTGCACCCCATAGCATAATGAAGCCACCCCCAGGTTTCACAGTCTGCAAAAGACATTCAGGATGAAACGCTTCTCTGAGCATTCTCTAGACATAAATGTGTCCGGTCATCTGAAATAGGGTGAATGATGATTCATCTGACCGTATGACTTGTTGCCACTGCTGTGGAGACCAGCCTTTATGATCTCTGCACAATTGGCGTTGCTTGAAAGCATTACTTGCTGTCACCAAGGGTTTACAAATTGCCACTCTGTTATAAATATTCACAGCATGAAGTCACCTTTTGACAGTTTTTGTTCGAACTGGGTCCTGGAGATGACTGCTCATTTCAGATGTTATCTTGGATAATGATTGCTTATGCTTTCAGGATACTGTGCACTTCAAGACCCGTCTATCCCTATCAGCAAGCTTTGACTTTCGGCCACTGTTGTGCTTTGAAGACATCTTACCCCCTTTTGTGTACCCTGTCATAATGGCTGATACCGTAATACTTGCAAACCCCAAAAGGTTTGCTGTTTCTGTAACTGATGCTCCACTTAAAACGCACTCCAACTATCATTCCTCTTTGGAACTCTGACAGGTCTGACATTTCAACTTATGACAGACAGTTTGATAGAAACATGCAACGCTGGTGATTGCTGTTGAGAAACTGATATCTTTCTCGTCATGCTCATTAGGTGGCATACTACTTCTGTTGCAGGTGCAGACTTGCCAACTTTTACGCTTTACACGTAAAATTTACGTATTTCGACTGCTGTTTATGCTTTTATGCATACAGCACTTTTTTTTATGCATTTTCGGATACTTTCTTCCTAACTTGTGTTTATTTCTTTAAAACTGAAATTGATATTAAAAAGAAATGTATTAGGTTTTAAATTGAAATGATGTTCTATGTTTGGGCCTTTTTCCCTTTTCAATATGGATCTAAGTGCACATCATCGGCAACATGATCGACATCGCACATCCATGTTGATATAATGCGCATCAAAATATTTTTCTGAGTTGCCACTGAGGCAAAGAAAAAAAAATCTTTCCAGATGTGACGCCAAGTACTTATTAATTGGTTTACCCAGTCATGACGTCATAGAGTAGAGCGAATGGGAGAATCACTTACTTGGGAGTAGGTCTTTCTCCTGTGACTTGTGCATCTCGCGTGGTGTTCTTTGTTATCAGTGCGCGCTCGTTTTGCAGTAAAGAGACATTAGTAGACAGTAGTATGAGCATACTTCAATTGATTTTCTGAGGATTATTTTCAATAAATGGCCTGTAATGGCCACTACAACAGTATAACTTATATAAAAAAAAAAAGTTATAGCAAAAAATGGGCATGTATAGTATCATATGTCAAAGGAGGAAAATTTGCTCATTGTAACGTGTGCTGGAGTGATTTCAGCATTATTTCTCATGGAGAAAAGTATGACATTTCTCGCCATGTGAGTTCGTCTAAACACGGTGAAAATGTGAAACGCGCTAACAGCAGCAAAAGTCTACAAACATATTTCAAAGAGGACAGACAGTCCAGTGGCAGATTAATGCAAATTTCTCGGGGGGGAGCGGTTAGAAGATTGATATATACATCCATTTAATGGAAGCAATTTAGGATCTTTTACATTAATCCCCCCAGTATTATTTGGAAAAACAGCAAGGAATTCAGGGGCAACTTGTTTAATAAGATTTTGGAAAGCCAACAGCAAAAAATCTTGCTTCCAGAAAACTTTTACTTCAGATTTTCTGAATAAAGGCGAAAAAGCTACTGCTGCTTCTTTGAAGTCAGCACAGTCAAATGAGAGTTTTTTCAAGTCAGTTAAGTGATTATAATTAATAAATTGTTACCAGAAATCTGGAAGATGGTGTATTAATTGATTTGCCTGTTATTCAACAACTTCATTTTCTTTTATTGTTCTTAGCTTTATTTAATACGTAAACTTAAAACAAATAATTGTGATATAAAATGCATTAAAAATAATACTCGTGCATTCTATAGTGAAAGGTAAAAAATAACGGTCACGCGTTGCATAGCAAAAAGTGTCAAAATTTCTGTTCGCGTGCTGTTTTACACATTTTGATTTTCCCAGGTTGGCAAGTCTGCAGGTGTGAAATACGTCATATTTTTCACAGGTGTTCGTATTATTTTGTCCTCCATCTTCTGTAGATGTTATTCAAGAAAGTCCAGACTTCAATGAAAACATTATTTTAAAAATTCACTATAAAAAGAACAGAATTGTTATTTCAGTAAGACTTACTAACCAGTGTCAGGAGCTGACTTTCAGTTATGACAGTTGCAGTCAAAAGGTCTATTTTATGTATTTGCAGAAAAAAGTAATCAGAAAAAATAGGAATTGCAAAGTAAATTAAAACCTCCCTATAACGATATTCAATATAATGGTAAGTCATCTATAAAATACAATCTTGGGGTCCTGCGGAATTTCCGTATAATATAATCTCCCATCGATATAACGATACATCCCTCTAGAATGATAATTTTATTGGGTCCCTTAAATTTCATTGTATTGTAGCCATAGTCAGATAAAAGAGAAAACTATCTGCGAACTCATAATAGTTCGCGATGACTAAATACATAGTGCGTATATGAACATGTGTATATGCATATGCACACCCATCTGTGCAACTTGCTTGGGCTATACTGACTTGAAAAAGATATTTCTTTTACGCAACTATCCATTTAAAAAAAAAACAAAAAACTTGGAATTACCGAAAAACTATTTGCAAGATCTTTGAATGTATCCACGCCCGGCGTGCGCATGTGCGTCTACATTATCTGACTATGATTGTGGCTTTACTGTAGTTAAAATCACTCACTGAAAATTTCTCTTATCAAAAATTGTTTTCAAAATTGGGAAATTTTTTAGTTGAGATTTTAGCAGTATCTTGCTTATGTTATTTTAAAGATATAAATTATTAAAATTTTATCTGATTTCATTTCAGCATCTGTTAGATCACATTAAGTTTCTGGAAGTTACAGATGAAGAAGGTGATTAGTTCCACAGATATAAAAATAGTTTATTTTATATGTATGTTTTTAATAAAATATTTTTTATGTGTTAAATAAAAGTTTTTCATGCTAATAACTGTTCTTTTTGTTTTGTAAAGTGTTATTGGGAAAAAGAAACTAGCCACTTTATAAACTATGTTGGCTAATAGGCAGAATTGAATAATATTTATTATGATTGGAGTTGGCACTGTTTACTGCAAACAAATAAATTTAATGTTGCTGGTTACAAGAATCAATGTTAATGTCTGCTCCCCACTGTTATAAAGACCAGTCAGGAGTAGGGATCTGTTATTAAGGTGCTTTAAACTGATATCTTATAAAATATATTGAAATTGAAGTAATCAGTTTTTCTGTAAATTCATTTAAGATCAGAATTACAATCTTCTTAGGAATTGGCATTCATCAATACATTGTATTGTAATAGATATTGATTCTTGTAATTGATTAGAGAAATCTCAGAACATGGTGATACAATCTCATTTTAACAAACTTCTCATATGAATACGCCAGATTAACAAATAAAATTTCTATTAAAAGAAAGTATTATGGAACAAATTCAGACTTTCATGAAATTTCACTTCTCAGAATTTTAGAAATCACATTTGTTATGTCAAGATTTTAACTATAGATCTTTTAAAGCACTTAGTTGAATTCCAAGTACTTGATCGGTATATTTTTGACATATTGATGAAACTTTTTAAACAAAATGCAAGATATTAAATAATAAAATTTTTTTGATAGATAATACAGTGACAATTTAACATGCAAAGAAACTTGCATATTAGCATATACTAGTAAGTTTATTCACTAAAATAGAAAACAGGCAGATTAACATGTTTCAGTGAAGGTAACGTTAATCAAAGGGAAAACTTAAGTCTGGAAAAGTCTGATATCTAATGTTATTCTGTATTCCAGTTTAGGTTAATGTGAAATCATGAAGCACTTCTAATTAAAGAAATGTAATGCCAATATTTCAATAAGGTAGGGTGGTGAGTAAGGGAGAACTCAGAAAGACCAAATTGCAGATACTAATGCAAAATTTAGGTCATACAAACTAACTACTGTAAATATAAATATTTCTCGAGTTGTTGTGATTAAGATTCCAGTTCATATGCAGTTTTAATTCCTGGAGTATGATTCGAAAGTTAAAAAATAGCTTAGAAGTAATAAATGCTTGAAGAAACATATAGTCCTGCTACGATAGCTTGGCAGTCGGTTATGTGAATTTGGTCGAGTCCACTGGGGAAATTCGGTAACAGGTTTTCCTTCAGAGTAAAATCAGGTAGCCGTAATTGGCACCTTATCGTGGATACAGGTAATTTCTAGCACAATGAAGAATGCGCAAGCGGAGCAGGTGTGCCCTTTTATTCGCTTTCACTCTGGGGGAAGGGGGGTGGAGATCGGATGACCACCAGAAATTCTCCCCACTTGGCGAAAGAAGCAGTAGCATGTAGTAACCTTTCAATGAGCGACCCCTCTCTAGGAATGAAATCGCCTAAGGTCGACTGCCAAGTTAAGGCAGCCAAACTATACTCTAGGCATTTTCACTTAAGGTGTACCACCAAAACAGGGGCGTAGCCAGAAATTTTTCATGGGGGGGGGGTTACGACTACTACAACTCATGTATACGTGTGTGTGTGATAATGTAGTGAAGAATATGCATTTTGTATGTCAAAAAATTTCTCATGGGGGGGCGTTATGACCCCCCCCCCTTGGCTATGCCCTGCACCAAAAAAAGAACAATAAAGTACCAATTATACATCTTTTGTGTGAATGGGAGGCAGAGTTTAATTGATGTGTTGACGATAAAATTTGAATGCTTTTGAAAATTCATTATGAATGGAAATTTAAAAAATCTTCAAGAGGTGGACCACATTATTTCACTGCATTTATATTGAAATGTTTAATTTTTAAAACTAAGC
This sequence comes from Cheiracanthium punctorium, assembly GCA_038373885.1. Taxonomy (NCBI): domain Eukaryota; kingdom Metazoa; phylum Arthropoda; class Arachnida; order Araneae; family Cheiracanthiidae; genus Cheiracanthium; species Cheiracanthium punctorium. The sequence continues at coordinate 39,747 of JAWZYV010015200.1, forward strand.
AATAATACGAAGAGAAATCATGCTTTTGCTACCTATCTTAAGTAATATATTTTTTATTTTTATATGCAATCTGGGGAATAGGCCATGAGTATAGCAGTTTCGCATTATTATACACCAGGGCAGTGTTATTACAGTACAGTGGATACAAATAAAATGGGACTTCTATGAAACTACTCAAATAAGCAAATAGTGGTTTACTAAAAATATATATTTTGTACTGAACTAATATTTCAATTGCGTTACAATAAAGCAAAATTACATGTTCCAAATGAAAATTAAGCAAAATCATATATATTTATTCTTATTAAATTTATTTTTAAGAAAGTGAATTTGAATTTTTGTGTCACGAATTGAAAACGAAAAATATTGATTTTGCATATTGAAAACTACTGGGTTGGTGCATAATTATCTGGAGTTTGAAAATTTTTATTTAGTTTATTAATTAAATTAATTCATGTTAATTCATCATTAAAGAGAATATACGTCGATTAAAAAAAATAATTAATTAAAAATATTGTACACTTTTATTAAGTTACAGCATGTTAAAAAAAGAAAAGCCTGATAATTATGCACCGGCCTGGAGTTACTTATACTTTCACACTAAGAACACATTTACAACTTTATATAAATATTAAAAAAAAAAAAATTATGTAGCGAAGCTGAAATACATCAATTATCATTATCATACAAAATATTTACAAATTAATTATTTCCTGATAATCGAAAAAAAATATATTCAATACGCATGCGGTTTTTTGACAATTTTCAATTTATTATGAGATAAAAAAACAACGAAATTTTCATTTTAAAATATCAACCTGTAACCTGGAGGCCATATAAGTAATTTTAGCCAAACTTCAACATGCTTTTAAATTTCTTATATTGACGTTTAAGGGTGCTCGACTCCCCCCCGCTCCCCCCAATATAGGCCTCCTTACCGGCTCGGATGGATGCCGGCTAGTAGTCGCCTAAATCTCGGTTGATAATGGGTATATAGTCGCCGGACGATGAAATCATGGGTAAATGATCGCGGGCGACGTCGCCGTGGCGGTAGCGCCAATGGTTGGCCAAAAAAATGCGATGAGACATTTCGGTCACTTCCCGGCGTCGCAGTCGACGCCAGCGCGACGTCGTGATCTGTGAAGTGCGGCGTTTGGCCAATTCTTGGCCAACGATATTTTGCTACTTGGGTAGATTTGCCGAACGCTATAGACACTTTACGCAGAGCATTTGGGATAACAATGTAAATGATCACCTCTTTCCAACATTAAATGAAATTGAATAGTCACTTCATGACTCTATGCCGCTAAAATAGCCTTTAATTTCGGATCCAACCCCCCCCCCCAAGAAGTTCGTAACTTCTTTTTTATTATTGCTTTTTTTATTATTATTATTCAAGCCCAGTGTTTATAATGGTTCGCATACCGCACTGCTGTGCCACAGTTCCGGGGTTCGAATCACGGGCTGGGCCAGGTCGACTAATCTTTTCATCCCTTGAGTAGGTCGATAAAATGAGGACAAAGCTTGATTGGGGTCAAACATTGGGACTTCGCGTCAGACTGACCACCTGGCCGAGGCATATGCATCCCCATCCGAGAGCCCATGGTCCCGAAGACGCGGTTGGGCCGCGCAGGGTTTGGCCCCGCAGAGGGGCTGTTGCACCAATGTTAGACTTTTTTTTAAACTTTGATTACTATTATTATTAATTTATATTATAAATGCACAAATGTATTTTTTCACTAGTTTTTACCTTATTTAATAATAAATATGTGCATCCGTTAAGCTATTGACTAATATTGACTAGTAAATATAGACTGATAGCTTTTAATTTAATTTACTGATTTTTTTCTTCAATTTTTAAAGTTACTTTAGTCCCGCCGTTTGTTTCGGAGAATCTCAGTCTCTCCTGATGTAGCGGCGACCCTGAAACATTAACCTAACCTTTAGACAGTTTAATCTTGGTAGGCATTGTAAGAGCAAATCTGGCAAAAAAAGAAAAAAAATTACATTACCTACATAGAATTTAATGAATTTTTTTTCTTGTGTTGCCTTCTCGGAGGAAAGAACAAATCTGAAATATTTTTGATTTACCTCCTTCAGTTTTGGAGTTGAGGGTGTTAAAGTACCCGAGAAGCGTGGCGTAGTAATAATTTAAGGCCATTTTTGCCACTTTATTGTCTTGATTGTGAGTAGCTCGGAGTTGCTTCAGAGAATTATTTTTCTTTTTATCTGATAATATGACTTGGATATTAATGTTACAAATTAAAAATTCGTTCGAAAATAGCCAGAGCTCCCAAATAAACCCCCCCCCTCCAAATACCTCCAACTTCATAAAAATATATAGTTTTTATAATGCTTTAAATCTTGGCTTTGACGTGATACAGAAAACATTTTTGCACAGTGCAGTTATATATCTTCGTATATAGTGAATCCAATTTTTATTTTTTTGAAGCCCCCCGTCCCCCAGGGACCCTCGGTACGGGACCCCAAACGTGGTCCTTCGCGCTAATTTATGCAATTTCGAAGGTTTTGTACAGCTGGCGCCGACTTCCCACATGAGAATTATTGGCATTTAGATAGCATCAACCCTGTAGTTTCATATTATGAAAAAACATTTTTTGAAGGTACAACTGTTTCCAAGAAAAATCCCAAAAAGTACAAAAGTACCTCCCTATTTGGATGATTCCACTGACACGCATGGGGTATTTCGGCGTTACTTTTACAAATTTTATCGACTGTAGCAATATTGAAAATTGAACTTATCCTATATATATCACAGATACATCCTCGATACATCACAGATACATCCTCGATACATCACAAATAGCTCTTTTACAAGTGCATTCCTGAAAATTACATTACACTGTATGGGAATGTCTATAACTACTGAACCGGTTCGAGATTTTCTTTCACTGATAGAAAGCTATACTGTTCCTGAGTATTATAGGCTATCTTTCATGCATGCAGCATAAATAGTTCTTTTACAGGCACATTCAAAAGAATTCTAGTACATTACTTTACATGGACATTTCTGTAACAACTGAACTGATTCTAAAGATTTTTCCACTGAAAGCTACACTATTCCTGAGTAACATAAGCTAAAACTTATACGTGTAGCATAATTTACAGGAACTCTCAAAATAATTCGTTAATAATGTCATAACTGTATTCGCGAAATGAGGGGAAAAATATACTATCTACATTTATTAACTCTACATGCACCATGTCTTATACTTCATTTAAAATAAGCAAAATGTAAATAATAATGTGAATAAAAGAAGTTGTCACAATTCTACATCATTTATTTCTGACTTGTATACCATTTTCCAACAAAATCGGCTAACATCTTATCGAACGAAAAGTTTAAAAAAAGAAGTAAGTTCTCAGGTTATTTAAGTACTTTTATTATAAAGTCTATTACATAGTTATTGTCAGCTCTTTTATAATTTTTAGATTAGCCATGGTAAATGGAGTAACTGAAGTAAATTCAGTTGAACCAAAAATTATCTTGTCAGTCGTAACTGTTTCTGCATCATCTTGTGGCATGGCCAAGTAAAAGAATTATAACCAGGTACTGCATGAAAATATTTCATTGTAACAATCTCATCTTGTTCTGATAAAGTAATAACCCTTCCGATGTCAAATAACTTTTCACGTTCCACTGCATAGTAAAAGTTCAGCACAATATTAGTGCATAAATTAGCGTGCCTCGTACCGAGGGGCCCTGGGGGCCTTCAAAATTTTTAACATTGGATTCACCTCATAAGAAGATACATAACTGCACTGTGCAAAGTTTTTTTTCTGTATCACGTCAAAACCAAGATTTAAAGAATTCTTAAAAACTGTATTTTTTTTTAATGAAATTAGGGGTATTTGGGGGCCCTTGTTTGGGGCGCTGACTATTTTCGAATGAATTTTCAATTTGCAATGTTAATATGCAAGGTATATTACCAGATAAAAAGAAAAAATTCTCTGAAGCACCTCAGAGCTAGACACAGTCGAGACAATAAAATGGCAAAAATGGCCCTAAATTATTTCTACATCACTCTTCTGGGGTACTTTGACCCGCCCTTAACTTCAAAACTAAAGTGGTAAATAAAAATATTTCAGATTTGATCTTTCCTTGGGTAAGGCACCACAAGAAAAAAAAAATTCATTAAATTCTGAGATGGTGATGATAACCCCTCTCCTGATATGCCCATGCAATACCTCTAAATGAGATGACAAAATTTTTATTTCATGGAAACACCTAGGCCATTGAAATCTACATTTCCAGTTTCTTAGTTACAATCCTTTTTTATTCAAATCCTAACTAATATTATAAATGCGAAAGTGAGTTTGTTTGTTTGTTTGTTTATGACGCTATCACGCCTAAACCGCTGAATCGATTAGGATGCATTTTGGTTTAGATATAGATGGGACCCTGGAGTTGGTTATAGGCTACTTAGAATTTTAGATTTTTAATTACTTTTTTAATTATTAATTAAAAACCGTTTTTACGTTGCCATGCTTGGCGAGTTTCGCCCGTATCATATGATCCATGTTTTGAGCTAACAAGAATGCTATTACTTCAATAAAGAAGCACGCGCATCTGAAAAACATTAAATAATACGGAAATTATGCCAGTTTTATGCCAAATATATCTATCTCTAATAATAAAAATGAATGTCCTCCAGACAAATCTACAGAAAGCAGATCTTTGAAAATTTGAGCATGCCTGGACGCATGACTTCGGTAAAGTGTACCTGAGGCTCGGAAATTTTAATTACTTTTCTAACTATTAATTAAAAACCGTTTTATCACCCGCACAAAATGATTTATGCTTTTGAAATAAAGCAGAAATTCTATTTGCAAAATCACATGCATTTGGAAAACATAAATAAGTATGGAAATTATGTTGATTTTACGCCAAATCAAAAAGCATAAATAAAGAAAACTGTACTTACGTATTATCCCGACGATCCGCCAAGACGAGCGATTTTTTGCCGAGATAAATGCCGGGCACATGAAATTATTAATGGTTTTGAATACGTTTGGCAACTCATTTGACGAAAAAACAGTTTGGCGGGAATGACCGCCGATAATAGGTAAGTACCAAGAAAAGTCCAGATGTGTTTCTTAAAGTTCGTAAATTTCCAAATCCTACAAATAATATAAATGTGTACGTTTATGTGTTTCGATGTTTTTGACTGAATCACACAAAAATGGTTGGAAAAATTTGTAATGAAGATAGTTTATGCCCTGGATTAACATACAGGCAACCTTTCAAGCATATAGCATAAATAATTCTTTTACAAAGACACTCAAAATAATGCTAATGCATTGCGCTCTATGGAAATTTTGTAGCTACTAAACCGATTTTAAAACTTTCTTCACTGATTGAAATTCTAGGCCTATATGGTCCTAGGCCTATATGGTCCTAAGCCTATATGGTCCTAGGCCTATAGGGTCCTAGGCGTATATGGAGAATTCCTCTGTGTGGAATTTTCTAAGGTATCCTAGCCCGTATTTTCGCGAGGTTTTTGAAAAAAACACGGAAAACTGCGAGCGGCTAGGTCGACAGGCGCGACCGGTGTTTGAACCTGGCACCTCCCGCCTTCAAGTTTGAGAGCAGAACCTCTTAGACACTGGGGGGACCCTGAGTGTTATAGGCTACCTTTTATGCATATATCACAAATAGTTCTTTTACAGGGATACTCATAAGAATTACATTACGCTCTATGTGTATCTCTGTAAGTACTGAACCGATTCCAAAACTTTTTTCACTGATAGTAAGCTGCACTATTCTTGAGTATTATAGGCTAAAATTCATGCATGTAGCGCAAATAGTTCCTTTACAGGAACACTCAAAATAATTCTAATACATTACGCTCTATGGGTATCTCTGTAACTATAGAACCGATTCTAAAACTTTTTCGCTAATAGAAAGCTGCACTATTCCTGATTAACATAGGCTAAAATTCATGCATATAGCATAAATATTTCTTTTACAAGAACACTCAAAACAGTCCGCAAATACTTTCGTAACTGTCTCTATTCGCCAAATGCCTGAAAAAAATCTAAATTTAGTCATACTCTCTTATTTTAACTGAAGTATACTACCATGCATTATACTTCATTTAAAATAAGTAAAAAGCAAATAATATTTAAATGCAGTTTCTTTAGTCGCAAACATATTTGTTATTCACACATGTTCCGTTTCTCTCGTGACCTAATTCTAAATCCCACGCGGACGAAGTCGTGGGTAGCCGCTAGTATTAAATAAATGGGACCTCCACGTAAGGCGTGGTCATGTCAAGAACTTTTTCTTTCACAATGTAAATAATAGAATAGCAATATATGGATAAATAAATATGAGACGGCAATAGTTGATTTTTTTAAATAATGTTATATTATTTAAAATAAAATTGTAGTGTTGAATCTTCCGAAAAAAAGTGTAAAAGAGGTCAGTTTTGCATTTGTTTTCAATCACAGTATATTTTAAAATAAATAAAAACTTTGTGAGGAAGTCACACATCTTTTAACACCAGTTTTTTGAGTATGTATTTTCACAGTATATTTTGTCTCGTTCACACAACCAGCTAATCCACCGAAACCAACAAATCCTACATTAGAGATGGCCAATGATTCGATGAGTCGAATCAGTGATTCGAATCTTGGTACTGAGTGGCTCAGTCTTTACACTCACTCTCTACTGATTCGAATCTCAAGCCCTCAAGGGAAAATACATTCCAAGTGCGAAGGGAAGAAAAACTTATTTTCCCTTTGCCGTTCCCAGGGATTTTCCCTTACTCTTTCAACTCTTTTCGACTCTTTACGACTCCTTTCGGCTCTTTTCGACTCTTTACGACTCTGAGTCGATAGATGATTTGAAACAGTAAATGAGTGGGTGTGGGTGAGTTGGTCACTGAGTTGGTGCAGCAACGAATCTTTACTGATTCAGTGTTTCGCTCTGTTTCGGTGATTGTATACTATCGTTGAGATTCGTTAGTTTTTCGAATCTTCTATCGACTCAGAGTCGAAAGGAGCCGAAAAGAGTTGAAAGGATGTTTCATTTAATTGGAGGGGTTTTTTTCGAATCTTCTATCGACTCAGAGTCGAAAGGAGTCGAGAAAAGAGTATGAAAGGATGTTTCATTTAATTGAAGATTTTTTTTTCGAATCTTTGGTGTTTCATTTCTTGGTTGGTCGTCGGATTTTAAAGTTTTATCTGTCTGTGGGTGTGGAGTGGGTCGAACATCGTTTGCTTTTGGCGGGGGGCATAGGCGTTACTTCCTAAGGGCAAGAGGGGTCAATCTCCCCCCGAAAAAAAATTAAGAAAATCCCTCCTTCCAACTTGTCTGAGTGATTTAATATTTGTTTAAAATTTAATGAAACATCCCTTTTCTACTTTTAACTTCAATATATGTCCCCCTGCCCCCACCCTCAAAAAAAAAAAAAAAAAAAAAAAAAAAAAAAACGGAACGTTAAGTTTACATGGTGGCGGATTTTCATGTGAAGGGAAATAGAATGAAATAAAGTTAGGATTGTGCTTGTCACTTTTAATGAAGGATACAGGGGTGGTATTAAGCGCTCTCACAAAAGTACTTTGTAGTAAGCAAAATAACATTTCGCTTTATTGCAGCAGATTTCGTTTTTTTTTTTTACCTTGTTTTTCGTTTAAGGGGAATGATTTTATTTTCTTTCGTAATTCAGAGAAATACAAAATAGGGCCTAAAGCAGTGGCGTAGTTAGTGTTATTGACAGTGGCGTAGCCAGGATTTAATTTCGGGGTGGGCTGGGTATCAAATTTAAAGATAAAGTTCAATTGTAAGCTAAGTAAAGGGTCCCATTTTTTTTGGGGGGGGGCAGCAGCCCTCAGTAGGACTGGGCCAAAAATCGACATATCGGTTTTATTTCAACATCAAATATCCGATATTCCCATTTTCATTTCAGTGAAATCTCGAATTCGATAAAGGGCAAAAATACAGGCCGGCCAGGGGCGTAGCCAGAATTTTTTTATGGGGGGGGTTATGACTACTGCAACTCATATATATGTATACGTGTGTATGATAATGTAGTGAAGAATATACATTTTGTATGGCAAAAAATTCCTCATGGGGGGGTATGACCCCCCTAACCCCCACCCCCTTGTCTACGCCTCTGAGGCCGGCGATAAGAAAATCCTGAGATCAATACCAGCTTGTGATGCTTTTGCTACTGCTTTCTCTCGGAAAGCTTCTTCTTCTCTCATCGCAGAAAAAACAGCTCCATGGTTTATTAGTCTAATTACCATAATTAATTAACGTATATCTCGGAACCTATCCACCGGAGCGCGTTTTTATTGATTCTCGACCCCATCTAGACTCAACACCCCACCGATACTTAAAATTTCGAATGCTTTGACACCAAACTTAACCTTTTAATCTTACAGGCCCAGGGGGTCATACGAAGCTCCCCTATATTTTCAATTTGGGCATTTTAAACACTAGCCTCCTCCGACGGCATCTCCAAAGTCTGGAAACCATCCCAGGGCCAATTTCTACATGTTTGCAGTCCTTTTAAGCCTCAATCATGGTTAATTAGTCTAATTACCATAATTAATGAACGTATATCTCGGAAACTATCCATCGGAGCGCGTTTTTATTGATTCTCGACCCCCCCTCTGGGACCCCCATCGATACATAAAATTTCGAATACTTTGACACCAAACTTAACCTTTTAATCTTACAGGCTCAGGGGGTCATACGAAGCTCCCCTGTATTTTCATTTCGGGCAGTTTAAACACTAGTTTTACTGGAGCAAGGAGAGAGAGATGCTAACTGCCCGAGAACTCAGCGGAGAAGAAACCCGATGAATGGGTGAAGGGTGTTTAAATAGTACGGCTTTCGGCGCAGAGAGAGGGAAAATTTCTTTAGTTGTTTTATTGATTAAAGATTCGAATCACTGATTCGAATCATCGAAGTAGTGAGTGAGTCGAGATTCGAATCAGTAAAATGAGTCGAACCACCCATCTCTATCCTACATACAGAAAGCCTAACAGAAACTTTGACATCATCAAAAGGCCTTCAAGGGTTGACGTCCTCACAGTTTTAGTTTGATAAAGTGAAACTATTTGAATTTTCTGGTGAGTGCTATAAATATTAGAAAATATCTTAAGTTAAAGATAAAAATTAAAATACGTTTGTGATACAAAAAATTCATTATGAATATTCATTTCATTTTAAATTAAAAGAATTCATTTTAAATTTAAAAAATTCAATTAAGTAAAATAGTTTTCCGCTGAGTATAGCATGATGTTCAATGAAAGAAGAAGGAATTCCTAATTTTCTTTAGCATGAAAAGGAAAAAAATACATAGAAGAATCCTCAAAATGCAAGGGTTTTATGGTATTAACATGCATGATTAGCTGAACTTAACACGCTTAGACCAAATGGTTGGCAATTCTATTTGAACAAGGACCTGACCATTAAAAAAAATGTATATTTTAAGAAGCTGCGTGAGAAATTATTCCGAATTGTAGTAGCTGTGTTGGCAATAGTTTATTTTGCGTAATAGCTTTTTTTCATAAGAATGGTAAATTTAAAAGACAGAAAGTCAGATATCTATGTTGCAGCATGCGTTACCCAGTTGTGTAGCATGAATTACCATACACTTATTATATTTTAATCCATTAAAAAAATTTTATATCCAAAACTAAATGTTGTTCTGTAATAAGAAAGGCAATTACAAACTCATAAAAATTATGGCACTTAAGAAGAAGAATTTTAGAAGAAATACAACTCTGATTTTTCTGCCCATAATTCATGTTCTTTTTTTTTTTTCCTTTTTTTAGCATAAGTTACCAAGCAATTTTAATTAATATTTCTAAAGATTAATTAGATATAATACTGTTTATGATTTATTTAAAAAAACAAATTGTAATCAGCACGAAATTTGTTGAAAGAAAATAAATGCATTTTTAGCACCAGTGTGCTATTAATTTCCCCCAGGTTTTTTGTGTAGACACTTTTTCCTACAATATACATAGCGCGTCGAGTCACTTTTCAAATGTGTTTGCCAGATAATGTGGAGGGGGGTGTTAATAAAATGTTGAAAGTTGCACACGATTTGCCATTTTTGATAACTGATCGCTAAATTTGGTGCCAATACGCGACAATTTATTATAAATATATTTCGAATATAGTTAGAAAACGCCTGGCGAATACTGTAAAAAAGTTTTAGTAGAAGATTTTAATATAGATTTTAATTCCGATCCGAAGAATTGTTTTATAGAACAGTGAAGACAAATACGGTACACTCATAGATTATGATACACTTTCCAAATGGTACTTATAAAGGTGACGTATAGTTTGACTATGCCTGGAGAAAATTGTTAAACAGTTTTGGGTGGGCGATTTCAATGTAGATTTCTATTCCGAAGAAGTGTCTTATGGAACAAGGAAGGAAAACACGGTACACTCGTGGATTATGATGTCCATTCCAAACAGTATTTAAAATGTCTACGGGATATAGTTGGAATATGCCAGAATAAATACGGCACAGTAATGAATAATGATACACTCTTCAACTTAATGGAATAAGAAATAAAAATAAGGACGACGCATAAACTTTGATACGCTTTTAATAAATAGCACTTTGGTGCGTATTTAAAATCTGAAAGTGTTTCAGATTTTTAAAAATTATGATTACACCAGTTTAAAAATATGATTTTTAAAAAAAATGTAGGATGAGTTGCTACTGAATCACCCTGGTCAATATTCCGTGGCATAGAGCGAATTACGATGCTTTTTGTAGGTGAAAATAAGCTCTTCCTTCGGAGCGCTTTTACAGTAAGTAAAACTATTCAAAGTAACTTTTTAAGTAAAACTATTCATAGTTTGTGGTGAATTTACTCCAGAATAAAACATTCTAATGGTTTAAGATAGAAAACTTAATTTTACGGCAAATAGGAAATTTCAACTATCTCTAATTGTATAATATGATATAGAAATAGATCATAATAAATCATTTTTTATCAGAAAAGTATTTCAATATTTATCTTGATATTTTTTCTAAAATTTGTATCATTCACCAGAAATTTGAAATAGTTTTTCTTTGTGATAGAAAAACTGTGATGACGCCATCTTAGAAGACCTAGAGATGACGTAAAAGCTTATGTTCTCAGGCCTTCTATATCTAGGTGGGGTTGCTTAGACCCCACTTTTATGACTATAGCTCTTACCATTCAGAAATGATTGGGGTGACAACGGACTTTAGCAGGCACACCGTATACGTTACAATTACATTTAATTCTGTAAAAGAAAAAAAATGTAGGGTTTTATTTTTTTTTTTTTGTAGTTATTGAACTATCCTTCGACTTCATACATGGAGGTTCTTTAGGTATGAAAAAAAATTAGGGGCTCGACTGAAAAAAATCTTTCAAGGGGGTCTAGGGGTGAAATTGTTGGGAACCAACGTTCCAGACAGTCTAGATACAGTACCAGAAAAAACTTTCTCCTGCATGGCGGGTTTCATTTTTGGTTGATTTAGACTCGTAAAATTTTGAAGCCAGTCTTTTGAGCTCAGGTTTCTCTTCCACTAAGGTGTACATTTTTCTCTTTCCATAGCTTAATGGGGATGAGGTAGATACTGAATGTTGTAGTCAATCCGCAACTAACCATTTTAATACTTCTTTTTTTCCTATGACAAATATGTTTAGATCATGAGAATTTTCACTTGGTAATTTCCTTTTAAAATATACTTATTTGTACCTAAATACATTAGGCGAATGCATAATCTACAAACGTAAAACAACCTAACAAAATCCTGCAAAATATAGTTATGGTCGTTCTGAATTTAACATGCCACTTAAATTATAAACTTTTTCGTCACCCACGGAGCTAGCGTGCTCAAAACCGCTAATCGCCTGTGTGTGCATGCAAAACATGTGGATGTAGCGTTTCATGTAATGTACGACGACAATGCATGTTACAGGAATAGTAAATTCAGACAGTATCTGACGCAAATCTGGATGAAGTGGAAAATACGGGAAAAACAAATAGGGCAATTCCGGCTACGACTCAGTCAGTATTTTGACATACACATGCAATTCTAACCATGTGATCCACATTATTTTGTTAGTAGTCTCTGTTTCATAAATATGAGGGACTTCTGAACAGAAACTGCGGTACTTTGAACTTCAGGGGGTCATTAATTTTAACGAACTAACCAAAAACGAAAAAAAAAATGAGTGAAAAAAATGGAAGATTTTTAAAAACGCGAATGACGAGAGGTTCCACTTAGCACAAAGATATCCATTGGTCATCTATAAGGAATCAGAGTTGGATAATGGGTATATCTATTGGAAGTCCAAGATCCTCCAGATAACATAAAATGGACCACTGTAAGAGATTTGAGGTGTGATCTCTCTCTAAGGACTAGACAACATCTGTAATATCGAAGACGTCTGTAAAAGATCTATTTCCAAGTGGCATAGATATAAATTGGGCGTCCAAAATATTCAAGAATTCTCATACAGCCCATAAATGGATATCTGTATCATATCCAGAATATCCGAGTAATCTGCAATAGCACTCTTTTGGGATGCGGTAAAATAAGTGAATTCATAACGACGCCATCTCTTATCCGCTAAGCTTTCTTCGTTCATTTTGTGAATTTTAGTGCTGCCATCTATTATCAATCATAAGAACTTCAAGTTACTTTTAAACTGAGATCAAGTTTCCATGGCTGGTTTCGAACCATTGAACTAAGGCGCGGTAGGCGAGCGTTCTAACCACCAGATAAATTCAACTCGGTTTGGGATGACTAAAAATTGAAGTGTTCGTTGTTTCAATATCGGAATGAAAGCTTTTATGTGTCTAACAAATAAAATTAGAACTTGTCTGTACACGACTTGGTATTACAAAATTTTGGGATTTCTACCTGTTTCAAGCATTTGAGACACCAGTACAACAGTAAAAACCGTACCGTGTCGTTCTATCAATAATGCTTTTTTTATTTGCACATCACGTAAGACTGACTGAAACGAATGAAATAAAATTTGGTGAGATGATAGGTGCTCACTCAACTTAAACAATAGGTGTTGAATTTTTAAACCATTCATTAGATTTTGAGATTTTCGGAAAATTGTTCCAAACTGATCAAATTTTTGTTCGCACATCACGTAAAAACGACTAAATGAAATTTAGTGACATGGTAGATGATCATTCAGCTTAAGCTACAGGCGTCAGATTTAAAAAAAAAAAAAAAAAAAAAAAAAAAAATTCTTACTGGATTTTGCGATTTTTCTGAAAATCCTTTCAAACTGCGTAAATTTTTGTTTTAATATGCATGAAAACTGCATATAATTTGCAAACAAGTGTATTTCAAAATAAAAATATCTACTTTTTACGTCCACATTGTGTATGATCTATATGGTTTTGCAAAAAAATTGCAGACTTTTTCTAGCTGGGTAGGTGCAATAGTTTTCGATTATTTATTTAAAAAAAAACTGTACTTAATTTGGATAGCTACATAGTTGTTGTGCAATAAAGCTAATTTGATGAAGTGGAGAGTGTTAATAATTATATACTATATGTTATTTGAATTGTAAGTATTATACTACAGTGCATTCGAATTTGAATCATAAATCCATCATTCATTACAAATAAATAATATTTCTGTATATTACAACGCATGCATATAATTATTGATAATTAATAAAATCACGTACATAATTATTGATTAAATCGAACAAAATCCAACCCGAGGAGAAAAATGTGTATCGCTGATGCATACCGTGCACATAAACCAGCTGTGTCACGTTGCGATCTGTGCGCGCGCTCCGTCCCACTTTTTAAATTTTAAATGTGCACACAAATCGAGGGCGAAATTTGAAATATAATTTAATTTAAAAAATCAAAATTTTCCAATGTTAACCCAGTGAAAATTGCGTTAAAATGTGTACGGATACAACAACAACAACAACAAAAAGTGAAATTATAAGAATGTTATAAATTAATGTGCAATATCCTTACAACCTTAAAAAAAATTTAATTAAAATTTTACAAAGAATTTCAAATGTATAAAATAGTGAATAAGCTTTCATAAATGCTTATTTTTTGTTAATAAAAATACAATAACGTGTGAAAACCTGTTTAACTGCATAAATATGAATTTTAGAAAGCTTCACAAGAAGTTTTCACTTCTAACGTTCTCAGCAACAGTGTAACTGAGAGTGCAACGTCATTGAAATCAGGCACGGTTGTAGATCCAGTCATTTCCAATATGCAGAAGCCATTCACTCTTCTACGTAAATAAGACGCCTAAAATGCATCTCTTATGGATATTAAGCACGCACGTCCAACAGTTTTGTAGTTTTGGATGGCAATTTAATATCTATGGGACATCCATTTCATTAACTACATACGGTGCCTACCGATGGATTTCTTATGGATGTCATAAATACATTTCCAATAGATATCTGGTTTCGGATGACTATAAGATATCTAAAATAAATAAAACCTTTGTGAAAAAAACACACATGAAAGGTTACTTCAAGGCGTAACGATCGTTTCGACCGAAAATTCGTTCGGTCTTCTTCAGACAAACCCTTCCGTCAAACAGAGCAGAGGGAGAGCAGAGAGTTCCTTCGCTCTGTTTGACGGAAGGGTTTGTCTGAAGAAGGCCGAACGAATTTTCGGTCGAAACTATCTTTACGCCTTGAAGTAACCTTTCATGTGTGTTTTTTTCACAAAGTTTTTATTTATTTTATATTATAACACCAGTTTCTTGAGTGTTTATTTTCATATTAAATATCTACACTCACTTCCAAAAGTTAAGCACAAAGATGTAAAATGCAAAAAAATAAACAAATACTGCTTTGATTGACAGAAAATTCGGCAGGAAAGTAGTATATATATTTATGCAAAAAACAAAATGAATATTTATATACAGAAGTGAAAACAATATTAAATTTTTGTAAGTTATCAGATAATGACATACTGGAGACTTAAACAGAATTATGCATAAAGTGAAAATAAACAGCCTAAAATGAAAAAAAGGACATTTATAGGGTATGTGATTCCCCGTCATCTATATATAAAGTTTACACCTTGTGACCATGCTTTAAATAAGGTGGTCAACCACCGCAGAATTAAGCAATCGCCATTCTTCTTGTAGAGCAGTTTCCAGTTAAATAAGAGTGACTGGAGGTAGGAAACGTAAAGATACAGCAGGGCCGAGAGCATCCCAAAGATTTTCAATGGGATTAAGGTTGGGCGAATATGCTGGCTACGCCATACACGCAATCCCTTTACTCTCCAGACAGTCATCGACGATGTCAGCTCTATGGGACGTGCATTATCGTCCATTAAAACAAAAGTAGGGCCAACTGCTGAAGCGTACAACGTCACAATGGGTTCTAGGACTTCATCTCTATACCGGACAGCCGTCACAGAACCCCGTTTAAAGATGTGCAGGTCTGCGCGGTAGCCTAATGAAATCCCTGCCCACACCATAATGCTTCCGCCTCGGAATGCGTGATGTTCAGCGATGTTTTGGGGCTGATTGCGTGTCCCTTGTTCACGCCATATCCTTATACGCTTGTCATCTGGCTCCAGAGTAAATCTTGACTCATCACTAAACATGACATTGCCCCAGTCAGACACAGTCCAATTGACATGTTCCCGGCCCCGCTTTAATCGTGCCCCTCTTGATTGGACGGATAGAAAAACACAAAATCGAGGTACCCGGGCGTACAGCTCACTCATATGTAATCTTTGGCGTACAGTAGCTGCAGATATCGCCTTACCAATGGACGCTGTAACCATAGATGTCACACGTGTGGAGGGCGCTCTGCGATTCCGCTTGGCTAAAATAGCAATATATCCATCTTCTTCGGGGGTTGTAACCATTGGGCAACCGGCTACGGGCCTTCGGACGACAGTCTATGGTTTGGAATTGTTTCCATAAACGTCAAATTACAGAATGATGAATGCCGAAGAAAAGAGCAACATCTGTATTCGACTGTCTTGCCTGAAGGCGCCCCACAGCTCGCCAGCGCTCTGAATCTTCCATTTGTCTTCTGGAAGTCATAGAAACACGTATGTCTTGAAAACAAACTGTAAGAAAGTTTTAAACACCTTCTATCAGCTCTTAAAAGCAATTTCTGTAACACTTCATAAAGCTGGCATCTTATAAGACTGCCCTTTTTGCATATTTCTTGACATGAAAGCGCGATTGGCTGTTACCTACCATATTTGCATACTTCCATCTACCTCTGCAGTGAATTGCATCCTCTTCAATTCTTATTGGCTTCCGGAAATTAGCATTTTCCTCTCCGTGCTTAACTTTTGCAAGTGAGTGTATAAGCCCTCTAAGGATATCTTATATAGGTAGCAATTTAGATGCCCTATAGATATATATTTTTCTCCGCATATAAATATCCTTTAAATGTCCTGGGTGTTATAGATCAGTTTGGATATCTTTTAGATCTGATTTGGACATAGTGTGCTGTGTGGGGTTTCTTTATAAAACAGTGATAAACTGTGTCAATCGAAAGCGTTGTAAAAAAAAAAAAAAAAGCATTGAGAAAGATTGTTAGAAAATAACTCAAGAGCTTTGTTAAACATCTATAAAAATGTATTATGTCAATTTTAATAACAATCGAAGAAAAATATGAATTATAAATCATCATTATACGTTATTTTGTTACAAATCTTATGATTCTGTTTTCATCTATATCTGTTATTCTATTATCATCTGTTATTCATCTATAAAAGTCGTCTACCCAAGACATACCTTCTCCTTAACACATGGCCCTCATATATCTTAATTAAAACCCACAATAATCTTCCTCTAATTTTTTTAAAGAATAATGTGTTTAATGTAATAAAATGACTAAGAAATTCAAGTGCAGTTCCTATAAATGTACCTATTTCGCAATTTTATCTAACATAGATGAAAACTCGACGAGTGCCCGAGCACATAGAGCTCTAAACTGGGACGAACGCTTGGTTCGAAATCAGGTCGGTTCTGCCGACCTAATTGCTCGAAGTAATCTGCGGTTCCTTCCGAAAGAACCTAAATATGGATCAGGACCAGAGTTGGCCAAGTCTCTGGCTTTTTTCGGGAGATTTTCCACGACAATTTTTAGACAGTTTTATTTTAGATAAAATATTTGAACTTATTTTAAGAAAAAATTTGTAGTGGGAAATCTCACGAAAAAAGCCGGAGACTTGGCAGCTCTGCAGGACTATTTAATAAGACCCTCACGTAAGGACTTCGTCCTAAATCGCTCGTGTAGATCACTGGCCGTAATTCCACAACAACCTAGATGAAATATTGTACCCAAAACCACCCATTAATGAAAATTTTCTGTCTCTTGAACGAATTATAAAATGGGAAGAAAAAAATGCGGAAATCGACAAGTTTTCACATTAGGGATATTTAGCATTCGTGTTTGTTTGTGTGATTATGGTAACGCTACGCTAGGGCGATCTGCCAAGAAAGCGGGGTTTTGCCCAGAATGCTAATTTACACTGAACACTTCATCGAGTCTTATTCTGAAATTTATAAGAAATTATCTTAAAACTCTGTATTGAGAAATAACCGAAAGCAACGCTATCTCATGGCGTTTAAGAAAAATATGTTTCGACGCATAAGAAATACACATACACATCCTAACCATCCATGCTTTAGAATATTTTGAAAGGAGATACAAGTCTTAATTTAAGAGGTTTTATATAATTTAAAGACCGAAAAGAATATTCAAGAGTGAGAGGGGGGGAAGCCTCACATAAAACTTTTTAAAAACTAGTTCCGTTCAAATTGAAAATATCCAGCTCTTGTCTACTCTACATTGTCATCTATTATTAAAATATCATACAGGCTATTATCTTCCGTTTTTTGCACTGACACTGTATTTTCATTCATGTCACAACCAATTAAAATTTAAAAGATCCATTTTGTCAGGGAGTAATTTAAATGTCACATGGGTCGACGATGCAGTTGTCATATGTTTAAAATTTCTTTGAATGTCTTTAGCACAGGTGTATTCTAAAAACATACTTTACGAAAAATTTTAAATTTAAAAAAAATGCATTCAATATATAGAGCTGCATGAATCACCATTAATATCATTGTTAAGGATAACGCTATTCAGGAAGCGTAATTACTAAATAATTTAGTGAAACAAAAATTCTCTTATGTAGCTTAATATGAGATTTATTTATCTTAATAACCGATTTATTACTTGTTTTAATATTTCAGTGTGTTCTTCAAGGGAATCAATGGTAGAAAGTGCAAAGTTATATTGCCTACATATGATAGTACTTTACATAGCTGCCAACTACTCCGGAATACAATCACCGACTTTTTTAAAATAGGAATTACAGTCTTAAAAATAGCAAATTATTTTTTTGTCTTTGCAGGTTAGCTAGCTACTATTGTGAAGAAGTACATACAAAATATAATGTTTCCGAAAAGTGGAAGATAAATAAGTCATATTTGCTAAAACTATACTTATTCAGTAGATAGCATCTAACTACAGCCAGCAGGCCAACTCACCCCGCAAAACATGTGACGTTCACGTCGGGCAAGAAATTATGCAATTTGCAGGGAAAGAGCATACTAGATAGTTTAACAATTAATATTGCAAAAATTCAAATTTAATTACTGGTGACAAAATGAAACATTTCATTTATTTGTCTGAATTTAAACTTTTAAACATTTTATCTTTCTTTAATCCAAAGGCACTTTTTTATGGAGAACATATATTTCGTTCTGTGAAGATCTATAAATTAGCATCACATATTTTTAACCCATATTTAGTGGATATGCCAAAATTTACCCTTTTCTGGGATGAAGTATGTAAAGTCTTTTATCAGGATTATTAAAATTGTATTTATAATTTCCTATGTTAAATTCAAGTTGCCAATTTAACATACAGTATCTTTTGGCGCAGCACCCTTCACTTGATGTGAAATTTCAAACTAATCTTTATGGTGTCAACAACCATACTCAGCCAGTTAAGAATATATAAGCAATACGTGAAATCAGCCTGCAAGGTATTAGCAATCACCACTTCCTTTCATCTAATGGAAGTTTACATCTCAACAACATGTACTCGGAATTTCCTATCAGGTACAGATGTGCATGGGAAACCTAGATCCAGAATAGTAAAGGTAGAATTTAAATCAAAATAGATTTTTTTTTCTACTCCGCACTGACGCCCTGACTCAAGAAAGGCTTCTTTTGCTTAAATCTACAAATTCAAGACAAGGTCTGTCCGGGTTTTGGTGAGCAAGACGGCTCTGCACGAAATTTCACCAGGCTTGTGAAGGGACATGCATACCGGAATGTGTTTCTATGTCAAACGACGTGCATGTCGTTTGACACAGAAGTGAAAAATGAACAGGGCAAAGGTTCTTGCAAGGCAGCAAAAATTGAACAAAATTTGTTTTAATTTATATCGCATATTGTATATTAAGTACTACATATTATATCCCTTAAATTTATTTTTGGCTAAAGGGGATTAACCCCCTAACTTTTTCTTGCTATAATAAAGTGTCAACATTTTCATAGTTATCCACTGTATAAAAGTGTCTATTATGTCATTTTATCCCAGCAATTATACAGCATGACAATCGAATTTCACTTTCAGTCGCTGAAAGTACACTAGTTTACAGTGTTCCAATAAAACAACGTAGTTTAAAACTTCGTGATTTTTACTTAAAGAAAAAAGAATGAAAACTGCGGAGTTTTAAATTGTTTATCATAACTTTGGTTTAAACACATGTAACCAATTTTTAAGCAAAACTCCTTCTTATGTAGATTTTTCGTACTTATTATCTTCTTCCTAAAAACCATACACGCTATTTTGACGTTATAATGATACTTCTTATAGAGACAAATTAATGACGCACGAAAAATTATATTAAAAAATTGTGCATTATTCCTCTATTTGTGCCTCTGATCCGGATAGTAAACGGTGACGGGGTGATTATAACAGTAGCAATCAGCTGGAAGTAAATAAGTTTAAGCCACTGATTTACCCATTCACATCGTATGACGAACAGTAATGTCAACAATGCCTTCGTCATTGAAATTGGGTCCCGCCTACTTGGAAGAGCAGCTTTGCTTTTAATAAACACACACACACACAAAATGTTTAATTTATAATGCACTGTTTAATTTTTCTTCTCTATGAATCTATTTTTCTTTAAATAAATCTGGTTTTTTTTTCAGCTCACTAAATTCAGATTATATATAATAGTTGGTAATATGCAATTCATAATTTGTTTCACTATTAGTCATAGTTTTCATTACGAGGGCGTTTAATGTTTTCTCCTTAGTAATTAAAGTATTTTCTAGATTTGAGAAATGAAATAAAGCGTTAAATAAAAAGTTAAACTTTCCTCGAAAATTAACCGTTAAGTAGATTTAAAATTAGATAACTACCAAAATGCTTGACATAAAATAAACTCGAAGTGAAAGGATCAATTCGTTGCTAATGAACAATCCGAACTATAATCTACTTTTGAAAATAATCTGTAATATATTTAGCGAATTTTCGCTTCGACTACAGTACCCCGAAATTACACGATATGTGAGACCTTGCGGTAACTGTGTAAGTCAAAGTATGATTTTGCATAAAAATTATGTTTAATTGGGGTCGGAGGCTGACAAAAAAAGTCCTATAAAAAAGCTTAATAAAGTTTTAGATAATATATACATTATATGACAAATTACACTATTACATTCGTTAAGTTATCTCTAACAAAAGAATTCCTTTTGTTAGAAATAACTTAAGGCCGTCAAATCGGCTAAAATCAAAGCCGTCGAAAAGCTGAAATAAAACTGATAAAACATGGCTCCGTACACAACCAACACCTCCTAGACATAGAAAGACTAACAACTAGTACGTCACCAAGCTTTTACGTTATCAGTAGGCCTTCAAGAATGACGTTATCACAATTCAAATCTCATAAAGTAAAACTATTTAAAATTTCTGGTGAATATACTCACGCACAGCAGCATTTAACTGATTTAAGATAGAAAATTTAATTTTACGGCAAAGGGCAATTTTTAACTGTAACTAATTATGTAATGTAATAAGGAAATAGATCACAATGAATTGTTTTGCATCACAAAGGTATTTTAATTTTTATCTTTAGCTTAAGATATTGTCTAATATTTGTAGAATCCACCAAAAAATTTAAATAGTTTTACTTTATGAAACCAAAACTGTGATGACATAATGACATTAGGGCTTCAGTTGTGAGGCTGTCTATGTGTAGGAGGGGTTGACTCAACACGTCCGCCTATTAAAATGCATATTTTTTCAAGCCACCGGACTCAAAGTCAGGTTCACATGAGCAATAAAGGAACTGCTAAATGCATAATAGGTTAACTTCATTTTTATTCGTAATTGAATATACAAATGAAACTTTCTGGTGAAAGCTTATCTATTTAAAGGGTGCAAGGTTTGAATTAAACAGAAAATTATTTAATTAAATAATTAATCCCTTCATAAATTGATATAGGTCCCCTAACTCATATAAAACACATTTTAATTAATATAATAAGAATTGCTAAAAGTAATTTTTTTAAATTTTGCAAATTCATTTAAAGTACTTTCTGGATCTGTTTCCATCGAAATTTGGCTTGGTCACCATTCATTTTTTTTCGAATATTTATTTAACAATTTATAAATCCTAATTAATATAAAAAATTGTAATAGTACATTATTTTTTATTAGTTCAGTTCTAATAGTACGAATAAAAATCACTTTCTTGATATCAGTTTTAAATGAGATAATTTATCTGCCGTAAGCTTAAACCTTTGTAATAACAAGTTTTTAACGTATTTATAATTCTGAGTCTTCTCATTTGGCGATATCGGCTGGTAGCACACCGATCAAATAAGCAACCCATTTAGAATCAGGCACATTAAAGAAGTTTAACTGCCTTTCAAACGAATTCAAAAATAAACCCATATCATCTTCCTTTGGACAGAAAACTGGTAAAAGTTTTTGTACTTCCAAGATAGACTGATTCATTTCTACACTAGCTCTATTAATTTCGGTTGGCAAGCCTAACCTATGAGCTTCGAGTTGGGACCTAAGCCTTTCTATTTCGAGATTCTTGTCATTAATTATTTCTTGTTCTTTTAATTTCCGAACTTCAATTATATTTGATAGGACATCTTTTACAAACACTTCCTCATAATTCTTAGACTTCATAATTAAATTTCTAAGATCTATAATCTTTAAGTCTGTACTAACTTCTTCCTCACCAATATCTTGGGCAAGCAGGATTAGATCCTCCTTCCGCGCCTTACCCAAATACGCCATATTTCCTGAATTTAAAGTAAAACGTCACTCATTTATCTGTACCATTTTTACGTTGGGCGCCACTTTTAGCTAGCTGTAAACATCATTTTATTTTTACAACCATTACAAAATCCTCTTACAATATTTTCTTGCAAACATCTTTCACTAAAAACTTTAGAATACCAAAATTAGGCGAATTACTGGATAAATGAAAATCGCGAGCTCGCGCCATTTTAGTTAGTTGGGTGGATTGTAACTAAAAAGGATGACGATGCTTTGACGTCATTTTACGATTGTTACATCATGAATTATTGTATTGTATTTTAACATAGGAGAAAAGGGATTTTTGAAGCTCATAGCTCATTCATTTTCCGTTGAAATGTTTTGAAAATTGTAATCCGGGTTTAAAATGAGCTAATTTTTTATAAATGAAATCTAAGTACTGGATCTCAGTACTGGAAATCACTGGAAAAAAGCTGGTCCGTATTTACATATGGGAATGACCTCTTATGCAAATTTTATCGGCGGCAAATTAAAATGTGCGCTAATCGTAAAGACAGGTATATGTAACTTTTCTGTATGGCGAACGACGGCGGAGCAAGTTACTTAGCCATAGCCGGGTATGGAGAATGATTTTATGTGAAATAGGGGAATGAGTATAGATAATTTTCATGCAATAAAACAAAAAAGAAATAAATATTCCTTATAAAAATATTAAATTTTAAAATAAATCTTAAATCGTAAATTTTATTTTATAAAAAAGGCTATACATCTGCGAAGCAAAAATTAACATAACTAAAGAAACCACAAAACTTTACAAAGCTGTAATTTATTTGCTTCGAAATTGACTTTGAAAATACCAAATATTTACTATTTTTGTATAAAATAAATCTATTTTACTTTACAGAAGGCGATTCTATTAAGTCAGCGCAAAATTTGGAGGAGATAGTGTGCATCACAAGCGTTAAGGAATGTATAATGCATAAAATTGTAAATTATTGGAATATACAAATTTTAAAATTTGCACAGTAGGTGGAGTTAACGCCAGCTACAATATGCGTACTACACCGCCTATTTTACAATTTCATACGTGTAATAACGCACAGAAAATGTTACTTATATAACTGTACGATCGTTTCGGCCGACAAAATTTTCGGGCTTTTTCAGCATTTAACACTCAGCATTACAACAACACTAACATTGAGTTTGATGTGCCATTTGGCAGTCCATATCAGGATGAGATTAAGGTGGTGTTGAATTGTTTTTTGTAACGTGGTCTTGTAGGTCGATCTGCCGATAATAGCCGTGTCATCCGCGAATAATGCTAAAGTTGTATGCGCGCTTTGTGGAAGACTGTTGGCATAAATATTGAATAATGTGGGCACAAGTACGGATCCTTGGAGGACCAAGCTTGAGATGGGCTGCTCGTCAGACAGGGCATTGTTAACCTGGACGACGAGTCATCGGTTTTGTAAGCAGTCATGAATGAGTTTTTCACAGAATAAAACTATTTAAAATTTCTGGTGAAAAACACAAATTTTAGAAAATATCTTAAGTTAAAGGTAAAAATTTAAATACCTTTCTGATAAAAGATTATTGTGCCCCTTGTGTAATGTATATGTGATAAAATGTTGTGGCAAGGGAATGAAGAGATAAGACTTGCGTTATATCGCTGTACTTGACGAATTGTGAATATCAACTACACACACAAAATTTACTGTCCACATACGCATTACAAATCCTCTTGGCGTCGAAAAAAATATCCCCAAGGCTTAGTGAACGTGGATACATTGAAATATTCATTTATAGAAGTATGTTTTATAAAATATGCAAAAAAATACTTTGTGAAATGTTACTCTAAAACCTTTCATAAATATTATATTGCATTCGTATGCATAACAGCTATGTACCATTTTATTTTAAAATATAACTATGAGAACGGAAATGCGAGCACTGGCAGTAAATGATCCACATAAAATCAAGGAGACTTAGTTGCATGCGCAAGAATTATGCGCATTAGATCTTGCTACAAGTCAGCTGATTTAACAAGTGCCTCAAGATTGGGTTGCCAAAGCACTCTCTATTCCTTACGTTCTATTCTTCTTACAAGAGATGCAGGAGAAAATAATTACGTCAACACAGTATCTGAAATATTCCAATCAAAATTTTATAGTTTTACATTCACCCATGGAATAGGTGGAAGAACTTACAAAACCTGATAAACTCTGCAAATCTGATAAAATTCCGGAAGTACCGTACACGGGACCTCTCCAATATCTCATGGGAAAGGAATATAAGCTATATTGGCGTGCTTAGTTACGTTCGATTTTCAGAAGCATTCGAAAGCTGTGACAATAGGGGTTGAGCTTCTCACTAGTAGAATATTTTTTAAAAATTGAAAATAAGCATTTAAATTTTTCATCAGCACCCACGTTCATTACATACATTAAAACCTTTATCCAAGGAGTGGCAACTGTGACATTTTAAAATTACTTTTTTCCCTCGAAACTCTTAAAAACTTTGTTGTTGAGCTGTTGATGAAAATTAAGTTTTCAAGAAATAGTGGTGTAAAAATAACACTACATATCACTAGGTGGCGCCACGATAACTGCACTTCCACTTCTTGAGTATTTGGAGAATGTGGAACGGGAAAATTCTCTGATTGCGTCATTATCCTTCTCGATATCCTTATTTGTCATTATCCTTGATCCTTAGATCCCAGTCCATGTACTATACTGCAAGCATGGGACATTTTGCCCAGATATGACGATACTCTAAGAATTTAAACAGCGTTCATACTGGAGCAGTCGTGTATGTTTTTTTTTATTAATTATATGTTAATTACGAGATCTTCTAAAAATTCTTAACTAAATAACTGAAGGATAAAATTTGTGTAGCAAAGCACATTTTAAAAAACATAGTATGTTTTAAGAAAATTTTTTGTAAAATGGTTCATATCTGGGGCATCATATCCTTCAATGGAGTTTTTGTTTGATTTTCAAAAAGCTATGCATTATAAATTGGTACAGCATATTTTTTAACCATCTGACACCCTGGGACAAAAATTCCTGTTGTACATTTTTAGTTTTCACAGCCCAGAAACGTTCTTCTTAGCAAGGAACTGCACAGTCTCATTTATGCAATTTCAGTCAGGTGAAAATCCATTTCTATATTTTTTTTTTTTTTCGGATGCGGTGAAAGGGTTGAATATTAATTTAGAAGTGCTTGAAATATGTCATCATTATCATAAGGTGCATATTATGTAATTCTGTTACATTTCCCAGCCTCTTTCTGCTGTTCATTACAGGGAAATTGCAACATTTCGTAACGTATGCCATATTTCCCTTCCTCCACCCTATGGGCAACAACTTTGGTTCCAGTAACTTCCTACAATAGCGATTAAAATATCCTGCCAAAATTTCAGGTCAATATTTCAAATACATCATGAGACGTGGCATCTACAGTAAAGAAAATTGAGGAAAACACACTTTTTCAGAAAATGCGTTTAAGTATTTTTATACTGTGCAAAATGCTATCATCCAATTCATCATTTTTGGTATAACTTAACTTCTAGTTATCGTAGGAACAAAAATAAATCGCCGAATTCGGCACGGGAAGAGGTACCTCCTAAATTTTGTAATCTGGCTTGATCTTGATAAACCTTAAATTTGGACAAGCCTCATCAAACTAGTAAAAGTTTCTTTGAAAACCTATTATAATGTTCCAATGAACCCTCGGCAGCACTAACTGTGACTTCCCGGATAAAACAATCTGTAAAAGCCACACGGTGGTCTTACTTAATGATACTAACAGCTCCCTTTCAATTATTATACATACTGTTACTGTGCAATTGAAGTATATAATGTCAAATTCACACTCTCCACTTTTGCAAAGCTTGCATTTTAAATATTTTAACAGCTATACCAGAATTATTACAGGTTTAGAACTAAGCACAAATAATTGAGGTGGCACCAAACATAGCTGCGAACTTTTCTGATTTTTTCGGAAAATATTTCACCACAATTTTCAAACAGTTTTATCTTGTATTAAAAATTTAAACTTTCCAGGACTGGCAGATACGAAGTCTTTCAAAAAGGTTAAAATATTCGGCCGTTTTACAGCAAAGGAATTATATCCCACAAACAATGTGGCAATATCTAATGTTTATTAACAGTGTTTCTGCACTATTCTAAGAACTATCAGGGAGAATGTGAGTTGATTCTGTGCTCTTCAGCTTATGTTCCCCAATTATGTTCAAAGTTATTTATATATTTATGCATGAGGGGTGCAGATACAAAATGCACTGTTACAAATTTTGAAGTTCTTAGAAAAATTCAAAAGCACTGCTCATTATTAACAAACGTGACATAGTGGTACTTTTTTCTTTGATATATTTTAGCTGCCATAACAAATATTTGCACATAATTCTAAACCGGTAATAATCCTGGTAATGATAGAATTTCATTTAAATATGA
>JAWZYV010015201.1:0-107540 GCA_038373885.1 Cheiracanthium punctorium
GGTTAATTATATTGCGAATCGTTGGCATGTATACCTTGACACTAAGACATAGCAATCAACTACTACGGAATATAATTAACCAATTTATCTAAACATGATTTTTCGGCTTAAAATATAGCAAAATTTTTGTACTGCACGTGGGAGCTTGTTACTACTTTGAAAAAATAATTTAAAAATATACTGTTTACGAAAAGTGGTTAGTTATATTACGTAGTAGTTGGCAGCTATGCACCCATATTTATGTCACTTTTACTTTCAGAATTAAGATATTAATTTTCAGAGACATCATTAATAGATTCGTACTACACACCTGTTATCTAATATGCATTGCCCTATTCCTTTCCCTTAAAGGAAGCTAAATATTGATGCCCTCCCCATTCACTGATGCTCTAAAGTTTCACTCTAGGGCAATAAATTTTCATAATTGGGATAATTGAAGTTCGACAGAACTATTTAGCAAGTAAAATATAATGTTTGTTTTGGAAAATTCAAAGTTAAGCTCCCCTGACAAAATTAATTTATATTTATATTTAGCATACATTGGTCTAAACTTCAATTCCAGAAATAATTAGAGTTCAAGACTACATGTTAGATTTCAAAATAGGATGTCTTGAGACTACTATGTAACAAGAAAAAATGTTTGTTTTTCAAACTAAAGCATTGATCTATCGCACATAAGGCTGAAAGCCCCTACCTGTCCCCTTTATTGACTACTGCATTTCGTTCTAGGGATGGACGCGAGACGCGAGAATTCTCGCATTGTCTCGCGTTCTCGCATTGTCCCGCGAGACGAGACAGGCATTTTTTTTGCGAGACGAGACGCGAGACGAGAAAAAAAATATTTTGCGGGACGAGACGCGAGACGAGACAGAGTCTTGTCTCGCGCGAGATTTCTCGCGAGAATTCTCGCATTTTCTTCCGTCTCGCATAAATACGATCTGAAAAGCGACAATTTGCCTGAAGCCTCTTCCGTTTAACTTGCGTCTCCTTCGTTTTCGGTCCTGGTATACTATCAGCACTCTACAATACGCACAAACACGTAACATTTAAAATTAGAAGAGACGAGAGATATACAAAACACACAAAGGAGAGGATAAAGAAAGAGGCGGAAAAAAAAAGAAAACAGAGAAGAGTTGAAAGAAAAATAATAAGTAAATAGGAAAAGCGGTACGGTATGTTCAAATCTGACCACTTTTAGACGGGGCCCGGGGCATTAAGTTTGGGGCCCCCCCTTACTGTCCCCTTTTTTACGCATTAAGCCCCTTTACTGAGCCTACCTTTTTTAAGCATTTTAACCCAGTTTTGACCGCTGTTGTACTCGAAAATTGCATTAACTGTAGTTTAGTATTTAAGTTAACTGTAGTTTTTGTACTTTTATCAAATCGTATTTATCACCCCAAAAAAATATCTCTAACTTGATCTAGTGATAGACAATTAGGTAATACCTATATTATAGAGGAAATTCAGTGTTTTCCCCACAATTACTATTTCAGTACATATGAATTCATAATTTAGATAATCGGGATATATATGGGCCCCCTTTTTCTTCAGGGGCACCGGACTACCGCCCCCCCCCTTGCCCCTGTGATAATCGGGTTTCGGGTATATCAGAGGGAGATTAGAAGTAGAGCAACTTGCATTCGCATTGATGCTTAGTCTGAGTAGGTTGAAATATGGTTGAATATCCTTGGTTGAAATATCCTTGTACCGATATTATCCTCAAACTTTCCCGCACGTTGCGGCGCGCGTAGGGGGGGGGGGGACGCCCACCCTGGTGACAACTTTCTAGGGGCGGTTAAATCCCTATCGTTGGCCTATTTTAAAGAGATTTAAATGACATTTTTTATTCTTATATATTAATATCGGACGGAAAGAAATGCAAGCAATTTTTTTAAAACTATTTCTCTTTTCGTTTTTATTATCATGTTTTCCTTCCTTCGGCTTGCAAAACTTCAGAGTGTGACACATTTTCGTGTAAAAATCTCTCTATTCTAAAAAAAAGTAAAGGCCGCTGTCGCCGCCGCTGTCAAAAGCTTGTCAGCGTATCTCCTCCTAAACCGCGGGGATTTGAGTTTCGACTAAGGTGCCCACAGATTCGAAAAATTCCGAGGAACCTGCTAAGTTGATTTAAATTTAGAAAATCGAATTATTTTAGAAGATATTAATAAAAAACTGAAAAAATAAACCGAATGGTTGCCAGATTTGGCATAAAATCATTCATTCCTTTGCAAGAAAGCGTTTCCAAGTATCTAGAATCGCGTGAAATTTACAAACATGAGTTAGAATTACGCCCATTTTACGCCAAAATAAAAACTATGAAATAAGTAACTCAAAACACAAAGTTGACAATTTTCAAATAGTAAGTTCGCTTAGACAACAGGAGTTTAGAATTAGCGATTATTCCTTTTTCCAAAACAGAATAACTAATATCTTGAAAATAAAAAATAATTAAAATGCAGATTATTTTAAAGCCGGTTCTCGTCCAGCTGGATTATTTGCTACCAGTAGAAATATTTGGCGGCGTTAACTATGCCATTATAGCAGTATTTGCTAGCGCGACGAGATGGTATAATTCGTGGTGCTAAGTACGCCAATCTGCAAACGATTATGTAAATGAAAATATGGATAATGGTTTTCCGGTAACCTTACATGAACAGTAATTATAGGTTGTGAGCATGTGTAAATCGCCAAATAATGAAAAGTCGCCATTGGTGGCAAGCTATCCTATCTGTTCGTAGCTTTTATTAACTTTACATGTACGCAAGTCGCCAAATAATGAAAACTGGCAATGGGTGGCAAATTCGAAGGGTGTCCAATAGGTTTTACATTATTAAAAATACAACTGAAACAGATGTTTTGATTTTATTATGCTTTAGCTCCTAATTAATATAACTTTTGAATGGCAACATTGAAAATCATTGTGTTTCTGAAGAGTGCAAATAATTTTTCCAGCGATTATAAGCGGAGTCCGCACGCCAGGTGTAGTATAGCTCAGGACCCGTACAACACGGATTCCCATAACAAAATATCTTCCGTGTTATGAGGGGGAGGGGTTCTACTGTAGTGTGAAGTTTAAATTTTTATGTACCAATGAACATGCAAGAACCAAGCAATGCGTAGCTCAGTAACATTCTATCTGATCCAATCTTCGGGTTTTGTCTGTTGAAATTATGTCTTTTTTACGAATAAGCCTGATTAGGGGCCGAATGTCTCATACGAAAAGTGAGCGTAGCGAGTCTGGGGGCCTTGGCCCCTAGTGATACAAAAAAAAAAAAAAAATCACTTCACCAAAAGCTATAGAGGCAATGGGGCTACTGTGCACTTAAAAATCAGGCCACTGACCTTGAAAAATTATCGGAATGTCAATTTTCAATAGAGATAAATACAAAATACATGAATATACCTCTGTTTGCGCCCTTTCGGATGCCCACTCCTTTACATTTTTTATTCCCCCCCCCCCACACACACACACGCACACTCACATTCATTTGAAAAAATAAACCCATTTAATGTTGTGCGGTTTTTCTCTTTCCACTGGTTCTTCAAAAACTGTACTATGTACTTTTATCAACAGTCACCCAGTATTCATCATGTCCAGTGGCGTACGCAAGGGGGGGAGGGTTTGGGGGTTCACCCCTCCCCCCTTGTCAAAATTTTTTTAACAAAATGTCCACAAATTTTCAATTTTTAGCTTAAATATTACGTTACACAATATTACATTTATACACATTTAATTTATACACATTTATACATTTACACACATTTATTTTAGCTTAAATATTACATTTTAACACAAAGTTATGTCTATAACCCCCCTCCCCCTCTTGAAGGAAGTCTGCGTATGCCACTGATCATGTCAAGAAAGAAGAAAAAAAAGTAATAATAAACACAAAAATTGTCTTTCAAAATGAGCAAAAGCGCTATACTTATAAAGAAATATTGTAAAATACTACTATATGTATAAGATCTTTTCCTGTTTTAAAACTTCACGCTATGAGATGAGGAACAACCCTCGCAGAATTTCTCTTTATCCTTAACGCTTCCTCCAGTCATTTAAAAAGACAAACTTTGAACACAGGACTGGGGCCGAAAGGAAACGCATGCTTTGTGTTGAGATGCCAAAGCTTTTTTTTTTTTTTTTTTTTTTTACGCAGAATATCAGGTATCGGAGGGTCCCTACTACAGAGTTCCAGTTAAAACAGAAATGTCGGGAGAGAGATGTCCCGAGGACATAATTGCCCGGTGTCTTTTGGATTTGCCGACACGATGGATGACCTCTCACTCCAGAACAGAATGGACCTACGGAGGGCGAGCTATCTCAGCACGTGGAAGTAGGTGGGCTATCACCGGAAGAATTTTTTTCCCTCAACAATAGGACACCTCCGAACAGATTGCGAGATAAGGCGCCAGCCAGAGCGGTGACAAGTTGCAAGATGACCGCTGCTTTCACAATTGACATGAAGACTTCCGTTCGCTATTCCACCCACAAACAACTATTGAGTGACCGTTTTTTTTTTCCCGGAAAAAATACAAGGGTGAGGAATTAATGTATCGAGAATTTCGCTAATGATCGGTTTCCAGACAAAAAATAAAGTATGTGGATTCTGGACACTGGAAAAGACACCGATATATGGTTATTTTCTATCATCCTCCAAAGGTATGGGGGGGGGGCTCGAGCCCCAAAGCCGCCCCCCATTTCGTACGTCACTGCAGAAGCGTAACCATGGAGTGGGATATCGGGATATACCTCCCTGCGAAACTTTCAAAATTAGTTATTAAGAGCTTTCAGATTTTTGTCGTCAATAAGAAATTAAGTTTATCAATACAAAATTGTATCTTATACAACCCCCTCGACAAAATTTTCTGGCTGCGCTCTTGCCTCATTGTCTAGCATATAACGACCATGTTACATCCTATGTCACTATTAAAAGTCGCGTTTTTTCCGCTCACCATTGGGGAATAACACTCAACATACAACATGGTAAGATGACTGAATTGTGAGGGTCTCTGTGAAGGTTCTGAAGGCAGGGTTCTATCCTGCCGTGCGGCTATCGAAGTTTTGGGCGGTTTTCTCCAGATGTAACGTGAATACGCGTTAGAGGTCCTCCTCCCATTGCACCCCTTCTAAGCAGATAGCTCTTTCGTAGCTTTACCTTAACACAAAACAACACAGAAACATTAATAAATCATCAATATAGCTATTATGTGTTCATGATGTAAGTAGTATTATTCCTTATAAAAGCGTTTTTAGCCATTAATAGAGCACTTGGTTTGTAACAACAAGGTATTTTTAATTTCATATACTGAAGTATTTAATGGATTTTACATGAATTCCAGCTGGAATATAACATTTATTTTTATTTTTAACTAGCTGAAGTACCCGTCCTCGACGGGTTAGTGAATGCAAATTTCCAAAAAGCAAGAACTTTCGTCAGCATTGTAGGAGTACACAGAATGAATCATAAGCGTAAAGTTTTCAAAATTATTGGGGGGGGCGGGCCCCACAACCACATATATTCACGTCAGTGGCGTAGCCAAGGGGGGGGGTTAGGGGGGTCATAACCCCCCCCCATGAGGAATTTTTTTCCATACAAAATGTATATTTTTCACTCCCTTATCATACACCCGTATACATATATGTGAGTTGCAGAAGTCGTAACTCCCCCATGAAAAATTTCTGGCTACGCCACTGATTCACGTACATATAACTTAGTAATAGCTGCCAACTACAATGGAATATACATAACCACTTTTTCTACATGATTTTTCGGCTTAAAATATAGCAAAATTTTTGTGCTGCACCTATGTAGGGTAAGTATCCATGTTAGTATCTTCCTACCATGTTATAAGTTAAAAATAGAAGCAGTGTAAAATATCCAAAGGAGGAAAAAAAAACATTTTCGATGAGAGAGTGTATTTTAGACACATCTGAACTTTTCTTTATTTCATACTTTACATTGCATAATCTGATTTTAATGAACCAGAGCCTGGTGAGGGCAGCTTATAGTAACATTGTGTGTTACGTGGCGTCACAAAGAATACTAAATCATGATTGAAATCAAACGAAGAAAATTTTTAAAAGTCCAAGTAAAGGTTTTTTTTTAACGTTTGTAAATGGCGTGAAATACTATTTTTTTATGTTAGCATAAATTAATTTTCTGTATTGAGTGGTAAATTATTGGGTGGGCTCAGCCCCTATTCACAATTTATTGGGGGGCTCGAGCCCCACGGGCCCATATAACTCTACGCCTATGGAATGAATGTAGTATGTTGACAAAGTAAAGAAAGCGAACTTATAATTTTTATGTATTGTTAAAATATTACAGGTTACAGAGTAACTAAGTAATACCATTTGATTCGCTTTAGTCGTAATTATGGGATGCGCGAATGAATATATACACATACTGAAATAATTTTCGCAAAATCTCAAAATTTAATCAACATTTTGAAAAATTGGAAGCCTAGAATTTAAGTTGAGTGACAACCTATCATGTCACTCAAATTCGTTTCATTCCCTGCAGTCTTTATTTCGTGATGCTGGAACAATTTTCAGCATTTTAAAACGATTTTCGCAAAATCTCAAAATGTAATCAAAATATTTTTAAAATTCAACGCCTATAAATTAAGATTAGCAACTACCTATCATATCACTAAATTTCGTATCATTCGTATTAGTCGTTATTACGTGAAGTTTGAAGAAATCATCATTGAACGTATTTTGAGAGAATTTTCACAAAATCTCAAAATCTAATAAAAATGTTTAAAAAATTGGACTCCTATAGTTTATGTTGAGCAACCATCTATCATGTCACCAAATTTCATATCATTCGCTTTAGTCATTATTACTTAATGCGGGAACAAAGATTCACTCAGTTTTAAACGATTTTCGCAAAATCTCGAAATCTGATCAATTTTTTTTTAATTAGATGCTTATAGTTTAAGGTGAGTGACCACCTATCATTTCACCAAATATCATTTTTTCACCTTTGCAGTTATTACGTGATGTGCGAACACAAATTTACGCAGTTTGAAATGATTTTCGCAAAATCTCAAAATCTAGTCAAGATTTTTTTTAATTCGACGCCTATGTTTTACATTGAGTGAGCACCTATCATGACACCCAATTTCATATCATTCGCTTCAGTCGTTTTTACGTGATGCTCGAACACAAATTTACGCAGTTTGAAAGGATTTTCGCAAAATCTCAAAATCCAATCAGGATTTTTTAAAAATTGGACGCCTATGTTTTAAGTTGAGTGACCACCTATCACGACACCCAATTTCATATCATTCGCTTCAGTCGTTTTTACGTGATGCTTGAACACAAATTTACGCAGTTTGAAAGGATTTTCGCAAAATCTCAAAATCCAATCAGGATTTTTTAAAAATTGGACGCCTATGTTTTAAGTTGAGTGACCACCTATCATGACACCCAATTTCATATCATTCGCTTCAGTCGTTTTTACGTGATGCTTGAACACAAATTTACGCAGTTTGAAAGGATTTTCGCAAAATCTCAAAATCCAATCAGGATTTTTTAAAAATTGGACGCCTATGTTTTAAGTTGAGTGAACACCTATCATGACACCCAATTTCATATCATTCGCTTCAGTCGTTTTTACGTGATGCTTGAACACAAATTTACGCAGTTTGAAAGGATTTTCGCAAAATCTCAAAATCCAATCAGGATTTTTTAAAAATTGGACGCCTATGTTTTAAGTTGAGTGACCACCTATCATGACACCCAATTTCATATCATTCGCTTCAGTCGTTTTTACGTGATGCTTGAACACAAATTTACGCAGTTTGAAAGGATTTTCGAAAAATCTCAAAATCCAATCAAGATTTTTTAAAAATTGGACGCCTATGTTTTAAGTTGAGTGACCACGTATCATGACACCCAATTTCATATCATTCGCTTCTGTCGTTTTTGCGTGATGCTTGAACACAAATTTACCCAGTTTGAAACGATTTTCGAAAAATCTGAAAATCTAATCAAGATTTTTTAAAAATTCGACGCCTATGTTTTAAGTTGAGTGACCACCTATCATGACACCAAATTTCATATCATTCGCTTCAGTCGTTTTTACGTGATGCTTAAACAAAAAAAGCGTCACGGACAGAATGACAAAATGACAGAATGACAGACAGACAAACTTTTTTTTGAGGGTCGCATCGGATTCCCGGGTGCTTGAAACGGATAGAAATCGCAAAATTTTTGAATTCCAAGAAATGTACAGACAAAAGTCTAATTTTATTTATATAGATTTGGGTTTTTATACAAATAATTATCGAATCATTTGTATAATGAATGTAAAATAATGTGAACTCTGATTATTGCACAAGTAAAAGAAAAAGACGACCAACAAATATTAAAATATTTTGCAAGAGGGACTCAAACCATTGGTTTTTGGCAAAGACATTAGAATATACTCGTTCTAGTATATTCTAATGTCTTTGGTTTTTGGAGGGGGGGGGGGAATAAAGGACAAAGTGCCAATTTAAGTTGGCTAATTTTGAGTTTTACGATATGCGAGAAAAAGTAGAGCGTGTTAATTGGCATTTGGACCTTTGTATGCCATGCCATTCCTAATTTAGATCCTCATTAAAAGGAAAAAGAAATTTCCGAGCATTGACTTACTCTAGAAAAGTGTGGTTCAGCTCCATATATTTACTATGCTCAGTGGCGTGCACAAATGGTGTGGGGGTGAGGATTCAGTCCCTCCCCCTTTGTCCATGCATTTTTAACATAAAGTCCGTACAGTTTTAATTTTAAACATATAGATTATGGCTTTTATTTAACCAAAAGATTACTTCCATTCCCCCCTTCTCTTAAAGAAAGTCGGTGTACACCACTGATTATGCATCTGCACATTATTTGTAAGTACATAAAATATTTGTAAGTAATAATTACAACAAAAAGAAAAAACTGCCATTTGCTTTAAATTACCTAAGTGATATGATAATTTTAAGAAATAAGAGGGCCCCCCAAAAGGGATGCTTGCTTCAGAGTGGCTTTTTGAGGCCCAGATCATGTTTTTCTAGAATACAAATAAAGGGAACACAAGGTCATTAGTTAAAGAACTTTGGTTCTAGAAATACTGGTATATAAATTTAACTTTTCATAATCAGCTGTACATATCGTAATACAGCGGATCTGTTGGTGAGCTGTTAGCTATTTTGTAAACAGTAAGCAACTTTTTTGTTTTCTGCTTAAACAGTGTTAGGTTATCCGTTTTGAATAGTAAATGTACAAATCTAAAACGTTATAAAAGATAAAAAATCCAAGTGGTTGAAGAAATAGTTGTATGGATTTTGAGGCCCCTACATGTGGGGGCCCCGGGCATTCGCCCTGCCATGCCTCCCTATTTTTACGGCACTGTCTTTCGCCATAAGCCAAGCTATGCGAACGCAAATGAATGATCTACTGGAGTGATTGCGCAAATCCAACGCTCACAAGTCCTTTCTGTTGTCTCTTCTTTTTGATAGTGTAAATCACTTATCGGCAAACCCTGGCCCGCGGCCCGGATGTGGCCCTCCAGGGTATTTTATCCAGCAAGTGGAAGATTTCAAATTTCCATAGACCAGTGGTCCCCAACCCCCTGTCCGCGGATCAAATGGTACCGGGTTGCTCAAGAAAAATTACATTATTTCCATTTTATTTTCTGTCGTGCATTTCTCTCGAGGTCTCGAGTTTCTTGGGTTTGTGCTAATTTATATAGAACAGATTTTGTAACAGAAAAAAATCTCATGACTATTTTACATTATTTTACTGCTTATTAAATATTTCAAGACTATGAATTAAAATTCCAGTCTTTTAAATCCCTATTGCCATTTCCAACAACCTACTGTGTGAAGCGGGATTTTCTGCACTGACAAGAACCAAAATAACAGAATAAAGGAATGAATTGTACATAAGCAACACACTTTGGGTGTCATTGCTTCTTACCTCCAGATCTAACCAACTCGTTGCAAAGAAATAAGCTCAGTGTTCTCATTCATTTAGCGTCCTAGTGAGATAAAATCTTAAATCATTTTACATTCATTTTTTGTGAAACTGTATATATTTTGAAGGTATGTTTAAGCACAATTAAATTAAAACAATAGGCGTACTCCCTCCCCTGACCAGTCCGCGGTAAAATTATTATCAAACGCTGACCAGGTCACGGCGATAAAAAGGTTGGACAGCACCGCCATAGACAATCAATATAAACCAAATCAAAATCCCACTTATACGGTCCGTGACGTCCCTAACATCCTAAATTTTGGCTCGCAACCTTCCAAAGGTTGCCCGTACCCGGTGTAAATGAACAGGTTAAACCCGGGTTCCCCCGAATAAATATGAAACCCATATCTCATACACTAAAACGGGAGGGGGGATAAGTAAGCTTCACTTTAATTATTCACCATTCCGCTCACTATAATTATTCACTATTCCGTACATTGGGGCCGTTTAATTAGATCAAAATTTTATTTGCCCAACATGTGTCCCTGAGTTCTGCAACATATCTGACAAAATTCAAAGCTTTATATATTTTCAAAAGCAAATGAAACTCCCATCAATCATAAATATTACATTTACGCAGTTACGCAAATAAATAAATTTTCGGTGTCATGTCACATTATATATACGGATTAAATCCGAATTTTTATCATTTCAAATAACTATATGAGTTAATATGGTAACTAATATATGTACTAATATGGCAATATGCAACTAATTGCTATTGTTAATACTAATTTTCAATAACTAGTATTAATGTTACTAAAAATATGGTGAAAATTCGCAGTCCTTAATTTTGCGAGACTCGCGAGACGTCTCGCGCGAGACGCGAGACGAGACAGGCAATTTCTGTGCGAGACGCGAGACGAGACAAAGTGGTTGCGAGACGAGACGAGACGCGAGACGAGACAGAGGTTTACCACTGCGAGACGAGACGAGACAGCCCTATTTCTCGTCTCGCGCGTCTCGCGTCCATCCCTATTTCGTTCAGTGTGTATATAAAAATTTGGTTTAGTTAATATACCATACTATAACAACTACGGAACATAATTAACCACTTTTTGTAAACAGCACATTTTTTTAGTATTTTTTCAAAGTCGTAAGCACCTCTCGCGCGTAGCACACATATCCGTGAAGTCCAACATAGCATGCGTTTTCGAGGCATTAACGTAAAGATTCGTATCGGTATTCTTATACCTGTGTCAAAACATTCCATATCCACATCTTTATTTGTATTTGTGGATCTAAAAACAAGTTATCCGCTTAAAAAAAAAACTGAAAAATTAGTGAATTTTTATAACTGGGAAATTGTTGAATATCCCCACCCCATTAGAAAGTTTAAACGCATGTAACTCAAATTCGATAAGGGCAGAGTGGTAGACACAAGCTTCCAATGTTTCTATCCCCTTTCCTGCGAAATCCTATCCTGTGAACCGACATGTGTGTGTGCATTGCTACCAACGCTTCCGATTTTATCGGAAGTGTTCGAACCACTAGTTTTTCCTTGGCAATTTAAGCGTAAAATAAGTCCAAAATTTCAATGTAAAATAGCACTGTTTAAAAATTTTGGTGGAAAATCTTCCGATAAAATCGGAAGAGTTGGCAGCTATGTGGGTGGTAAAATACGGGCATCTGTCAGGAGCATTTTGGATTTCCGGTGTAGAAAGGATTTTGACTAGTGTTAGTGCTATTGAAAGAAGAGCAAAGCTGTCACATGAGTGTGCATAATGTAAGCAAAATGTAAAGGTGTACAACTTTTAAAATATATATATGTTCACTTGAGACTTTTCGAAAATTTTTTTAAAAAGCCCGCAAAAACGCATAAATTATGGTCACATTTTTCAACGAAGGAGACAACGCTCACCTCAGCGACAGGCATCTGCCAATAGCTTCTTTCAGCCGAACCACCAAACTATTCGACCTTTTTTCAAAAACTTAGACCACCGTTCTTCACTGGATGGTGCGAGAACGGCTGCTATAGAGAACAAGATACACGCACATTGAGCAAGCAGTTCTGGATGCTCAAGATCAATTTTCTATCCAGGAAAGTTAAGAATTTATGGTGGTGGCACAAATTAAGCGGCGTCATACTGCCTTACCTAAAACAATAATTGCTTTAAATAGTGGACTATTAAAATATTACTCATATATACGTGCCATACAATCAATTGTATGCATAAAAATTTCTATGTAAACATCAATGTACGTTCATGTGATTTTTATATTCAATAATAAGGCTATGCTTTTTGAGAGAAACAACGATATAGATTCGTGCTATTGTTATATTTTGTAAATTATGTTTTGCTTACCTTCCTAGTAGAAAGCTGACTAGCTGTGATATCCTACCTATTTTCTAAAGAGCTCAATTTTCAACATAGAGCAATAAAATACCATACCTGAAAGATCTGGGTCCCAAACACCATTCAGCAAATAAAATAAAATGTAAGATTTTAAAATTTCTACCTCACTTAAATTTTTTTGGAACATTTTACAAAAGTTTTCAATACACATTTATAAATAGAGTATGTTGATACAAATTTCTTTTCTCTCCATAGCTGCCAAGTTTGGCGGAATAAATTAACCACTTTTGTAAACCACAATTTTCTGAATAAACTACAGCAAAATACGCATTCAGGGCGCGATGCGGTCACTCTATCGGAAAATATTAGATATGCTTACGATTTATTAAAAGTTATTAATTGTATTGCGTAATAGTTGGCAGCTATGCTTCTTTAAAAGTCCGAACTGGAGATAGTGAGTAGCATAGCCTTTTTGGGGGAACCTGTACAATTTTTTGGAGCATGTTATTTTCCCCCCTAAAGCTAGGTTTTTCCGTTAGGGCTGAGGTCTCTCCCCATCTCAATTACTGCATTTCGTGTTAGGTTTGTAGAAAAAACTGATTTGTCATTGGTAGGTACACAGCACTTCCTAGATATAGAATGTTCAATAACGTAAACTTTTACATCATCAGTAGAGCTTCTATAATGACATCAGTACAGTTTTAATTTCACAAAGTTAAACTATTTAAAATTTCTCTTAAATGCTACAAATTTTAAAAAACCTTTTTAAGTTAAAGGTAAAAATTAAAATATCTTTCTAAATTTCATTTATGAAAAGAACAAAGCATGTAAAGTCCGTATGATGAATATAAGTATATCTTTTGAGTGTTATGTATGTAGGAAGTTGTTCGTCTCTCATTAGTCCAACAAATATGGTTGAGATATTTGTAAAAGCTTAACAAATCTGCATTCATATTGATTGCGCAGTCATTCGCGTGCTAAAGCCCCTACGGAATCTTATTTTTACTATTAATACGAAAGTTTGCCGAGAAATATACGGAATCTTTTTCAAACCACATGACAAATACAAGATATATTTTTTAAGGTTTGGCGGATCTACAAGTTAGCGTAAAAGAGAAGACGAGACTTTGTGTTAAGAATCTGTAAACCATTGCTGCCAACTGTTCCGAATTTATCGGAACATTTGACACCACAAATTTCTACTTGGCAATTTAAGCTTACATCAAATCCAAATGCTAAATGTAAAATAGAGCTGATAGAAAATTAATGTCGAAAATCTTCCTTTGTAATCGGACGTGTTGGCAGCTATGGTGTAAGCTTTCCCCATTTCATTACGTTTCTTATTTGTTAAAATTATCGTAAGAAAAACAGTAAAAATTGACAGTTTTTAAACTTAATATTTGCCTACAATAAGGATGAAGCTTCCTAACCGCTGTTCCAAAAATAAATTTGCGGGATTTTATTTTTCTACTCCAACGTTAATTTTCCACCTACGTTACGTTACTCATTCCAGAGACCAACAGGTCTTTCTATGACCTTCGAGAAGAAGACCTGGTGAATTACGAAACGATTCACCCGGCCTTTTCAAGCTTTAGGTGTAAAATGGTATTTTATACGGAAAACTTATGACGTTAAAATACATTATAACCCCTTGAATGTCCTCCGATCAAGGCACCTCACATCCTTAGAAAGTTGCCCTTGCGTATTTTGCCACAGCACAACACAAATATTGAGGTCTTGTCGAAGGTCACGACTAATGAGGCTTCTTTATCAAATTACTTTTTAAGCGGTTTTAACAGCGACCTGATTATGAGAGGCAGTCTATTAGTTGATTGTCGAACTGCTTAGTGGAGTATTTCTGGCTCATTGTTTTTTGATACGCAAATGCCAAGCACTTTCTCTTGACAAGGGCATTTTCAGCATTGTCTCCACAGTCTTTGGTGATAGTAAAAAAATACATATCCAAACAACATTCGAGTTGTGGGCTTCCTTTAGTCCCATATTAATTGAGAATTCTCTTTAGATTGTTAGTCCGTTTTTTTCACAACTCTTAACATGACTCAAATAATTTAAAGATTATTTAAAACTCATGCCTGCAGATTCCAGAATTTTAACAATTAAAAAGAATTCGATATCAACTTTCAATAAGAATGTAAATATTAAATATTATTAGGTATAGCCATTATTTTGTAATTAATTGTTTAAGTAATTCAAGAGACATACATGTTTCAAGATTACATCGTAGGAAAGTTGTAGGACATTCTTTTCGTGGCTGACGAGAAAGACAGGCTGCGGTGCTGACACTTTGGTCACAGCCTTTTGCCCTTTAAGGCCCCTCCTCAGACAGAAATTTTCCCGAGTCGCGTTTTGAGGAACAATTTCCTACCCCCCTCACAAAAGCTCCTATCGCGAAATGCGATAGCTCGCGTGTCCGTTACTGATGGGAAATTTATGACCCGTTGGCGGGTTGGGAGATTTTGACCTGTGACCTCCGTCTACATGCCCCCGCTGCCTGAGCAAAATTTATTTTCAGTTGAGTGTATTCGTTAGAACCATAGGCGCAACCACGGAGGCGGCTATGGGGGCTGAAGCCCCCCTAAAGGTAGAAAGTTAGAAGTGAAAAGCGTTAAAAAATGAAAACTGTAGCTAATGAATTAATTTTTTTTAGTTCTTTCTTTCTTTTTTTAACTGTCCTGAAATTATTTCTAACCAATAAAGTTTTTAAATAAAATGCTCACAGTTAGTCGAAACACTCTTACACACGGTTACAACGTTGCTCAAAAGATCAGATAATTATTTATGACTCTATAATGAGTTACATTGCTTATGTTCTATGGGACAGTCAAGTAATACCGAATATTTTGACGTTATAAGAGAGTTGTAACTAACCGAGATCACTATGACTGAGTTCAGCAATATTATGTAGCCCAGACCCCCCCCCCCCCTAAACTAAAATCCTGGGAGCGCCACTGGTTCGAACAGATTTAAATTGCAGGATACTCAATGATAAATTACAAGTATAATAAAAAATTTATTTAATTTGCAAAGGAGACTGCAATTTGTAAAGTGTTGTTATAAAAATTAACATTTTAAAAGAAAATATCGAAGCGCGAATATGAGAAATTTTACATCGTAATTATTCTACTATATAGTTACGCTGAACCCTGACTGGCTGACTCAATTTGTAAAGATTCCAGGCAAACCACTTCGATGTAAATATTTTACCTCCATTACTCCAAAAAGATTAAAAACCAGAAAAAGCCTAATAACACCCACACCATTCATACGATCCGCTTGAAATTTTTCATAACTATGTATAAAAATATAAAAACAATCTCTGTTACTTTGAAAATCTGAAAACCCACCGGTTCCCTAATTTTTTTAAGAGATTTTTTGCCATTTTCAGCTCCATTTTATTTCAGAGATTCAAAAAAGCGAATAATTTGAGTGAAAAAATTAGACTTTCAAAGTGTAAAAAAATTGTCATATTCACGTCACGGTTATCTATCTGCCTTTGAAGGGAAAATTGTGATTCATTCCTTTAAAATTGTTTTTCAAGATTACATAGTTTATTTATTTATTTTTTCACAAATAAATCGTCTGCATGGATATGAGAATGACTGTGAACACAAAACAAAATCTTTTGAATGCCATAAGTTTCCGCGCGTTTCCAGAAGAGGATGAAATTCGATTTGGGTGTATAATAAAAATTGAATAGGAAGTTATTTATTTTAGGTAGACGAAGACTAAATGTATTCAGTGTAGACATTTTCGTCGAATGTTTTTTCAAGCGCCCGTTGTATTTGCCTCCACAACGGGCTTTGATTTCTAGTTTGGTTAATATGATGAAAAAGTGACAATACATTTTTTTAAACTTACTTATATACATAATTGCTTAAATCTGGGCGTTGAAAAACACTTTCATTAAAAGTATGCAGTTGCGACAAATTAAAATATGCATAATAGTTTACACGATTGATTGTGTAAAATATTTTCGTGTATAATACAAATTTACCTACTTCCTAGTCCTTGACTTTGTTTTCTGATCTTTAATATATATATAATAACTT
This sequence comes from Cheiracanthium punctorium, assembly GCA_038373885.1. Classification (NCBI taxonomy): domain Eukaryota; kingdom Metazoa; phylum Arthropoda; class Arachnida; order Araneae; family Cheiracanthiidae; genus Cheiracanthium; species Cheiracanthium punctorium. The sequence continues at coordinate 16,374 of JAWZYV010015201.1, forward strand.
TTAAAAGTGGCAAATTGGGGCGAAATAGGAATTTTTTTCCCTCGAAAACACAATTTTTGCGAATTTTCAAAATCGATATCAGCAGAGTACGGAAAGTTTTTTCTTGGGTTGGCTAATAACCGTGTTCTTTTTTTTTTTTTTTTTGAAAAGAAATTAAGTTTATCAATACAAAATTATATCTCATACAACCCCCCCTCCCCGAAAAAAAATTCTGGCTACGCTCCTTTCCTCATCGATTAGCATATAACGACTATGTTACATCATAAAACTATTAAAAGTGGCGTTTTTTTCCGCTCACCGGATTTTTGAAATCTGTATCAGCCGAATGCTGGAAAGTTGTTCCTGGGTTAGTAAGTAACTGCTCAACCCCCTCCCCTCCTAAAAATAAAAAAACGGACAATATCTTCAGATGGCACTGGCTCATTTAAAATCGGGTATTTTAGCGAAAGCATTTCCAAAAATAAAATTTACCGGATTTTGGAAATCTTTAATAGTTCTGCGGTAAAAATGCTTCTTATTTTTAGAGTGTATCATATAAAGAAGTTTCCGCGCTCGTCTGATATGGATTTCAAAATTCGGAAAAATTGTGTTATCGGGAAGAAAATGTTTATTTTGGCCCTAATTCCCAAATTTAAAGGCGTTGGCGCCACCGGAAGACATTGTCGAACTTCGAAATAAATTACAGGGTTATTATCCAACCCAAGTGACAACTTTTCTGACCTCGGCTGATACCGATTTCGAAATTTTGCAAACTGTGTGTTTTCTGGAAAAAAATATATCCAGAACAGATAGAATCCAGAATATATATGTACACTACTGGTCAAAAGTATTGAAAGTTTCAGAATCTAACCATCTTTTCAAGAATAATACCACAAAAAATGGACAAAAAATTTGTTAGATTTATATCTTTTTAAGAATTTTTGAATTATAATTAGCGGTACGGAATTTTCGCAAATAAAAACAGAAAATTCGCAGGAAAAAATATGAAGGTTTGAAATTTTAATAAAATTCGCATAAACTACTTACAAAACATTTAATGTGCTGATACTTGACGCCCCAGATGTGCAAAATAATTGAACTATCTGGAAATAAACTCCATTTGTTGCATTTGATTTCATGTGCAAAAAAGTTCATACAAAGTTTTTTCAGATGTGTTTTATCATTGTGTTCAGATCTAAATTCCCTGATTGTTGTTCAAGAGTTATTTTCAACATTTCCAATTTGTTCCACAAATGGGGAGCAAATGGTTAACTTGAACCAGGCAAAATACACGAAAGATGAGAGATAAAATGACATAGTCAATTAATATCGTTTTGATATGGCAATAATGAAACAAAAAATTAGGGGGTTCGGGGGAGGGTCTTCCCCTGACGAGGCTCAAACAGCCGAGTTTCCTATCTATCTATCTATCTATCTATATATCTATCTATCTGTATATATATAGATATAACTAATAAGTAAAACACAATATGTACTGCAAATAAGATATACCTCGCATTACATATACACAGTGGAACCTCCTAAAGTGACCACCTTCGTAAAGAGACCACAAGTCTATACTGACCACTTTTGTAAATTTTCCCTTTCTAATCACCGCACATTGCAACCTTTGTAAGGTGACCACTTTATAAGATGATCAATTTTGTTGATTCCGAGGGTGGTCACATAAGGCAAGTTCCACTGTGTATATATATATATATATATATATAACTCGGCTGTTCGAGCCTCGTCAGGGGGAGACCCCTATGACCCCCCCTAATTTTTTAGTTTCATTATTGCCATATTAAAACGATATTAATTAACTATGTCATTTTATCTCTCACCTTTCGTGCTTTTCGCCTGGTAACCCTATGTTGAAATTTTTATGATTGTAACCTATTTATAGAAAAATACATGGGATGCATATCTACACCTTACGAAATATTGTAACAATGGATTAAAGTTGTTGCGAACTAATAGTATTTAAATATATGTAAAATTATGTCGCTTTTTTGGGACAATTCAATAAAGGGGGTGAGAGATAAAATGACATATTCATTAATAAAAGGCTGCTTTAGTTATTAAGAATGTAATCAACCACACCTAGAAAACAAGTGCAAATAAGCATTTATATTTAAAAAAAAAAAAGCCTCAATATGTTGAAATCAATATCGTCCAATGTAACTAAGAAACACTCGTGAAATCAGCTTTGAAACAAAATAAATTTCACTGAAATCAGCTCATCAGCTTGGGAGCCAAGATCCTGTAATCAGAGGCATCTTCACGTGTCGGGCGTTTCAGTTTTGTATCCTCCCAATTAAATTAATTAAATATCAATGAGCACAATTTGCATTGCCCAGCACGGAGTAAAATTTACACTGATATAACATTGAAGAAGTTTAAATGCACAGAAAATTTTAAATATGCTCCTAAAAGCAAATTCTAATACTTTTGAGTTAGTTAAACACTTCATTTGATTGCGAAATTTCAAATCGGCTTAGAAGTATTTTTGTGAGTAGTATGTTTTTGGATGTATTAATACCACAGAGAATTTTTTTAAAATGGTTAATATGAACCAATTCTTTAAATATCTGTTTTTTCCTCCCTTTTAGCCAACAGAATAAATAATGCCCGTTATAGCTGCGTCCGTACTTCAAAATTTCGATGCGTAAACAATGTTTTTCTTTCATTTTTGATCAGTCATCATATTTAAATCGGGATTCATTTTGAGTTATTCAAAAATTTATACTGTGGTCCTGGGACAACATACGAAAAAGGGGTCCCCTCCAGCTGACCCTGACCCACCGAGAGGGGAGGAGGGGCAATTGCCTCGAATTCCACTCCTAGAGGACGTATGTTGCGAATTTTTGGCGCACAAGTCTCACGGGGAAATAAAATAATTGTGTCTTCCAAAACCTCTTCTGGATCACACAGACGCAGTCTCGTACTAAAGTTTAAACATGCAATAAGAAAGGAAAAGAAAGGCGCCAATATATTTGACTGATTACTAATGAAGCTTTTGTAACGGATAAGTATAAACATACATCTGGGACCCGAAAACGTAAGATATAGAACTGCAATCAGAGGGTAGTATGAAAAGAAGGCGGACATTGTTGGAAGTTGGAATTACAGGGAAAAAAAAAAAAAAAAAGATGCGGATGATTAATAGCCAAGTTCGATTAAAATTTGTCAAACACTCTGGTCACTAGTGACTTTCGGATTAGATGATGTGAGTTTGCCTATTCGATTGCGCGTGCATAGATACACACACACACACATACAAATTAGTCCAATATGTTTTTACTTACTGGATAATACTGTTTACTTATATTTCTTTTTAACCTTTACTTATATGCAAAAGGCCCTTTTCTTTAGCATTTTATATAGCTGTGTGAAAAATTATATACAAGTAAATATATATATATATATATATGTATAGGTAATGAGCGTAATGAATAGTGCTTTAGTTGATTACCGAACATCTGAAGGAAACTTCCATATATATGGAATTACAAAAGAGAAATAAGCTTTCCTACAATTTTAGGTTGAAGCTGCTTCACCTAAAAAAGTTTGTGCATTTAAACTTTTTAAATATTATATAAGTGGAAATTGTACTCCGTACTGTGCAATGTAAACTGTCCCTCCATTTACATCATCCATCCGAAACAAATCTATTCCTTTTCAATACAAACCAAGCCTTTAAACAGGCTTGGTCAACAGAGTTTTTCTGCGAGGAGTCGTAAATCAAGTTCCTCCTTCTCCCCGTTTCATCTCTGCGGGTGGTAACGCAACACGTGGGCAAGTGGGGGTGGAAAACATCTGAAAATTTTTCATCAAAAATGTGTAAATAAATCGCTAAAAATCAAATTTATGGATTAGATAAAAAATACTTATATATTTGAAAAGGCAAAGTGCGCTGCAATTTTTCTATCTTTACCAAATTTCAAAAAAGTTAGTCTGGTCTGAGAAAATCGCAGTTGACTGTCAGAATTCGTGTCTTTGTAGATAGATGATTGTGTTTAATATTAAATAAAAAATACATCAAAGCAATATTTCTAAAATCTGAAAGATGGAAAAGGTGAGAAGTCTTACAAGAAAACAACAATGAAAGAAAAATTTAAAAATATTAATTTAGTGCCGAGATATTACTTGAAAACCGAAGTAATAAAATTCCCATTGCTTAACATGGAAAGGAAACTTCTTTCGATCTGTCTGAGGAAGAGCCTTAAGAACCATGTTACTGGAGAGTGTGGCCATCGTGGTACGAAATATCCACAGTAAGGTGGCCACACCCCCTAGGTCACAAGGCTCTTAGAGGGCAAAAGGGTGTGGCCAAAGTGTCAACTCCGCAGTCCGTCTTTCTCGTCAGCCACAAATTGTTTTAATTCTGCAGAACAATTTCTTTTTCCAAATAGACATCATATTAGATTACATATTTTTGAGGGGAGGGGGGGGGGAATTTTTTTTCTGATGTACATTTTAGATACTGTGATCCGGTATTCCTTAAAACGGTGTTTCCTAACAACTGGTCCACGGGTGATGCTGGTGCGCGAGATTTTACTGCCGGTCCACCCAAGCAGCAATTCATCAGTGGCCAAACTTTGGCCAAACATCGCTCACCGAGGAAGTTGACATGGGGCCAACATCGCCGGCGATATGGGCGATTGATTGGGGATGTCTCATCGGGTGAAGATTGGCCAATCTTCTGGCGCCAAAGGGATTTGATCGTCGGTCGAACAGTCGCCAAACAGATACCAATGACTTACATCGTCGGTCGAACAGTCGCCAAACAGATACCAATGCTTTCATCGCCGGTCGAACAGTCGCCAAACAGATACCAATGGCTTTCATCGTCGGTCGAACTGTCGCCAAACAGATACCAACGACTTTCATCGCCGGTCGAACAGTTGCCAAATAGATACCAATGGCTTTCATCGTCGGTCGACCAATCGCCAAAGAGTTATTATCGACCGTCGATCAGTTGCCAAACGTTTTAATCGACGATCGACCAGTCGCCAAACGATTATTATCGACGGCCGACCAATCGCCAAATGTTAACCCAAGCAATTCCAGCCTTTATACCCAAGTTTATATTTTATATATATAAATTATTCGCTCTAAAGGTAATTTTATTATCCCAGGTATTTTTTTTTTCAATCTTACAAATAGTACTTTATATATATGCATATAGTGTCACCTTTAATAAAAAGTGGCACTGCCAGAAGGGGAGGGGGCAGTTAAAATATCAGGATATGTATTTCTGCCCCCCCCCTTTCATATTTTCACTTTACTTAGTATGAGCTCTCAGATATTTACATTCACTTAAAAAAAGTATTTGAGTGCAAGGCCAAATTTCCTATTTTGATTTTGTATATATATATATATATATAAATACCCAGTTTAAAACACACTCAAGAAATAAATAAATAAAATATATAAATGTGTGTGTATATACAGTAGTATCCCGACTTAAGCAATTTTCAAATCGCATCAATTCGCCTTTTTTATTTACTAAATAACTTTGGTTTACGATTTCAATAATGTAATTTGCTATATTACCTTAAGATTCTGCTAAATTAGAAACAACCTTAAGATTTGCTATTAGTTAAATTATTCTTTGAAAATGCAATATTAATCCCCCTCCCCTCCAAAAAACAATAAATTATGGCTATACCTGTGTATAATGAAGTAACATCCTCATACTTTAAAACAAACATTAAAAATGTTACTTTTATTAATTACTTGTATTACATGTGGGCATAAACACAAAAATGTATAGAAAATGGCATCACTGATATTCATCCCCCTTTCTGCATACTGTTACACAGTAGGTTTGAAAACAGCTCCTATATAAAACTCTTCCTACACTCACATTAATTTTAAGCTGATCAAGTCTAAAAAATAAAAATGTATGTAACTTAAATTAGGTAAAAAAGGTGGAGTCAGTACAGGGGCGTAGCCAGAAATTTTTCATGGGGAGGGGGGGGGTTACGACTACTGCAACTCACATATATGCATACATGTGTGCGATAAGGGAGTGAAGAATATACATTTTGTGTGGCAAAAAGTTCCTCATGGGGGGGGGGGGTTATGACTCCTCCTAGGCTACACCCCTGAGTCAGTACCATATGAAAAAAGATTTAATTAAATAATTATTCTCCAAGTAGAGGGTTCCTTTTTTTTTTTTTTCATGCACTAAGTACTATTTTTATACTCTGAACTGACATATTTGCATTTGACCCAGGTTAACTTATACAAAGTTAAGAGTTGATCAGTTACTTCATATTATAAAGTTTTATTGTACTTTTTTTCTTGGAACCTTTAAAATGGCAGCTTCTCCTGCAGTAGGTTTTCATTTTGTCGAACGAATGCTTATTAAACCTATGAAAAATATATCACCATCGTTACAGCGCCCCCCCCCCCTCCAAAATTTTTACACTTAAACTGGTGCCCCCATTATTAAATGGCCAGTAGTTCAGGCATTTGTAGTGGCTAAAGACTTGATTATAAAGTACCCTCCAATCAAAAATTTATACTTACCATCTTCTTCAAAAGCATTTATCATTAAATTTTTATGAACTGTTGCTAATCACAAAACATGCTTTAAAACCCCATTCATAGTTTTCTCAATAAAAAAGATTAATGACACAGATTTTAATGATATTCAAGGTAAAAAATAATAAAAAATAAAAAAGTTTATTAACATTCTTTATTACATACAAAATAAATCAGTATTTCATGGAATAAATAAATATATATGTAAATGTTGTTTTCCCTCTTTCCATCAACTACTTGTTCGTCGTTCTCTGGATTAAAGTTGATAACCAGAAACTGGGAAGAAAAAAAAAACAATGTACGATTTAGAATTTATAAAACATTAGAATTTCAGAAATGTCACATTTAAGATAAACAAGAATAAAATTTAAGTACTTTCAGATGGAGTAGGATCTTAAAAGGTTTCAGTCAAAAGGAGGTATATAATTTCAGTCAAATTGAAAAAACTCCAGCCGGCAATCAGACATAACTTAGTCCCCCCCCCCCCCCACAAAAAACTAGTAATTTTAGAACATTAATCAAGTTACATGAAATAATCCATTAACACCAAGTGCACACAAGTAGTTCATAAAATAACAAAAATAAATTCTTTAATTTCTTAACAAAAATAATAAGTATTTAAGGAAGTTAATTTTTTTATAAAAAATTATTTAAAATTAAATGCTCTATCAGTTTTATCTATTTGATAGTAATGACAACTGATCCACGTTGTGTTTAGTGAAGAAAACTTGGAAAACAAATTTCTTATTAACACGCGAGAAACCTAAGCTTACGTTAAACAAACAGTTTACCTTTGTAAAATAAAATGATATTTGTTACCGTATTTACTCGTGTATAACGCACACTTTTTTTTTTTTTTTTCCAAAATTGAGGGCAAAAACTCTAGGTGCGCGTCATATTTGGAATAATTTTTCACTGCTGCATATAATCACATGATATAGGTTTGAATCAAGAAAAGTACTCAAAGAAGAAAATAAAACTGGAAAAATCTTACTTAATAGAAGTCATTTTTTGCTACATATATTTTTCTCTCCTAACACTTCTTTCATACAACAGTGCTAGAAACATCACATTAATATAATTAGCAATCCTTATTGGTGCTACCGCTGCTCTCGTCACAGTCCTCGTCATCACTGGCACAGTCAATGTCCCCGTATATCATATCGTGTTCAGTTCCATTCATCCGATTGGGAATTCCAGTCACTTTGAAGCTCTTTCTTATCGGCTGAGATGGAATTCCAAGCTTCAAATATCCATTCACATACGATTGCGAGAGAAGCACGCTTCATTCTCCCGTTTGGAGTGAATTTGTGATCTGTTGTTGTCATCCACTGATTGTAGGCATGCCGAAATACAACCTTAAATGGTTGGTAGATGACAGCATCTAAGGACTGCAGCACTTTTGTCATCTCACCAGGTATCATGACTAAATCACTTGAGTGACGAATTTGCACTTTTACTTCACAGGTCCTGTGTCCACGGAAGCTGTCCAGAATCAGCATCGATGGCCGACGTAAAGCAACGGCCCAACGTTCCCACACAACTTTAATACAGTCTTTCATGAGCTCCTCTGTCATCCACCCCTTTTTCCTGGACTCTTACAATTATCCCGACTGGAAAAGATTCCTTAGGGATAATTTTTCTTTTAAAAATCACATACGGTGTCAGCCGTAATGGACAGCATAATGGTGCATCATTGCTTGTCTGCTCCTTTCGTGCGCATTTGAATGCTTCTGTCTCCAACAGGATGAACAGTTGTGGCTTCTGGCATGTCAAACCACAATGGAGTCCGATCTGCATTGCCAATTTGTGACATCTGATATCCCTTTTGTTTTCGCAGCCTTATAATGTATTGGAAGAATTTGGTATGCTGTTCTTCGTATTCTTCCAGCAGCTGTTGTGACAGCATCATTCTTCTCCTGATAGAGAGACTGTTACAGATCATAAAGCGTTGCACTCAGCCATAGCTCCCCTTGATGTCTTCTCTTGGAATATTCATTTTCTTAGCTATTTTACAGGTCTCGAACATCAACATTTCCACCGAGACTGAGTATCCTAACACCGCAAATCCATTACATAATTCAAAAGCTGCTGCTCCACTTGCGGATATTTACATGACTTCCTCCCAAAAGCACGTTTTTTAGATGGTGATTTCTTCAGTTTTTCTTCCATATTTCGGCCAACACCGAATTTCTGACTTGAAGCATGGTTACCACTTTCTTTAGCATACTGAACTACTTTCAACTTAAATGCTGCAGTATATAACTAGTTCGCTTTTCCATCTTACTCCCACGTTGTCAAAAGACTCTCACAAATAATGAAGGAATGGACGATATTTGTGTGACGTCATTTTGCAACCAACACGTGACCCACCAACCGCTGTGATTTGTTCCATAACCCATGGAGACTGGGTTGGGTTGGTCCATTTTTGAATGGGGGAAGAAAAGCCAGGATCATTCCTCTTTGGGCTAACTGATAAGCATAACGCCCAGTCCAAAACTGACAAAAGGAGAAAGGAAATGCTGGTTGTTCAGGTATTTGGAGAGCTGGACGAACAATTTTGAATGGTGTGCTTAGGTTACGAATCTACAAAGTCTTTTGAATGTCAAATTTATGGTGCGCGCTATATACGAGATAACAAAATTTTGCGATTTTTTCTTGTTAAGTATAGGGTGCGCATTATACATGCGTAAATACGGTATTTGAACACCATGCATGTTATGATGAATAAAACTTCAACCATCAATAAGCTTGACTTACTTTGAAGAAATGATGTAGGGTGATTAAGTTATCAAGTAAAATTTAAGCGCAATGCAAATCGGGGATACTAGATTTATTAATATACATGCATAAGATTTTGCCTATATTTTAATTTCAGTGACTGAATTTTGGTAGGGCTTAGGATGCCAGGGGCATCCTAATAGGGCTTAGGTAGTGGATAGGAGGCAGGGTTGTTATAATTTTGCCCAGCGCGAGGGAAAAAATTTTTTTCTTTTTTTCAAATGGGGGCTTTTTGTGCCAATCATTTGAATTAAAATGATTAAGGATTTTTTTATCTTAAAAATTTTGCGATTTTTTCTTGTTAAGTATAGGGTGTGCATTATACATGCGTAAATACGGTATTTGAACACCATGCATGTTATGATGAATAAAACTTCAACCATCAATAAGCTTGACTTACTTTGAAGAAATGATGTAGGGTGATTAAGTTATCAAGTAAAATTTAAGCGCAATGCAAATCGGGGATACTAGATTTATTAATATACATGCATAAGATTTTGCGTATATTTTAATTTCAGTGACTGAATTTTGGTAGGGCTTAGGATGCCAGGGGCATCCTAATAGGGCTTAGGTAGTGGATAGGAGGCAGGGTTGTTATAATTTTGCCCAGCGCGAGGGAAAAAAATTTTTTTTTCTTTTTTTCAAATGGGGGCTTTTTGTGCCAATCATTTGAATTAAAATGATTAAGGATTTTTTTATCTTAAAAAAAAAAAAGTTATAAGTTCTAAATTAGCACTAGTATAGTACAGTGAAACCCCCTGATTATTCCATAATAAAATCTATTTGCTTTAAAATTTTCTTTTTGTGTTTCCCAGAACAAAAAGCTCTACAGCCTACTTCTCCTCTGAAGTTCTCTTTTCGTGTGACTCAATGTGTTGCTCCAATGGTAAAATCACTTGTTACTTAGACATAATCTCACGTCAACTACAAGATTTGTACATGACTTGATAAACAAAAGCACTTACCTTCTTAATTTTTTCTTTCCATTTTTATCAGAAGGGTGGTGGGGGGAGGGGTGGCAATCATCTTTCACAACATCTACCAAGCCATAACAGGATGAGCTTCACCCATAAAAATAATTAAAACAAAAATTAAGCACCATGGAAAAATAATGAAAGCAAATGCAAAAACATATGTACAAGTGTGAAACTAATTATTATAGAAGACTTCATCTTAACCTGCATAAAAATAGATTTGGAGATAAGTCAGTTCAGCAAAATTCTGGTTAAAACAAAAAAGAAAAAAAGAAGGAAAATCTGAAACACTTTCAGATTTTAAATCAGGGTTGGCATGGTTTAAACCAAACTGGTTTAAACCATGGTTTAAACCAAATGGTTTTTTTCTCAAAAAAACCAATTGGATTTTTTAAAAGAATAATTTAAAATTCCAAATACTACAGATAGAATATGTTCTGATATCTTTTTAAATTATCCTTATAAGTATCAGCAATAAGTTTTTATATCAATCTAATAGACGCCTTATTGTCTTATCATTATTAAAAATTATACATTAAACTTAAATTATAGGCTGCATTTTAAATTTGTTTCTAAAATAGAGGTTTTGTGTTTTAACAACTTATTTTTAAACCTTAAAAATATCATTTTGAACAACTTATCACTTTATTACTGATGAATCTAAGCGCAAGATTCCATGTAAAATGTAGCAAACAGTTAATATTGTATTATATTATATACTAAATATAAAAAATAGTATCTCTAAATAAAATATTAAAATTGAATGATTTCAATGTCCACATAAGTATAGTAACAATTGTTTATTTACTTTCTTTTAATTACTTTCAGAAGGAACATTAATTGTTATCTGAACATTTTACAAAAACTTTTATTTATAAGTATTTAACAGGTAATTATAAAAGGATTTAAAGATAAAACCAAAAAAACCTGGTTTAAACCAAAAAAAACCTGGTTTTTTGGTTTTTTTCAGATAAACCGGGTTTTTTTCCAACCCTGTTTTAAATACACATTAAAGTGTTATATATTAAAAGCGAATCATATGTTATTTATGGGTCGTCCCTATTTTTGTTCCTTATTCCATTAAGTTGGAAAATGTATCATTATTCATGATAGTGCCGTATTTTTCTCCCATATTCTATAAAACACATCTTTCGAATCGAAATTCGTCTAAAAATCGCCGACTAAAACTGTTTTAAAATTTCCGTCAAGCATATTCCAACTGTACATCACCATTTTAAATACTCTTTGGAATGGGCATCATAATCCATGATTGTGCCATGTTTGTCTTTCTTGGGTTGATTTCTACATTAACCCCTGAACTCTCGCCAAGGTGACGATAATTAAAAATATGCAATTATCACAGCCATTTTTTTTTCTATTTATGTGGTAACCATAATTTTGAATTAAATGGCAATTTGGAACAACATGTAAGTACAGCATTCCATTACTTATTCATTTATTTTGGGTTGCCAATTAATGTAGTTTTAATAATTGTGTTCAAATTCCTTAACTGGTGCGTTCATTGCTAATTTGTTCACTTGCATTTTCATCTAGTTCTTTTGGGTGTTTCGCTGCATGGCGATTTGCAGAGGTTGTAATTTCTTCAGAAATACTTCTACTTCCACTCACATTTTTAGTTGACAGCATGGTTAACAGAGATTAGCTTATAAACATGTGCAGTTCACTGTGTTGTGAGCATTATGTTTTTTTTTTTTTTTTTTTTTTTTTTTTCAGTTAAGCAAGCGGCTTTAGTTACAATTTTTCTCTGAACTCTTATAATCAAGAAAATTAAAATGAAGAGAAGTATCAAACAGAATTCACTGTGGGAAGCAAAAGAAAATAGAGGGATTTTTTATTTCAGATAAACTTGATGATGAAAAGGCAGAAGCTTCGGGAATACAACAAAGACAAAATAGGATGGAGGTGCATAAAAATTTTAAAATGAGCACAAACAAAAATAAAACTGAAACTAGGCATAAAAATTTAGGAAAAAGGAAATTTCAACTGTCTTGGTTGTAAGATTTTGATTGGTTAGAATATGAAGATGGAACAGCATTATGCAAGGTTTGCAACTTATTTCCCAAATTAAGTGACACTACCTCAAGAGTAGTACAAGGCTACTTGTCCGCTTTAAATTGGAAACTTAAAAAAAACATAGTGTTTCTGATTGCCATCTTCGTTGTGAGGAAGCAAAAAATTGAAAAGAAAAGCCATGTGACATGCCGATAGCTAAATGCCTAAAAGCTATGAATAAAAAAACATTTGATCACTTCCGGGCTATATTCCGTATCCGGTGCTGTTTACATATGGATGATTGATTGTTTACATGTTTCAATTGGTGATTGTTCTGGCGCAGTCGTGGGCGATGCACAGCGTGAGTGAAGTAACCTGCTGGTGGTAGTTCTGACTGGCAACCATAAAGAAACGAGAATCGTCTTGTCAGTTTGGGAATTTGAAATTGTTTCATGTTATGGATGGAAAGGAATAAAATATGTTATTGTATGAAAAGAATGTGTGTGTGTGTGTTTGTTAGATATACAGCTAAAAGAAAGCATGTTGGTTTTACATTATCAGCCGGTGTGTGTATTTGTTAGAAATGTAGTGTCAATATAAAACTAAATAAAAGAAAGCATGCTGGTTTTACGTTATAAGCCGGTGTGTATTAGGGACATTTCTGAGCGGTTAATTAAAAAAACTAAAGGTAAGTGCTTTTTCTTAACGAAACCTTGCAATGTTTAAGGTTTTTAATGTGAATTTTAAATTGATATTTGATGTTTTTATGCTTTCGTAAGTGCTATTCTAATCATACTGACTTCTTATGAGGTGTACAACTAGGTTGTTCAATCCACTGATGTTTTTTTTGAGTAGAAAAAGGGGCAGTGTTTGACCAGTTTACATTAGCTGTACAACTAGGTTGCTTAATCCACTGTAGTTTTTTTAGTTAAAAACGGTCCACTGTTTGCTCATTTCAAATTGCCTGTTACTGAATTTGCAGACCTTTTTTTGATTAAATATGGATGGTGTGTTTTGTTTTAATGTTTTGTTAGTAGAATATATGTGCATGTTAAAACACTGCTGATCATGCCAGATGGTTGGTGACAGTCGCTGGGGCTTGGCAACCGCCAAGCTCCAGCGACTCTCACTGTGTTTACATGGGTGTGCACCGTCTTGTATGATTTTACCCATTATTCAATACATCATACTACTTACTAAAGAACAACTGACCATTTAGTGATTTCAAAGAGTTACTGATGTTGCTATCTAAATTGGACATAACAGACTCTGACAAATACAGTAATGAAAAAAGATGTCAAAAATGTCATCAGAAATGTCAGATGTTTGCCTCTGAAACAGCAAAGAATGCAGATGGCAATTCAGCTAAAGGTCTGCTTAAAAAGCAAAGATTTTAGACTTTTAATAACCATACACTTTTTGTGTGACTACTATGATTTTCAAACAACTCTCTCTGTTTTTCCAGAGATCAAACTGTTAGCTTAGTCAAACTAAAGTTCATCTTGAGCAGGCAGTATACAGATTGGAAAATCTTAAAAGCATTTCTGCAGAACACCTGGGGGTAATTACCCCTCCCAGGATTTTGAAAACGGAAGTGAAAAATAATTCTGCATAGGAAATTCACAATCGCAAATTACAGAGCCGGAGCCCGTCTCATCTGTAGTGGGGGGAGAACAATAATTTTAATCAATGAGGTCAAAGATGCAATGTTGTTATTTTCGGTATTTACATACTTCATTAATTATATGATTAATAAAACGTTTATTTCACATTTAATGATTTATTCATTTTATCCGCATATATGAAACGTGTTGTGCAGTCAAAGAGGTCCCCTTTCCAATGTGCGCTCCCCCGATAGTCACCAATTCTCTGTGGCACTGAGTTTATATAAAAGTATTAAATATCATTACCCCTCCCACACTGCAACTCTAGAACCGCCCTTGATACTGTCAATCAGGAAGATGCACAGAGCATTATTTCTATAAGTAGTTGAATATGTGTTAATTTTGCCTGTTACTCATTAGGTTATTTTTACATGCCGGGTCAGGCATGTAAGGGGAAAAAAATGCATGCCCGATTTGAATTTTTACATGCCCCGGGCATGTTGGGCAATATAATTTTCGAGCCCTGCTGGAGATGAGACAGGCTCAGCCCAAGTCCGAACCTCACCCAGGCTCTCGCTCTGTAACGCAAGATTGTCTTCGGACTCGGGCTTGCCAGAAATTTTTCCTATATTGAAGATACAGCTTGTAAACAGATTTTTAAACAGTGATTCATGAGAGGAAAAACATACTTCTAAAAAAAATTAATTTGTACAACAATTTAGTTTGATTTTCACAAACAGCAAAATTTATGATATTCTATCAATGAAGTAATTGACTTTTATTTATATATTAGCTGAAATATTTGGCTCGGGCTACGACTTAAAACATATCATTAGGACTCAGGTGGGCTAGAATTAAAAGTCTCGGGCTTGGGCTTTAAAAAATGAGCCCGAACTTATCTCTAACACACACACAGCCATGCATAAAAAATATCTCTTAAAAATTGCACAAATGAATTCAGAGAACCTCAAAATGAGTAAATAAATAAAAATCTTAAAGTCGAATTTTTTAATGATTACAATACTCTCCTTACATGGAACATGTTCGGAAAGTAAAAATTAAAAACAAGAATGAAATATTTCTACACAAGATAAAGGCAATAATATAAACGTTTAAAAATTGATGTTTTGGATTAAATTTGGGTACTTATGTATTATCCCGGCAGTCATTCCCGCCAAACTATTTTTCCGTCAAATGAGTTGCCAATCGTATTCAAAACCATTAATAATTTCATATGCCCGGCATTTCTCTTGGCAAAAAAAAAAAAATCGCTCGCCTTGGCAGACCACCACGATAATACGTAATACCTAAATTTGTTTTCATGTTTTTAGATCTTTAATTAAACATACAATTTTAAATGCATAATTAGTACGTTATTAGTATTTTAATAATTTAAATATACACTGAAGCAAGGCCGTACCCAGGGTGGGGGGACCAGGGAGTTTGGTCCCCCCCCCTGAAATTAAAAATTTTGTTAACAAAATAATAATGATGAAGTTTTTTTGTGAAAAATTCGGCCTTTTTCACCATTTGGTCCCCCCCCCCCAAACTTTTTTCTGGGTATGGCCCCGCACTGAAGAATGGGAATAGCCTGTGTCCTGATTGAGCCGTCTGCCCGAACAGCCACTTTGTAAGGAAATCATTGTGTTTAAGCATTCTCTTCTTTATTTATTGGTAGTTTGGAATCAAAGTAGCACACAATCAGTGGCGTCTTCAAGGGGGGGGGGCGGGGGGTTATAGACATAACCTTGTGTTAAAGTGCATAATATTTAAGTTAAGAAGTCAAAACATAAGGGCATTTTGTCAAAAAAATTTTGACAAGAGGGGTGTTGAACCCCCCCCCCCCTGTATACGCCACTGCACACAATTATGTAAAACTTGTAAAGCTAGTTACAGAATATGGATAGACCACCCTCTTATTTTTTTAAATGAAAAGAGTGGTTGATGGTGGTGGAAAATAAATAACTTTACTACTAAAACAGTCTTGTTACATGCTAACTAAACCAAAATATAAACAAACATATTTTATGATTTTAGGATGCATTTTTTTTTAGCTGACATCACAAACGCTACCATAACACTAGAAAGGGTTCATTTGTATATTTAAAACTATTACTAAGATCAGCTTTAATGAAGCATCCTCATCGTACAACTTCGAAAGTAAATTCCTTTACGCTAAAGATACTCTACTATACTTCCCCCCTCAGAATTTTACGTTACGTGTAATGCTCTAATGACGGACGAACATTGTTAAAATAGAAATATTTACCATAACGTTGAATTACTTAAAATGGCGGTACAATGCGTACTCACAGCATCAACCTCACTTCATTATAAAGCTGTACCGATATTTACATTCGATCTAACAAATGATACTTTATAAGTTGTTTCAAAAGGATT
Organism: Cheiracanthium punctorium; assembly: GCA_038373885.1. Classification (NCBI taxonomy): domain Eukaryota; kingdom Metazoa; phylum Arthropoda; class Arachnida; order Araneae; family Cheiracanthiidae; genus Cheiracanthium; species Cheiracanthium punctorium. The sequence continues at coordinate 32,680 of JAWZYV010015201.1, forward strand.
ATTAAAGCATTCAACAACAAAAAGATCAAAAAATGGTAAAAGAAATAACTTACCCTAAATCGAAATCGAAGTAAGTAAACAAACACCGGCCGAATCGCTGGTCTTCCGCCCGTTGCCACTGAAAAGAAGTAAAATGTCCCAGATTCCGCAGCGCCATCTGTTAAGTATTTTCAAAGCGAATTTGGGCCGATGTCAAACCCTGGAACATCTGTGGCGAGTTTTTAAGTGATCGCCGGTCGATTTCGCCCCAAAGAAATTCCAAAATCTGCTTATGATGTCGGAAATTTAGCATCGCAAGGCGATCTCGTGCCAAACAGATGACGATGTCGCGTTCTGAGGACAAAATTTTAATATCGGAAGCGATGATGGGCCAATGTTATTATGATATTCTTATAATATGACCGAACAAATCCCAATCAAATCGATGTTTGGCCAATCGTTTGCCAAACAATCGTGCTGCTTGGGCACATATATCAAATTATTAAGAAAGAATAAGCATGTCCTAACTAAAAATTATACTTGAATAATACTTGATTTAATAAATAAAGTACATGTTTTTATAATGCTTCTTTTTTTCTGGGGGGGGGGGGGTAACAATGCTCCGCGAAATATTTTTCCTACTTTTAACTTGTCCGCGGATGTAAAAAAGTTGGGAAACATTACTTTTAAAACAGAAAAATCCGTAATCTTACAATTGTCTCGCACCCACCGTCGCAAATTATTATATAGCCGGTATATAAAAATTTTTGGACATTCTTCAAAGAAGAAGAAAAATTCTCTCATCATGTTGCTATGGCTGGTTAGTCATGACTTTTAATTAACGATATTTTCGATTTCATTGTACATTCCTCAAACTGTATCAATTAGAAATATCAAAGAACACTCCAGAAGAAATAAACTATATACAGGTCGATCAAAATTAATGCAACCATTTTTAAAAACATATACATAGCTGCCAACTTGTACGATTTTTCCGTGCAATTAACCACCACTATTTTCCTACAGTAGATCTTATATGAAAGTAAATCTAATAATTTTATGTATGAAGCACACATTTAGAAAATAGTGGTGGTTAATTGTACGGAAAAATCGTACAAGTTGGCAGCTATGCATATAACTATCTATCGTTGTTTTACCTTCTGCTACATGACATGACATGACAAAATTTTACTATAAGGAACACCCAGGTCTTTCAAGGCTACATTTCCAATTTCTTAGTTACAATCTTCTTTTGTTCAAACATTAAATAAATGGCGCCTCCAAGCGAGGCGTAATCACGTCAAGAAAAGCAATTTTTTTAGAATGCCATTAATAAATCAACAATATGTACATAGATAACAATATACACGATTGGTGATGAATAAACTTCAGAAACAAAAATACAAAAACAGTAAGTAGAATAGTGGTTGCAAAGTTCCTAGTCGGTATCTAAGAGTAAGACCGCCTTGGGTCTTTTACAGTTTACTTCTCGGAAATCGTAATATTGCAGCACAGCTAATAGTTCCTACGGAACAATGCCGAGATTGGTGAGGAAATTTTCACTAACCTGATGGACAATTTTTCTAAACGAAGGGATGCCGAGATCTCGCCGAATAGCATTATTAGTCAGGTACCTGTGTCCATGCCGTTTTCGGCGGACAATTGCGTTGTGTTTCCGTGATAATATATCTGGATTGGTTTTGGCAGTATATACCCGGATTCGGCTGTTATAATTGGCTGCAGGAAGCACTATGCACTTATATAATTTTGCTTCATTCTGACGGCTGAGATTAATTTGGAAAAGTAGCTTCTCCAGTTTTTCTGTTGCTCCAACCACTTTGTTTCGGGCATAAAGCACCTGTGCTTTCCAGGTGAGAATTGAGTCAAATCACCGCCTTCTAGAAACACTGCCTGTCAGATTGTGTAGAATTCAATGGAGTAGTGAAACGCGAGTTACGTACCGTATTTATGCAAGGTATAAATTAATAGTTTTCATTACAAGAACTCTTAACAAATACCGGTGTTGGAATGTAAAATTGATAAAAACTTTGCATAATAACACTTTTCAAATGAAAAACCAAATCTACTAAATTTAGAACTCATGATAAGGGTGTGTGAAAACTTAAAATGATGCTTTCTTTTTAAATAAAATATATTGGAAATGATAATGTCCATATCTTTATGGTAAGCGTATAAAATAACCTGATGTATTCATAGTCACCTGTTAATTTATAATGAGTTTTAGGTAAATTTAGTAGCTTTGTTTCCTTATTTGAAATTTATAAAGACTTAAGTTCTGCAACTAAATTTATATATATATATATATATAGATAGATAGATAGATCGATATATTATTTTTTTTTAAAGGTGGAGAAGGCTTGAATTGAAAACAAACTATTTTCAAAATAGTCATTAGTTTTTTTAGATTATTTTTAAAACGATCTAGAAGAGGAAAACATATGAAACATCCATAAATGGCATTTATTAACAATGTGTGTTATTATACAAAGTTTTTATCAATTTTAAATACAAACACCAGTATTTTTTAAGAGTTCTTGTAGCCAAACATATTAATTTATACCTTCGAAAAATGCCGTACGTAAGTAGCGACACCCTAGAGCTTCATCTCTCCAATTGTATTTTCCCAATCTGACAAGCATTGTTTGTAGAAGACGGTGGTCAAACATGACACCACTTTCTACTCCATTATGTTCGATTGGTGGTTTAAACGTTTCAGTTTTTAAATAAATCTGGTGGTAATCTTTCTATCCAGAAACGAAATTTTAAAGCATTTGAAGGATGGTTGCTGCAATTCTCTTATAAGTAAAGTATTTAAAAATCAGAAAATACATTTTTTAATGGATTTGTCTGAACTTCAAAGTGAAATAAAATTTGGCTGGAAATTAAAAGCTCCAGAGAGAAAAAAATGTGGATAAAAGGAAGTCCTTGGCTGAAAAGAAAAGAAGCTAAAAAGACTTCTCGCTGTAGAAAATACTCTGCTTCAAAGAACTTTAACAAAGAAACTACAAGCATCGCATTGCACAATTTGTCCGTCAGATAAAGAAAATTGGGTATGAAAATGTAAAGAAACCAGTCTGTCATCAAATGCCTGCAAAGATCGCAGAAAAAAAAAGAAAACTTTCTTGGCTTCCGTAATTAATGTTAAGCAAAGGTAAATACGAGACATGTATAACTTCGGATGAAGCACTGTTTCATCTGTCATCCGCAACTGACAAAACGAAGATACATGATATTTCACGCGAACAGCGTTGCAAAGACGTGGCTGTTTTGAAAAAGGCAAGTTGGCCTTCAGGTGTTATGGTACGGAGGTAACGTCCTGTCAAGACTTAGCAAAACAATTCTTTTGTAGAACCAATGGATAAAATTGATGTTGAATACTCCCAGAATAAAGCTTTGAAGCACAAAGAAAGTAACCGCCTTCAGCCTCACAAAAACTTTTTTTTTCGCCAAGATTCTGCACCATATCTACTGCAAAGTCAACTCTAAAATGCCTGAAAGATAAAAAAAAATAAATTTATTTCCTCCTGGGAAATGGTTACCATCATCCCCTAACTGTGCTCCTTGCGATTGTTTTTTATGGGGATGCTTAAATAAACAATTAAATAGACATAAAGTAAAAGTACTTCAAGGGCTTGAAACAGCAATCAAAGAGGAAGTTTGATAAATACCCTCAAAAAGTGGTTGAAAAAGCTCTTTCGACTTGCCCTAAGCATTTACGTAAGGTGTACTGTACTAAAAAAAAACACAATGAAAAAATTTCATGTAAATAACTGAATTCCCTAAAAGTTTATGATACTCTGAAATTGGTCACATTATTTTTCAATCAACCTTTAAAAATCCCGCTGGAGTATAACTGCTGCAAAACACGATATTTAACATTCAAACAAGCACGAAATGCGGTTTAGCTCCATGAAAGTACAATATCTTTTTAAATAATGCAACAATAAAACACATATCACTGACAATCATTTGAAAACACGTCAGGACACAATTACGAGCGGTAGAACTTCTAAATAGATAAACAGTGTTAATTTATGTATTCCACTTTATTGAGTATTATATAGCTTTGTGATAATCGCGTGACATTTCAGTTTGACAGGAACTGACACTCTTTATGGAAACATCACTAATGAGTCGCATTTAACCATTTATTCGAATTTATGACAGAATTTCATCGCTCTGACTAAAATGTTTCTGAATCTGATAATTTCTAACTTGATACCAGCTAGATGCTTGTGAGATAGTAACGAGTTATGAATTGAAATATTATCACTTATGATAAAGTTAGTTCTGATAGTCAGATGCGTTTTCTATAAAATATCCCAACCTGTTTTTCTCCTTGTAATGCATACATACCTCACCTTCTCTGCATCTTTATTTCATTCGATTCTTATTTGAACTGCATTGCACAGGTTCACAGTAATAACCTCATCAAAAATGTTTCATTGTAAAAGTGATTGAGATTTTTTTTTTAGAAGTTGCTCACAGGCTATGCATTCACACGAAACGCCACATAAGAATGTGGCTGACGAGATATACAAGCTACGGTGATGACATTTTAGTCACGACCTTATGCAAGTGAAGTCATGTAACCATAGGGGCATTATCATCTTAATCTGAGATAGACATACTGAAATGATCACACTCACTTGGTCACATGACACCTCGAGTGCAGAGGCATGTAATTATTTTTCAGCACCCGCCGTTGCCTGTGTATCTCCTCAGGCGTGACATAAGAACATATGGCTAAGTACAAAGCGTCGTTTGGAAATCTAAAAAAGAAAAATCTGCTTAAATGATGCAAGTAAGCCTTTTTTAGTTTTATGTATGAAGGACTTCGAAGTTTTTTGTTACCGGATATGAAACAAATATTTTTGAGATATTTATAGAAACTCCAATATTCCACATTAATATTGTTAGATCAGTCATTCACACGTTAAAGCGCACACTAAAAAGTCTCCTTTTTACATTTCGAAGTTTGTAGAGAAGTTACCAGAACGCTTTCTTAGGTGAAGTATTTTATAAACAAATCAGTTCTAAATTTAACGCTGTGCTCCTGCTTGCTTTCTGTGAATCCTGTGTCTATCTAAGGTTGACTGCTTATATTAGGAAAAGTTTGCAGAGAACGGGACGCGACTGTTAGAGGAGTCTCCCGAGTGTACTTTTCCTCGAATGCAATGGGTGGGGAGGAATGATAGGTGGCACCACTTATGTTACCCCAAAGAAAACAATTTAAATTAAAATTTTTTATTGCAAGAACTCTTAATGAATACTGGTGTTGTAAATTAAACGTGATAGAAACTTTGTATAATAAAACACACATATAACAACACTTTTCAAATGAAAAACCAAATCTACTAAATTTAAAATTCATGTTAAAGGTGCATGAAAAACGCTTTCTTTTTAAATAAAATATATTGGAAATGTTAATGTCCATATTTTTATGGTAAGCGTATAAAATAATCTGATGTATTCATGATCAGTTGTTAATTTATAATGAGTTTTAGCTAAATTTAGTAGCTTTGTTTTCTTATTTGAAATTTATAAAGACTTACAGTTCTGCAACTAAATCTTTAAACCTTTTTAAGTGGAGAAATTCTTATATATACATATATATATATATATACAAAATGGTGGAGAAGGATTGAATTGAAGACAGACTATTTTCAAAATACAGTCATTAGTTGTTTTAGATTATTTTCAAAACGATCTAGAGGGGGAAAACAAATGAAACATCCAGAAATGGTATTTATCAACAATGTGTGTTATTATACAAAGTTTTTATCAATTTTACATTCCAACACCAGTATTTGTTAAGAGTTCTTGTAATAAAAAAAATAATTTATATCTTGGGATAGGTAGGTAGCTTAAGGGGCGGCACCTATCGTTTCACCTTTCCTATTGAATTTTCCCCAAGATTACAGGCAGTGTTTCTACTCAGACGTCTTAGTACGATGTCCCTAGCGTCCGTATCCAACATCTCTTAAATACGACTGCCTAAGAAATGAAGCTTATACGTCATCACAGGATCGACTGGTATAATAACTTCATAGTTTTACTTTTACAAAGTAAAAATATCTGGTGACTGCTACAAATTGTAGAAAATAGCTTAAGATAAAAATTAAAATACATTCCTTGTAAAAAATAATTTATGATTTCTTTCTATACCATATTACATGATTAGTGATCATTAACATTTTTTGTTTTTCGCAAAATTGAATTTTCAATGTTAAACGTATGTGCCAAGTATTAAGCAGTAAATTTTTTTAAATATTTTTTAAAAAATAGTAACTGACCCAACCACTTAACGCGTAAATTTTGCTATATTTTAAACAGAAAATTACCGTTCACAAAAATTGGTTAGTTATAATCAGGAATACTTGGCACTCATGATGTCATTAAATCATTAGAATGTTTTATGCGGGAGTAAATTCACCGCAAACTTTGAATAGTTTTACTTCGAAAATAAAACTGTGATAGCTTCAGTAAGAGTATTACCAATGATGACGTCAAAGTTTTGGTTCGGTGTTGATGTATCCATTAGTAGTTGTGACAATTTTATGATTTGCATGGAGAAAATTCCTATAATATTCGTTGGTTCAAGCTGAGCAACGTGATATTTTTTTTTTCGAATTACGGCAAATATATGTTTTTGATATAGAGGGTGACTATAATTAAACTCGAGCAGTCTGTAGAAAAAACTATGCCGCGGAATTGCATAAAAATGGGGTAATGGCATACTGAAATGATGGGAATTTTATCGAGGAAAAAAAACAATGAGTTTCAAAAACCCTCCCTAGGTTGCGTATCATAGCTTTATTGTGAACATAATCTACAAAAGTTTACAAAACATTCTCGATCTGATGTCCACCATTGTCTGCTACCATCTGGAAGTGTAGAATCTCATGTTCGACTGTTGAAAGCAGCATGAACTGGTTAATGTTACGCTTATGGCGTCCTATGCTTTATTTAAGGTTGGAGAGAGATGTGATGGGATCACGGTAGACCAAGGCCTTGAATTATCCCCTCTTCCAAAAGTCGCAAGGATTCAAGTCGGGAGATCTGGGAGGCCAAGCTGAAAGAAATTGCAGGCTGATGATTCTGTCGTCACCGTAATGGCGGCCTAGCACTTGTTTCACACAACGGACGATGTGTGGAGAAGCACAGTCGAACATGTGATTTTACGCTTTCAGATGGTAGCAGACCATGGTGGACATCCTATCGATCATGTTTTGTAAAGGTTTGTAGATTATTTATGTGTACTCAATAAAGTTATGAATACGCCACCTAAGGGTGGTTTTTGAAACTCATTTTTCTTTTCTCGATAAAATTCCCATAATTTCATTCGGCCATTTCCCCGTTTTAATGCTATTCCGATGCATAGTATTTGCCATACACTGTTCACAAATTTCAAGTTTAACTATGGACACCTTGTATTTCTTTATGTAAATGTTTTTACGAAAAGTAAAGCACGTAAAACACTACTAAAGTAAAAAGAATTGTGTTGTTGCGTTGACAAAATTGCCGTTGAAACATTCTGAACTAACGTCACTTTTAATTTCACTATACATCCTGAAAAATGTATCTTTTAATGATTTCAAGAATACTGTGGAAGAAGAAAAATTTATATTAATCACAGAGGAGCATTTGCCGCTGACGATAGTAATAAACATCACACCTAGCGTTTTCAGTCTTGAAAGCACGATATCTTTTATATGAAGCAAGAGTATAACAAATATCATTAACAGTGTTTTCGAAGCAAGTATGAAGACACAATTATGAGTTGTAGAAGAGCTTTTAAATACACAAACTGCGTCATTCTCTAAATTCTGCTTTAGTAAGTATCATTAGACTTTGCGATACCCGTGTTGACATTTTATTTTATCAGGAAGTGACATTCTCGAAGGAAACACCAGCTATATATCTAATACATCTCAGTTAACTGTTTAACGAATTTGTGATTAAGTTTCAGCCACCCAGCGGAGAATTATTTCTCTATCTGTGTTTTTCCAAAGAGGCAATTCCTATAGTTTGTGAGATAGTAGAGATTTATGAATATAAATATATTTATTGGGATAGAGTTTTGAGTGTTTGACAGTTTTACACTAAACCGTTCTCTATTTTTTCACTTTTAAAATAAGGGTACGTAAAGTTCCTTCTACTTTTAATTTATTTTCATTTGTTATGTGGTTTATCATATTTAACTCAAGAACTATATTTCTTAGTAACACTTTCATAGTTAAACCTTGATATTCACAAAATTTACATTAAAATTGAATCCGGAACGTAAAAATCACTAACAAGTAGCTAAATCAGTGCTATATTAGGTACGTGTTATATTATAAGGATATTTTTTTAACTCATGGACATATTTTGCAGTAAAAAATACCGGTTCTTTACATTATTGTTTATGATAACACAACATCACGAAGTATGGTTGGAAGAGATAGTTGTACAGTGTATAGAGGCTTACGTACAAGAATATTATTAGTAATTAAATATACAATAGCGTAATTGCAAACTCTTCCGCATTTATCGGACGATCGCACACCACTTATTTTACCTCAGTAATTTAAGCTTAACAGAAGTCCAAATTTTTAATGTAAAATAGAACTGTTTAAAAATTGTGGTGGAAAATCTTCCGATAAAAACGGAAGAGTTGACAGCTATGCAATATTATTTTACATGCTGTAATAAGATAAGAAAGTTTCAAAATAAAAATGCAGTACAGCTTTTACGAATCACGAAGATTGTATATATATTTTTTATTACCTGTGATAATTATAACATTTTGATGTTTCTCTTAAACACAAAACTGAATTTAGATACAAGGAGAAATTTCTTTTAGAAGTGGTTAGGTTTTCTCATATCTCCTTCACAGATTAAAATCAGTATGTTGAGCAATCCACTCAGTTACAGTTACACTGTAAGATTACAACAAATACTTCGTGTGTAGAAGGCCCGAGTTTTTATCTTGTACTTAAATACCTAATGAAATGATTGGTTCTTTCTCAAATTGTTAGAAAGGGGTTTCTGTTCATGTCCTGAGAATTCTCTGATTTTCCTCTACCACCTAAAATGTAAGGAGTTTTGCAACACTAGCGGCCAACTCTACCAATTTTATCACAGATTTTCTTCCTCTAATTCTTATTTACATAGCTGCCAACTCTTCCAATTTTATCGGAAGATTTTCCACCACAATTTTTAAGGAGTTTTATTTTGCATTAAAAATTTGGACTTATTTTAAGTTTGAATTGTTAAGTAAAAATTAGTGGTGGAAAATCTTCCGATAAAAGCAGAAGAGTTGGCAGCTATGTATTTAGATATTTTAGCTTAAAATAAGTCCAAATGTTCATATGTAAAATAAAACTGCTAAAAGCTTGTGGGGATTGTCTTCCGAAAAAGTTGGAAGCGTTGGTGTTTATGGAATGGGAAGGTTCCAAACCATTACAAGTACTGCTTCCTTTTGTTAGGTAAAGAAAATGCGGAATTTACCTGAGAATCATGCTTCATATAATTTAACACTTTTTCTAAACATGATTTTTCGGCTTAAAATATAACAAATTTTTTGCGGTACGCGGGCGAGCACGTTAATATTTAAAAAAAATATATACTATTTACAAAAAGTGGTTAATTATATTCCGTAGTAGTTGGCAGCTAGGCAATGTTGAAAGTTTTCCAGTGAGAATAGAATCAACACCCTCTAGATATAGAAAGCCTTACAACTCATGTTTCGACGGCATCACTAGATCTTCTTGTACGACGTCATCACAGTTTTACTTTCACAAATTATATCTATTTTAAAATTGTGGTGATTTTTCTCACTCATAAAACTTTTTAATGATTTAAGATAAAAAAGTTAATTTTACGACAAATGACAAATTTTGACCATGACTAATTGTATAACATGATACAGATGTAGATCACAATGTATTATTTTTTATCAGAGAGGCATTTTAATTTTCATCTTTAATTTAAGATATTTTCTAATATTTGTAGCATCCACCAGAAATTTTAAATAGTTTTACTTTTTGAAGGTACAACTAGGATAGCGTCGAAGCTTCAGTTGTTAGGCGTTCTTCAGCTAGCATGTGTTGATAGAGTTCGGTATCGTTCATCTATTTAGTGTAGAAGGTTGTTGGCTGACAGAAATCAATTTTGTTTATATGCATCCTTTAGGGTAACATAAGTGATATATCTTTCGAAATACAATGCTATGCTTTTCTTCATAAAGGAATTTGACATTTGTCGATTTTCTTAACTGGTGTTGAACTTCTTTCAGCTATCATTTTTGTGGGAAAATCAGTCACGCTATGTATAGCTATGCATACTATTTCTTTCATGTATCTTTTGTAATTTACTGGATCTTTTTTAATATGAATCAACCAAACGTAAAATGTTAAGCACTTTTGCATGATTTTATCGCATCTCTCAGTAAATATCAAAATGAAATAAATTATTTGCATTGCATATCAAATTTGTTTTAATGCACAACATTCTCAACATGGCATGTTACAATGAACAAAAATGCAGTTTTTCCCCTTTCAAATATCAATCTCTGCTACTCATACAATTCCACGAAAACTATCTGTCAGTTGCTACAATGCAGTAAAAATACTCTCATTTTGCAAAAATTTCTTTTATATTTTGAGATATTCAAAGTCTGAATGTATTAATTTGAATGATAGAGAATACACCAGTCGCTTGCAAAATATTGCTAACTGATTAATGTACAGGGCATTTACAATTGAAGTGACCCTATTCAGGCTGCCTGTGGAACTTGTTGTGGCAATCGGATTTTGATGAAATTTTATATTTCAGTTAAATGGATCATGGGGAAAATATTTCTGAAATAAAAAATTAGTTCAATTTTGACCACGAGAGCGAATTTTGGCGACTAAAGAAGAGGGGGAGGGGAAATCTGTCAGAAGCATTAAAATTTGTCGAATTACAGCATATGTTTAACGCGCACTCCACTGAAATTAATTACGTGTTGAGAGTGCATTATAGGGTATTCAATGGAAGCATGAAGTAACTCACGAGGGATTTCAGCAACATGGTGTGGTGTGTAATGTTACCTTTTAACTCAGGTAACGTCCTAATTATTCCTCCATCTCTTAATTTCTTTTACACGTTCTTTTAGACCCAAGATGTACTCCATCTTAACTGAAGACTGAAAAAAAAGACTGGAAAGGGGGTAGCACGCCATGTTATGCGCAAGCGTGTAACTCACGAGCACTGGCTTGCTGGTTGAAATTTGAAATAATTTTTTTACTGGGGACATCTTTTCCCCGTGGTCCATACAACGTGTATGCCATGTTCTTCTAAATTCAGTTGACAGAACGGGTTTTATAGAGGGTTCTGAATAGGGTCACTTTAATTATAACCACCCTGTAGAACATGATAATGATAAATTATCAATACATGGTTTTGTTGAAATTGTGAATAAAAAATTTACTGCCTCTGTACTTTTAAACGCAACGCAGTCACTGCTTTTAAGAAACGTTGGATATTGTATGAATAGGTATCGTAACGCTTGTATTGTAAATTTGTTCACGAGAGTGCTTCCTTTTCAGCACTTTTCATCATTCAGTAAGCAAATACCAATTTTCATAAAACAGATATCGGGAAGCATACTGTGACAGCAGTTGTGCCATTTGAATGGAAATTCATAGCGGCCAACTCTCCCGATTTTTTCGGAGACGTGAAACCCCCAATTTTGCTCTTAAGAGAATTTGGACTAATTTTAAGCATAAATTGCTCAGTAAAAATTAGAGGTAGGAAATTTCCCGAAAAAGTCCGGAGAGTTGGCAGCTATGGAAATTATTCTTGTGTTAAGAGCGTAAACGTGAAAAAGTCGACCATTTTTCATAAAAAAAAATTCAGTGATTTTATTTTTAATTCCAAATTTGTTTGAAAACGATGTAAGTCATTGCTATCTGTTGATATTTGAGGACTTTCAACAATAAATAACAAGTTATTGATTAGTTTTCGAAGATTAGCTTGTTCCAAGTAAGATTGTTTTGAGTACTACTTTAAGCACAACACTTATTCAGAGCTGCCAAGTCTCCGGCTTTTTTCGGGCAATTTCCCACCACTAATTTTTACTTACAAAGTTATGCTTAAAATAAGTCCAAATATTTAATCAAAAATAAAACTGTCTAAAAATTGTGGTGGGAAATCTCCCGGAAAAAGCCGGAGACTTGGCAGCTCTGTTTATTTATTTAACATAACAGATAGCTGCCGACTACGGAATATAATTAACCACGTTTTTTAAACAATAACTTTCGGCTTAAAATAAGCAAAATTTTTTGTACCGCACGTGAGGGCTGGTCACTAATTTGAAAAAAATACTAAAAGCTGTTTAAGAAAAGTGGTTTATTATATTCCGTAGTAGTTGGTATCTATAACATAAAATCCAGATTATAAATCTAGGTCAGTGAAATTATTCATCGATGTAGAAAAATGATTTCAAGTAATATCTTTTTAAATAAAATTCGTTGAATTTAGATAAAAGCCTTATAGATTTGTTTTCAGAAGAAAAAACAAAACTAAACTAACATCTACGAATTACACCTTGAACATACACGTACGTGAAAATATTACCAGCAAAGATATAGCAACTATCATTTTCTTTCATGAGTTTTACTGACCTAGGTCTTTTAATCTTGATTTTATATTATTTTACATAAATATGTTTTAGTAGCTACTTAACAACATCATGTAAAATAGACAAAGAAACCTGGGAAGAGAAGTAATATTATTAACTTTTTACACATTTCTTTGTAGCACAAGATGATCTGGAAACTTTTAACTGAGATGGGAAGCTATTAGGTTGTAACGGAAGTTTTCCGTCGCTGCAAGAATTGCCTGCACATGCAGTTCGCGTTGGTTTCTTTGCCAATATTTTGCGAAACGATTTTTGTTATTTGAAAGAAAAAGACTTGTTTTAGAGCACTGTGTTGTGAAATGTGTAAAAAAATATCATTATGATAAAGTATAAAGTGTCTGAAATGGAACTATCACGCTACCAGATTGAACCATCATTTACTCCCACTTCTGTTGCAAAAAGTCAGCTACAGAATGACCCCGAATCATGTGTACAGCTTAAGGTACTACTGTTGTATCATATGACACTGTGAAGATTTGGTCCCGAAAGTTCAAAAACGAGGACTAGGACATTAAAGAAGCAGAGCGCTCTGGCCGGCCTAATGATGCTGATGAGGCCCGCCTACGACAATCTGTGGAAGAAGATAAAATATTCATCCACTCGAGAGCTAGCTAAAAGAGTTAGACTTTAGTGCAATGTCCATTAGTCACGCTAAGCATTGCAAAAACTTGACATATAAGGTCAATTATCTGGGTACCGCGCTCACTTGACTTAAGCAAATCTGGCGGAAAACTTTCGTTACAACCTTAAATTATCACCAGAAGATATTTTAGGTATGTTGAAAAAATTGATATTATTTAGGATGAACGAAAGATTCGTGTTTCTCTAACTGCAGTCTAGCCACATAATTTAAAGACAATCACTCCAGCTTCTGTCTTGATTTTCAAAAGATGAAAAGAAATCTATGAAAGGTATATAAACTTTTCTCGAATACTTAATTCAGTTTGGAAAAAAAGTCCCATCCTAAAGGTTTTGAAATTTATATAAAAATTCAGAATTGCCCGAGTTGATCTGAACCAAATCCATCCTGTTGAGTGGTATTGATTGCATTATTAGACTGCATATCGAAAATGGAACTGGACCACATATAAGGACCCCGCAATCAAGACAGCTCTAAAATTTTGATGAACATTAATAAAAAAACTACGTTCATTTTTTTTTAAATCCATGTATAAAAGCATAAAATGTTTGTTTATTAATTGTATTCATCACCGTTGTAGTGTAAAAAGCAGAAGGGATAGTATGTATTCATAAAGCTAACAAGGAAAATTACTCATTTATTGATACTAGGATAAAGTTTCATTCTAGGTCAACGGAATGGTACTCAAAACGTTTTCGTAAAGTATTTTTCAAGTAATTTCAATTCGTAAAGTAATTTCAAAGTAATTTTCAGTGTAGACAAGAAAAACCCAATTCTAAGTAACACGTTACGAAACTAAATCTTGATACTTTTTCAAACCAACATATTAGTATAATGATGAAACATAAATGTAATTGTTTTTAGAAACAGATGTTTCTGAGTTTCAGAAAGATATTTCTCCGCATTCCAACTTTAATTTATTTTTAATATCGAGAAAATAAAGATATCAAGACTTTTCAGTGAGTGAAATTTTGTTTCCCTTTATTTATCAAATAAAGAAATTTCAAATAACACTTCACTTCATACTCTTTTTAATCTTTTATCATTTATTTTTATTTTTTTAGATTTCTTTAATTAACCCTTTTCGTTTTGAGAATTGAACATGTGGCATTTATCGATCGAATTGAAATAATTGGACACTTCAGTATGTGAAATTTCATTGATTATTTTGCTGTTTTTTATGGAGTTTCTTGTAAATTAATAGCATTGAACTTCGGTTTTAATTACGCACTTGTGTAGTTCTTTCTGCAATTATGAGAACATTTAAATTATTTATAAAAGCAATGACAGAATTTTGTTTTCTTCAAGTGCAAAAGTAATATTACAGTTGATAACAGAAATCGACCCTCTAAAATTCATACTCAATTTTGCGTAGTAATTGAAAATACATACATTAGAAGAACAATCGACTACTGCAAAGTTCATCCGTGGAAAAAGAATGGATGCCACAATGGAAGAATGTGGCACAAAGAATGGATGTCACAATTTGAGACGTTCAAGATTGGCGTAAAATGCCAAATTATTCAGAAAAACTAATTATTCTATTTAGCCAAATTATTCTATTTGCTCATCCTCATTTTATTAATTTTATCATGGATTAAAATTGTTTGGAACAGCAGTTAGAATTAAATTTTAAAATTGAAGCTGAAACCATAAGTTATAGAAATATTTTTAGTATAAAAGTTAATCACAGTCGCAAATTTAGGTATATGTAAGATCCAAAACACCCACCCGACCACCTACTCGATAACGCGTTGTGCCTCCTTTAGTGTTCTGAGAAACTGCAATTCACCTGGGCATGAATGTCACAAGTTTTTGGTAGAAGACTGCAGACAGGTTGTACCAAATAATTAAGCAGTGGTCAGGCAAAGTTGAGAAATTGGAACACAAAAGTTTGAGCTCTGAGCTGCCGCTCCATGCAATTCAAAGATGATCTATGGCAGTAGTTCCCAACTTTTAAACGTCGTGCTTCCCCAACAGCGGCTGACTTACGGTGGCGCCCCCTTCACATTTTTCAGCATACATTCAGTTTTTTATTCTTCAGCATCGAACATTCAGTCGAATTTTCTACAAAATAATGTTATCAGTAAAGTTTGAATGAAGATTTTAAGTGAAAATCGAAGCACTTTTGAGTAAAAATAAACATGATTTTTAAAAACATCCATCACTACGCTCTCTTTCTTTTTTCTCGCGCACCCTAAGGGGGGCGCATCCCACCGATTGGAAAACAGTGCTCTATGGTATTAAGATCTGGCAAATTAGGTGGCCAATTGGAATTCATCTCTCTGCCCCTCGAACCACTTCAAGACAATTATATCCTCGTGACATGGCGCGTTGTCCTGTTGAAAGAATCAATTTGCTGTTAGGAAGGCATTCGCCGTGTAAAGGTGCAATTGATCCGCAATGATGTTCAGAGAGTCCGCAGCATTCATTGTCTGATACCACATCTACAGGTCCCAGAGCCGCCCAAGAGAACGCTTCACCACCGTCATCAGCCTGTGTATACCCTGCTGTACGAATCGGGAGCAACTGTTCTCCTGGAAGACGGCGCTCCCTGACACGATCATCGACGCGATGAAGGAGAAACCGGGATTCAGCATATCAGGCAACTGTTTTCCTCTTATCCCAGATCCAGTCTCGATGTTCCCGTGTTCACTGTCGTTGACAATGGCGTAGTTGACAATGACGCCTGGTAAGCAAAAGTACACGAAAGGGACGTCTGCTCTGGAGTCCCACATACAACAGTGTCCGCTGAACCGTGTTCTCCGAAGCACTTGTACTTGGACCTGCACTGTATTGGGATGTCAGCTGAGCCAATGTCTGCCACCGATTTCGCTGTACTAGGGGGGACAGTCTCCGACTGTCCCGCCTAGTACAGCAAAATCGGTGGTTCGGTACCGTCTTTCTGCTGTACTAGGCGGGACAGTCATCTTTCTTTTATGATGCGTTGACGCCCAAGATCTTAGCATCTACTGCTTGTGTCACCGTCATTAATACCGTCATAAATACTAACAACGGCAGATCGTGAATAACCGACAAGTCATGCAATTTCGGAGATACTCGTTCCGAGTCCTCGGGCCATTACGATCTACCCTTAATCAAATTCGCTTAGATCAACAGACTTTCCCATCACTCCCAAACATGTCAGTGTCGGAATCGCACCCGCAACCTTCTAGATATCTGCCCGGCTACTTAACTACTTGGCTACCACAGACTTTATGTTGATATTATTTGTGTGTTTTATATTTGTGATGTCACAAAAATTCTGTGAGCAGGCCCGGCAGCAATTTCGCCTCGCTGACAAAACTGCAAAATCTGGCTTCCTCTTTGTTATATTTTTTTACGAATTTCACCAAAAATTCTGCCCCGGACAAGGATTTACAGTCACATCTGCCTATAACGATATTGTAGGGACCTAAATAAAATGTAGTTATAGACAGTTTATTATTGTAGGTAGGTTGCGCTTTTGCACTTTATTTAAGGATCAAAGGTGTTTTCTAATTACGAAAATAAAGGTAGACTATATTTCACGAGCAGATAAAACACTTCTGTCACCATTGTGTACAACATTTAAAATTACTTTGAAGAAGTTCGAGAGATTAATGCATTGTAAAGAAGCGAAACTCAACGCACATATGTAACGTAACATTTACCTTCTTTCAATTTACTATATTACTCAATCTTTTACGTTTCAATAAATTGTGGAAATTTTATATACAGTATTACTAACACTATACATGAAAATATGCAACAGAAAAGGTGCAACAGTTCATTTCTTTATAGCATTACAAAAAAAAGTAGCTTTTCTAGAATTGTCAATTTACGCCACACCACAGATTAAAGGCTTTAGCTTTAGAGCGCGAAGATCCAAGAGAAACAAGGAACTTCATGACTGAAAAGGCTTACTTTTTCCCAGGCAGCGCCCTTCGTTTTATGTTCATGAGCATTTTCTATGGCTGAAATAGGCTGAGTATTTAAGCAAGTTAATGTACAGGTTGTCCGAAATTAAACGACCCTATTTTAAAGCTGTGTACAGACGAAACTATTGTTGAGATGAAATTTTGTGTAGGACATAATGAAAGTGTGGGAAATTGTTTGAGCAGATAAAAATATGTGCTCAAATATTCGTCCCCAGGGGGAGTTTTTTAATGAAGAGTGCATCTCCCTGGTCCCCAAACCTCAATCCATGCGACTTTTGGCATTGGGGGAGTTTGAAACATATTGGTAAGTCATGGCAATCCAAGAACTTTTCCTGATCTTAAAAGATAGCATTTCACAACATGTTCCTAACATTTCCCCAAACACCCTGCGGTCAGCTGTGGAACATGTTCTCTTACTATTCCAGGTAGTAGCTGACAATGATGGCTGTTATGTTGAACATGCTTTGTTGTAATGATATTAATAAACTATCATTAATGTATGCTAAATATGTAATTCTTTAAAAACGTCCCCTGCTGGCGAACATTTCAATTCATTTTTTTATTAACTCAAACAATTTCCTACACTATTCCTTCATTATGTCGTACACAAAACTGCATAACTTTCTCAATAATAGTTTCGTCTGTAGACAATTTTAAAACAGAGTCGTTTAATTTAGGACAACCTGTAGTTTAGGTGTCATCCATATCATCGATTTCGAACTTCTAAACAACATGGACATCAAAGAATATCGGCAGTACTGAATCCCGAAAAATGACTATACATAGTCGTAGTGCGCTCACACTACAACGTGATTTGACTTACGCGAATTGGATTTTACACAAATTTTTCACGAGTACATATCTCAAAGTACACAACTCCTTTTCCGCAAGCACGAGTGTTTTCGCTAACAGCAATAAGTATCAAAAATCATTTATTCATTACTTTATGCAAGAAATGGGACTATTAAGTTAGGGAATAGTTTAAAATTGTTTGAGAGATGTTTAAAGGTGCTTAAATAATTCTGTATGTCTTTCAAAAAGTCGTATGTATAGGGGAGAGGAGAGGCACAGTGGGACGATAGATATTTTTGTATGATTCCAAAGCTCAAAAATGGGGAAAAAAAGTCCATAATTTAATTAACCGCTATTGCAACACTGTGATAACTAGTTACTCTCCCAACTGTGAAATTTTAAACACTTAACTGCATAAACTTAACTGCATATGACGCACAGCGCCATCTTGCATGCAAATTCAACTCTTTTAAAATGCGCCGATGATTGACCTACATGCGAGTCCACAGTGCAAAATTATGGCTTGTTCAGGAACTGAAAGAACAATGTCACAGTTCTCAGTTCCAGGGGGCTTTCGATCCTACACGATGATAAAATGAACTTTTGCAAATATTTTGTAACTGTTTACTCTTTATTTGATGTTATTTTACTATTTTCAATTCATCAAATATTGTTGAACAAAGAATTTTGCGACTTTTAAATGTGTTTCATGATTATACCTAATTTTAGGGATTGTCATTAAAAACTGCTTTCATATCTTCCGTGTTGACTATCTTAATCTGTATTTAATTGTAGTAATAGTAATGTTTTGCATAATACACCTGATTTTGTATGTCTTCTGATTGTCCCACTGTACCCCAATCCCTGTCCCATTTTGCCCGGCAAAGGGTCACAATGTGACAACTTGAGTACGTTTTGAATATTAACTTTTTTTCAAAGAATAAAATAAGGATAAATTCTGAAAAAAAAATTACAATGAAAGTTATCGAGTTTTGAAACAGTACCAATTCATCATTACGTTTCTAATTCATTTATTCTTGCCCCCACAGTCACCACATACTATTCGAACAGTAGAAATTTGGATTAGGCAATTTATTTTACAAGCAATCATACAGAGCTGATGCTATCTCAATTGATTCTTTGAGATGCACATTTTTTTTCCATGCATAACAAAAAGTGTTTCCTTTGGTAGTTGGGCATTGGAATGTGCAACACAGATTGTGGAGTTGTAGATATAAGCTTACCATGAATAAGCTGGCTGATCTGGTAACATAGGGAAAGGCAATTTTTTACGACAGTCGAATGATGAATTATGACAGTCGAATGATGTCGGATTTTCGAAGCTCTATTTCAATAGTTTAGAAATTTTTCACTGCATTTTTTTCAACGGGAATGTATATAGATTGATTAAAGAACAAAAATGTCGTCATAATCTCAATTTTTGAATCTTTTTGATTTAACGAATTTCGCATTCGGACGACTCATATGTAGGTATGATGGTCAGAGATCTCAAGGCTTGAGACCCTCAAACCGCCCTGAAAAAACTGCTTTGTTGATTTTGGTTCGTTCTATTTCGAAAAAAAATTTAATTGTCTCTATATCAAAGAATTATTGTGGTTATTTCAACAAAATTTTTTGTTACTTTATAAAAAATTTTGTTAAAAACCAAAAAAATAATCGTTCCAAATAGCGCCAACTAACTTTTGTTAAATCAACAAAATTTTGTTGAATGCAACAAAACATTTTGATCGTTGAATGCAACAACAAACAGCCTTTCACAGAGTCTGTATTAGAAAACTGCTTTTGAAACTTTTTGATAACTTGTTTTTGATAAATTCCATAAGGACATCTGAATTTTGACTTACAGTGGTAGTTCTATCCAACAACTTCAAGACTGGCATCGTATTGGTGATAGTGCCTCAATCTCTGCTCTGGCCCTGCTGCAAAAACTTTCACCATATTGTACATCTATTATGGATCCCTTCACACGTTGGTCTTAAGGAAGTAAAGTGGCTGATACCTTGGCAAAGGAGAGAACTTCAATGGCTTTAGCATCTAGTACCCTGGCATTTATGGAGATCTGCTCAAAAGTTAAATCTACTATCGCTTCATCTTGGTGTTTCCCACCACTTCATGACTGGTATGGTGGCAAGCAGCTAGTAGGTGCTGTCACTTTCAAGGGTAGTCGTGAAAAGTAGACTGCTTTATCATGTCTTTTAAGTGGATAGTTGAAATGTCTTAGATTTGATGAAGGAAACAAGAACTTCCCCATGTGTACGAAATGCAAATCGCACATTTCACCCCTGAACATCTGCTTTCCTGCCTGGGTCTTGAAAAAGAGGACTTGTTTCGAAGTTCTCTTCTTCTTTTGGACTTTTTGACAGTTCACGTTCTCACAAATCTGATTTATCCTTAGGGTTAGCCCTAAAGCTTAGAGTTAGCCTAAGTAGATAGGATAAGAAACAACGAGAGATTTAAGTTTTACAATGTTTTCGGGAAAGATAAAGCCTTCCATATGAATTACCGGTGCGAGAAAGATATCACACGATCATATATATTAAAATTCTTAAAAAGAAAACTTCTAAGAACATTTCTAGTCTAACTCTTTCAACACTAATAAAATATGCGTTTGATTATATTTCGGAAGAAAATATAATTGAAATTTATATCCTTTTCAGCTTTACTCTGGTATTTATATGCTAAAATTCTAAAGCCATGATTTAAATATTAGGTTGTAACGAAAGTTTCCCGCCACCGTAAACATCGTCAGAACACAGTTCGCATTGGCGTATTTGCTCATATTTTGTCGAACTATTTTTGACATTTGAAAGAAAGAGGCTTACTTTATAACACTGTGTTGTGAAATCTCTGAAAAAGATAGTTATCATTAAGTACAAAGTGTCTCCAAATGAAACTATCGCTCTAGAGGATTAGAACCATCATTAACTTCCAGTTGTGTTGCAGAAAGTCAGCTGTAGAATATCAACAAATTATGAGTACAGCTTTAAGTACTGTTGTTGTATAATGTGACACTGTGCAGGTTTGGTACCGAAAGTTCAAATACAGTTATCTAAGGAGTGAGAAGTTAGTTTTTCAGGCAGATATGGCGGAGAACTTTCGTTACAACCTGATACTTTGGCAAAGCTGCCAACTGCTCCAGAATATGATTCACTATTTTTTTTAAACAGCAACTTACACAGCTGACAACTACTACGGAATATAATTAACCACTCTTTTAAACAATAAAATCGGCTTAAAATATAGCACAACTTTTGTACGACGCGAGAGAGTTGGTTGATATTTTGAAAATATTCTAAAAAAATATACTGTTTACAAAAAGTGGTTAATTATATTCCGCAGCAGTTGGCAAATCTGAATTAAGTAATATTTTACGTAAATGCATTTAAGGTTATTGATTTGCAATGAATAATCACTGTTGGCTAAAATTAACTGAAATGTCCTTATTACTGACGTTTTTAAATGAAACTGAATGTTTCACTCTGATTGAATTAAGTATTTTTAGTTAATTTTGATTTATGTTATAAAAATTATTTCCGAAGTTGTAAAATGAGTGGCGACTGTTACAGATTACTTTCTCTCTTTGTGAAAGACACACAATAAAATTCTTAGAAAGTGGGAAAATAGAAATTCTATCTAAAGCATGCATTCGAAAACCGTATTTGTTTCTTCAAGCGTATTTGTGTATTCATTGACACCGCTTTTGATATGCTTGAAACATTAGTGAGAGGATTTAATTACGAATGGTACATTAAAACAACTGTCATAGGCTGCCATTATAAAAATACTTTTAAAAACTCTTTAGAAAAAGTGGTTAATTATATTCCGCGGTGTTTGGCAGCAGCGAATTATTCTATTAGGCGTACCGGAAAGTATTGTCGTTTTTTCGTATGTCAATATTTTGCTTAGCCTAAACCACAGAAGCTTATAATACGAAATTTGCCAGTACGTGAGTTTTATAACATAGGCGCTAGAAAACGGAGCATTTTCCAAAATTTGTAACTCATGGGGGTTAGGGAGCCAAAACGTTCTTTTCAAATATCCTATGTGATCTCAAAGAAGAAAAGTGATATCCATAAAATTCTTGCCTTAAAATACAATGCTCACGAATACCTAAAAATAGATTTCAGAACATTTTGAATAGAATACTCCAAGGAGGGTAGACGTGAAAAAAGGGGGAGGGTGGCCAGTTTTCTCTGACAGGTAAAAAAAAAATATTATCTATAGAATTCTCTCTTTGAAATTATGAGTCCTGTGCTTAAGCACAACTTGTTTGTTAATTCAATAATTGATGAAAATTTATTTGTTTGAATATTATGTAAAGCAACGACATATTTTCCGGTACACGTAATATTTCCACGCATCTAAATTGAACATAATCGCATATTAAAAGCTTTGAAAGGATTTTTTTAAATGAGCGGGCATTTTTTGTTTAGGCATTGTCCACTACAAAATCCCAAAGGTATTGTGGCCATTTATTACGGGGGGCAACTAGTGGGCAGCCAGCGTTACGCCGCACAGTGGGGCAGGAGCTCTCAAAACCTGGCAAAAAATAAAAAAAACTAAACGTTATGTAAACAATTTTCTGTCCAACCCTACAACAGACAACTAACCCAAGAATAATAAAACGGTGTTTTTATGTCAATAAACTCACCTTCCAACCCGTACATAGGCTCAGTTTAAGCGAATTATTTGCTGAGACCACATGAGCGTTGTTTCAGTGTTTTTCAAAGTGATTTTTGAGGAGTGTTTTAGCCTTAAATGTCGTATAATTTAAATATTAGGCTATAGAAGCTTCAAGTTCAGGTATGTAAGTATAGTCTAGTACCAATAATTTTGTATTTAAGTGTATTTAATTAATAGAAATAGGTCGAGAAAGAATGACCACTACAATTTTAGAAATTAAAATAATATTTCAAAATATTGATATTTTTAGTTATGTTCCAAAGGAGTCCCAGCATCCGTTCTTGTTTTGTCGAATAAGTATTTATGAGAACATTATATAACCGTTTAATTTTCTTGCTACTTTTTGCTACTTTCGTAGTTACAGGCTATGTTTTAAACTCGAGTAGTACCTAAATAAGAAGAATAAACATTGAATGTTCACAGTTTTATATTTCAGGAACGAGTTTTACTATTTTGTTTATGACAAGAAGAGAGCTTCTTGACATTATGAAAAGTTCTGGAAGCAGAATAATAAAAGAACAATTAAATTTTTTGACAGAAGACATGAAGAAATGCACAAAGTGCAAAGAAAAAAGTTTTAATGATCTAAAGCGAAGACTGTCACTTTTTAAATCGCAATATAAATCTCGTTGAATGGAAGCATGCAGGATAGAAGAAAAATTTCAAAAAAGGAAGAAGGACAACCATAGGCTTCAAAACTTCTTAAAGAAGTTACAACAACAAGCCGACAACGTGCGAGCAGATATACAAAAGCATTCAAAAAATCACTTGATCGACAGCAGCTCATGGCAGATAAAAATGTTTTAGCTGCTTTGGTTGATGCCAAATTATCTCGGCATCAATACAATATTGTAAGGAAAAGTGCCCCAGAAAGATTTCCTTCATATAAAACAGTTTAAGCTGCCAAAAAGCTTTGTTATCCCAAGAATATAGAAGTAATAGATGTCTGTGCTACCGTCTCTTTACAAGGTCTACTAGACCATACCATGGAACGCTTACTTCTAGCAGTGGAGTCAGTTATTGAGTCCCTTCAGAACGAAGAGCTAAATCAGCTGCACTTAGTTTCTAAGTGGGCTTTTGATGGTTCCTCAGGACATAGTTCATATAAACAAACGTTCCCTGATTCTGAAGCAAGTGATTCGGCTGTATCTATCACGTGCTTAGTACCGCTTCTTCTCTTGTGTAAGGAAATCATTTTATGGCAAAATCCACGTCCTGCTTCGACAAGATATTGTAGACCCTTAAAAATACAGTTCATAAAAGAATCTACCTAATCATCCATCGTCGAAAAAAAATCAAGTAGATGAACAAATTAATTATGTTAAGAAAAGTCGTGTGATTATTCAAGAAAAACAAGTTGAAATAAGACATGATCTAATCTTTTCAATGGTGGATGGCAAAGTATGCAACGCTCTGACTTTCAGTCAGAGCGTTGCATACTTTGCCACCTCCACCCAAAAATGCTATATTTGCGGAGCAACATCTAAGTAATTTAATAATATTGATGAAATGATATCAAGAAATATAAATAGTGAAAACTTAGGGTTCAGATTATCTATCTTACACGGGTGGATTTGCATGCTTTAATGCCTTCTACACTTGGCCTATAAATTACCATTAAAGAAATGGGCAGCTCTCGAAAAGACAGGGATTAGTGTCGCACTATGAAACTCGGATTCAGAAAGAATTTAAGGAAAGGTGTGGTCCGATCGTTGACAAACCAAAACCAGGATTCGGTTGCTCAAACGATGGCAATACACTAAGACGTTTTTCAAGAATGCTGAACTTTATGCCGAAACTACATAGACATCACATTAATTAAAAAAATTCATATAATTATGATAGTGGTGTCTGGTGTCTAGCGTGTATGATATTGATGTTGAAAAATTCAGGATATATGCCCATAACACAGCCAGATATTTTGTAGAGAAGTATCCTAAGTACAATATGCCACCTACTTTGCATAAATATTTTATACATGGAAATCATATCATCGGCACTTCTGCCAATAGGTCAGTTAATAAGGGAGGCGCAGGAAGCTCGCAATAAGGACTTCAAAAACTACAGAGAGCATTACGCTAGAAAATGCAGTCGAGAAAAAACAAATAGAGATATTTTTAATTTCTTTTTGTTGAACTCAGATCCCGTAATCACAGCTAAACGAAAATTACCAAAGAAAACACTCCAACATCTTCCAAAAGAAGCACTCGAATTAATAAAACCATCAACCCCAAACGAATCCAATCATTGGAATGATGATGATGACGATGACGATCTCGATGGCTATGATTATGATGATGACAGTGATGATAATGAGGTAGATGACGACGATGATGAAGAATTCAACCAATTTTGAAGTTTGATTTTTAGAGTGAAGATTGAAGTTTCGATGTGAATCATTATGACGATTTATGTATTTAATAAAACTAAAATTTCCAAATATTTAAAAACTTTTTTAGGTTTTTTCAACAATAGTAATAGCCCTGTAAATAAAAACCTAAGTTACGAATTCTATAATTTAGTATTTGATTTAATGCCAGGTTTGAAGCTCCCCTGCCCCACTGTGCGCCGTATGAAGGAACGTAATAACGTCCATGCCCATGACTAGATTCGAACACGGACCCAAGGCGTGATAGAATGGTTCCTAAGCCACTACACCACCTGGGCGGCTACAAGGGTTGTGTGCTGAAAGGACATGTTTGCTGAAAGAGAGAATACATTTTTCATCTTGTATTTATTCAAAATATTTCAGAGAATGCATAATTTTTGATAAACTAAAGTTGCAGATGATAATTTAATTCCGAAATTAACTAAAAGGGAAATTTTTTTTATATAATTATTTACTGCATTTGCTAACCTTCAGATTTAAGCTTTAATATGTTAATGCATAAATAATATTTCATTTAAAGGCTATTTTTTTCCCCTAATGTCAATGCTAAAAAGTTTAGAAATCTCAAAATAAAATACCAATTATTAAAATGTATTTAAAAATACAAGAATTATACGAACTCTTACTTTTTCTGTGAGTCCATGTGTGATTAATAAAAAACAGATCACGTGAGCTACGTAATGACAATCTCGCATGTATGAATCTTCTACTTTTCAAACATTCCCTGTCGAGTCTTATAAATTACACGTTGCTCTATCCGTTACTGATTGCGAGATTCTGTTGCACAACATTTCCTCACGGGCTCGTCCTACTGCATTATTTTATATACCCCAAAATTAAAGTATGACCACTTATGACTCTTATTCGGCATCCGTGGAGCGATAAGGAAATTTATGAATTCAAAGTGTGAGGAGGTTACCATTTGGAAAAATATTCAAGAAATTTATGATTTACTAAAAGTGGTTGATTATATTCCATAACTAGCTGAAGTACCCGTCATTGACGGATTTGTACTGAATGCAAATTTCCAAAAAGCAAAAACTTTCGTCAGCATTGTAGGAGTACACAGAATGGATGTAGTATGTTGACAAAGTAAAGAAAGCGAAGTTATAATTTTTATGTATTGTTAAAATATTACAGGTTAGAGAGTAACTAAGTAATATCATTTCATTCGCTTTAATCATAACCATGTGATGCGCGAACGAATATTTACGCATATTGAAATAATTTTCGCAAAATCTCAAAATCTAATCAATATTTTTGAAAAATTGGAAGCCCAGAATTTAAATTGAGTGACAACCTACCATGTTACCAAATTTCATTTCATCCCCTGCAGTCTTTATTTCGTGATGCTGGAACAAAATTTTCAGCATTTTAAAACGATTTTCACAAAATCTCAAAATGTAATCAAAATATTTTTTAAATTCAACACCTATGAATTAAGATTAGCAACTACCTATCATATCACCAAATTTCGTATTAGTCGTTATTACGCGATGCTTGAAGAAATATAACCGCATTTTGAGAGAATTTTCACAAAATCTCAAAATTTAATTAAAATGTTTAAAAAATTGGACACCTATACTTTATGTTGAGCAACAACCTATCATGTGACCAAATTTCATGTCATTTGCTTTAGTCGTTATTACGTAATGCGTGAACAAAAATTCACTCAGTTTGAAACGATTTTCGCAAAATCCCAAAATCTGATCGATTTTTTTTTTTAGATGCTTATAGTTCAAGGTGAGTGACCACCTATCATTTCACCAAATGCCATTTTTTCACCTTTGCAGTTATTACGTGATGTGCGAACACAAATTTACGGAGTTTGAAACAATTTTCGCAAAATCTCAAAATCTAATCAAGATTTTTTAAAAATTCGACGGCATTGTTTTAAGTGCAGAGACCACCTATCATGATACCAAATTTCATTTCATTCACTTCAGTCGTTTTTACGTTATGCTCGAACACAATTTTAAGGAGTTTAAAACGATTTTCTCAAAATCTAATCAAGATTTTTTTTAAATCGACGCCTATGTTTTAAGTTGAGTGACCACCAATCGTAATACCAAAATTCATTTCAATCGCTTCGGTCGTTTTTACGTGATGCTCGAACACAAATTTACGCAGTTTGAAACGATTTTCGCAAAATCTGAAAATCTAATCAAGATTTTTTAAAAATTCGATGCCTATGTTTTAAGTTGAGTGACCACCTATCACGACACCAAATTTCATATCATTCGCTTCAGTCGTTTCTACGTGATGCTTGAACAAAAAAAGCGTCACGGACAGAATGAGAGAACGACAGACAGACAAACTTTTTTTTGAAGGTCACATCGGATTCCCGGGTGCTTGAAACGGTTAGCAATCGCAAAATTTTTGAATCCCAAGAAATGTACAGACAAAAGTCTAATTTTATTTATATAGATACTTGGCAGCTTTGTATATGTGAGTGTGTATGTATATACGCCCACTTAAAAAAATATTCGAACAGAAGCCAAATTTCCTATTTCAGTATTGTCAATAACTAATTAATTTTTAGAAAAGCATAAGACTAGGAAGAGATATGGGAAGTTTTTATTATATTCAACATAATTCGCTTTTACGGAGAGCAATATTTTACATGTGAAACTGACATAAGAAATTTGATTTACTCTCGAATGCGTTTTTGAGTGGGTGTGTATCAATTGATTTTAAATTATTTAATGGAAAAATAATTTGTTGATAAATTACCTATGAATGGATTTTACATAAAAAAATTATAAATTTTTTTTAATAAACGGTAATACATAGGGGGCCAACTACTACGGAATGTGATTAACCACTTTCAGTAGACAGTATATATTTTTAGTATTTTTTTCAAAATAGCAACCAGCTTTGGCGCTTGGTACAAAAATTTTGCTACATCTTAAGCCAAAAATTAATGTTTAAAGAAGTGTTCAATTATACTCCGTAGTAGTTGACAGATATAGTAATATCAAAACTAACAAAGGTTATATATGTATGTTATTTGTGCATCAAAAAATAACCAGCAATCAATGTAAAATCAAAGAATCGTTAAATAATATGAAATATTTATTGCGGCATATGTATGAATCAGGAATTTTAAAATCATTATGGTAACTAAATGTTAAAAAAAAAGAAGAAGAAGAAAAAGAAAACTTCACAGCTAAAATTGAATTTTTTTGGGGGGGAGGGGTCTGTGATATTTTTCAAAGAATGCACTGTATTCTAAAAATGATAGAGATATTTAAACATTGCTTGGATACTTTTTTAGTTTCCAAAAATTTTAAATGTAAATTCATTGTTTCAAATATTTTAAAGCAAGATACTACCAATCGATTAGCATTAAGTTTTGCAAAAAGGAAATTACATTTTGAGCATAAGTGAAGGTATAATATGTCGATGAAATAATAAAATCGAGTAAATAGAATCATAAATTAATAGTCTATTTAACTCCGTGAAAATACATCCTTCATGACGAAATCATGTGATCCGTGACGTAAGTTTTGTGTCTCCGTACATTCCCTTGAAAATAATGCTTCCACGGCGCCATGAACTTAGCCACTACGAAGCATATTCCAGACATTCTGTCTTCAGTTTAATAATAATTACTGCTGCGAATTAGTTCAATTTGAGAAACACGGGTGGCGCGACTCCTTCCCCTGAAGTTAAGTAACACAATACTCTCTGAGTCAACTTCCATGTGTAAATGGGTAGCTGGAATTAGCGTGGGAAATTATTTGACGGTGTCCTTGACAGATTGTGAAAGATATATTTTTTTCTTTAAATCAACTATTATATCCTAATGAAAAACTGTATTACCTATATAAATATAATTAGACTTTTGTCTGTCCATTTCTTGGAATTCAAAAATTTTGCGATTTCTATCCGTTTCAAGCACCTGGGAAACCGGTGTGACCCTCAAAAAAAAGCTTGTCTGTCTGTCGCTCTGTCATTCTGTCCCTGACGCTTTTTTTGTTCAAGCATCACGTAAAAACGATTGAAGGATTGAAATGAAATTGGGTGTCATGATAGTTGCTCACTCAAATTAAAACATAGGCGTCGAATTTTAAAAAAAATCTTCATTAGATTTTGAGATTTTGCGAAAACTCCT
The DNA here is from genome assembly GCA_038373885.1 of Cheiracanthium punctorium. Taxonomy (NCBI): domain Eukaryota; kingdom Metazoa; phylum Arthropoda; class Arachnida; order Araneae; family Cheiracanthiidae; genus Cheiracanthium; species Cheiracanthium punctorium. Next base: position 61,912 of record JAWZYV010015201.1, read on the forward strand.
TCAAACTGCGTAAATTTGTGTTCGCTCATCACATAATAACTGCTAAGGTGAAAAGATGATATTTGGTGAAATGATAGGTGGTCACTCACCTAAAACTATAAGCATCTAATTAAAAAAAAATCGATCAGATTTCGAGATTTTGCGAAAATCGTTTAAAAATGAGTGAATCTTTTCACGCATTACGTAATAACGACTAAAGCGAATATGAAATTTGGTCACATGATAGGTGGTTGATCAACATAAACTATAGGTGTCCAATTTTTTAAACATTTTTATTAGATTTTGAGATTTTGTGAAAATTCTCTTAAAATACGTTTATATTATTAGGCAATTTGGAGTGTTTAGGCTGATTAATTTTATTTTTTTACCAACTATGCGAAAAATAAAATTAATCAGCCTAAACACTCTAAATTGCCTAATAACTTGAAAGGTTGATAGAATCACTTTCTAAAATATGTACGTTTATATTTCGTCAAGCATCGCGTAATAACGACTAATACGAAATTTGATGATATGATAGGTAGTTGCTAATCTTAATTTATAGGCGTTGAATTTTTAAAATATTTTGATTGCATTTTGAAATTTTGTCAAAATCGTTTTAAAATGCTGAAATGTTTGTTCCAGCATCATGTAATAAAGACTGCAGGGAATGAAACGAAATTTGGTGACATGATAGGTTGTCACTCAACTTCAATTCTAGGCTTCCAATTTTTCAAAAATATTGATTATTTGAGATTTTGCGAAAATTATTTCAATATGCGTAAATATTCGTTTGCGCATCACATAATTACGACTAAAGCGAATGAAATGATATTACTTAGTTACTCTCTAACCTGTAATATTTTAACAATACATAAAAATTATAACTTCGCATTCTTTACCAGAGCTGCCAAGTCTCCGGCTTTTTCCAGAAGATTTCTCACCACAATTTTTAGACAGTTTTATTTTGGATTAAATATTTGGACTTATTTTAAGCAAAAGATTGTAAGTAAAAATTAGTGGTGGAAAATCTCCCCAAAAAAAAGCCGGAGACTTGGCAGCTCTGCTTTACTGGCAACATACTACATCCATTCTGTGTACTCCTACAATGCTGTCGAAAGTTCTTGCTTTTTGGAAATTTGCATTCAGTACTAAACCGTCAAGGACGGGTACTTCAGCTAGTAATCTATATACATAAAAAAACGTTTATGCTAACGTGGAAACTCTACTACTTATGTGAATTTTCTACAATCTAATAAAGGAATTTTATGAAACAAGTATGTGCTTTCTTACTATACTAACGTTTTGTAACGTTATGTTCTATTAAATTTTCTAATGCGGCTACCGATTCCTTGAGCTAACTACTGATATTCTATTATCGAGCTGTTTTCACTATGGAAAAACTAATTTTTACCTCTGAGATAGCTGTAGGTAGAAAAAACGAATTAAGAAAATAAAAGTATCATAAGAATTAATTTAGTATCCTGTGGGTTAACATAAGCTGGTGGCAGTTCACTCAAACGTTTCATCGTTTAAATAATGTTTAGAGAAGAGGCGCAATTTTGAATGCCCTGTATTTTGTACCCCAGTTTTTTTCATATTATTTACATAACAATTCATATTTTTGAATTATCATATAATTCAAAAAATCGCAAATAAAACATACCTAATCATTATTTCTATCAGAGTTCGTATTGTTCTAATCCATTGAATATGCATCTTGTCTACATGTTTCATCCGTGGTTGACCAAATATAAAGGCTACATACCTGCCAACTGTTTCGGAATACAATTAACTTTTTCTGTAAACGTAATTTTTTAAAAGTATTTTTTCTGAATAGTGAACACATCGCTCTCTTATAGCGCACATTTTGTATTCATGTATTCAACTTCCAGAAATCACAGTTGCGCTTTTAACACACAAATGGATTGAAGTAGTCCCTTGATACTCTTAATTAATCTTTATCTTTCTGAAACTGACTAGTGAAATACTCCGGAATATAACTGACCACTTCTTGAAGATTAATTTTTAGCATAATTTACAGCAAATTTTTAAAACAGCGTTTGAATAGTGTCTCGAGAAGATATTTAAAAAAATTCCATTTTAAAAATGTGGTTAATTATAATCATGTGTTGTTGGCATCTATGATTGAACCATTCGCTGCACTGGAGTGCGTGGACGGCCGTTCAAGAACGAATAACCATACAATATATTTTGTGAAGTTAATTACAAGGCTACTTATACCCTGTGAGCTTAAAAAAGTGCGTTTTATATACCACCGCATGTCGTTAGATGTTAAAGCAACCATAGCCGTTTCTGAAATCAAAAAAACCGCTCGCTGGACGGATATGCGTGAGCGCCCTCTCCCGAGTAGAATAAAAGATAGAAATGCTCCGAAATAGAAAAAACCAATATTTTAAAAGAAAATTTTCTGTTAATCCCTAATAATTTTGGTCAAGCGGGCCTTCGATTACTATCGCAAAACACTATTTTAAAACAATCCTGCTTACAGAAAATTTTTATAGTCCGTCGTAGTTCAGAACTTTGGTTGAACCTTTCGCAGTCTTGGCTTGCGTGAATGGCCGTTGCAGAACAACTGAATACTGCGGAACTTAACTGAAAAGTGCTGGTGGTGAACCATTCCCTGCACTGGAGTGCGTAAACGGCTGTTCCAGAGCCAATGGCCATAATGGATTTCCTTTCTGAAGTTAATTCCAAGGTCACTTATAACCTGTTTGCTGCAAAAAGTGCATTCATATACCACCGCATTTAATTAGATATTAAACCCCTTATCGAATTTACTGGAGCTGAGCTCGGGCAATAAAAACGTACAATTCTGGATTACCCCGAATGTAGTTCGGGCAGGCGGATTTTTTTTTTCCACGTTTCTTTACCGAATTATTTCGTTTTATTTTACCACTACCCAGTAGTTGGCATTGCTGTACACGATTTAGGAAATGTTATGAAAAATGTGTTATTGTGTTTTTAAAAAGTATACATATCAAAACACGCATTAAAAAAAAGGACATTTTCAGACCCTCCAACAAGGAAAGGCAAGGTGTCGGAGAAACCAAAGAGCCTTTTGAAATCAGAAAACCGCTCGCTGCACTGACGTGCGCGTGCGGCCTTTCCCGAGTACTAGTCCGATATACTAACAGCTCAACGATACGCCGTAAGTTAGGCATACCTAATTTTGTATCCAGAGAAATTCAGATAATATAGTGGTGGCACAGATTAATTAACGTCATATTGATTTACTGTAGTGGAAATTATTTTTTAAATGGAATAATCAAATCCTAATGAAAAATTGTATAATAATCTATATTCATAAAATTTTTTTATGTTAACGTGGAAAATCTACTACTTATGTGAATTTTGTACAATCTAATAAAGGAATTTTATGAAACAAGTATGTGCTTTCTTAGTATACTTATGTTTTGTAACGTTATGTTCTATCAATTTTTCTAATGCGGCTACCAATTTCTCGTGCTAACTACTGATATTCTTTTATTGACTCTTTTTCACTATGGAAAAATTAATTTTTACCTTTGAGAGAGCTGTGGGTAGAAAAAACGAATTAAGAAAATAAAATAAGTATCTTAACTAATTTAGTGTCCTTTGGATTTCCGTAAGCTTGTGTCAGTTCACTCAAATGTTTCCTGTTTGAATGATGTTTAGAGAGGGGGTACAATTTTGAATACCCTGTATTACACTGTTTTTAATATTATCTACATAATATAAAAGTTTATATTTTTGAATTATCGTATAGTTTAAAAAATGGCAAATAAAACATGCGCTAGCATTATTTGTATTAGAGTTCGTATTGTTCAAATCCATTTAAATTACAGCTGCGGAAAAAAAAGTCCCACTTGTACTTTTTTCGACCGTCGTTCGTCGTACAGCAAAGTTACAGATGCCAATCGTTTATGATTGACGTACACTTTAATTTGCTATGCATAAAAATTGCATAAGGTGCCATCTACATATTAAAATTCGCACCAACTTTTTTTTTCAATAGCAACCCCTAGATTTCCCTTCATATTTCAAAAATTTAGCTCATTTTAACCCCGGACACCAATTTTCAATAAATTTGGACAGAAATGTGTGAGTTATGAGCACCCAAATTCCCCCTCCCCCTATTTTAAAATATTTTTTCATACTTCAATTCATATCTCATATAATATTGGTAGTTAGAAGCTGATTTTTATTCGTACTATTAGAACTAAACGACCCAAACATAATTTAATGTTATTATTCTTTTTAATATGAATTATGAATTATTAAATTATTATTCAAAAAAAATTATGAATAGTGACCTAGCCGAATTTCGATGGAAATAGATGCAGAAATCAATATTACATGGCTGTGCAAAATTTCAAATTTTTACGTTGAGTAGTTTAATTTATATTAAATAAAACGTGTTATTTTCATGAGTTAAGGGACCATATATAAATTTATTGAGTGAAAATATTTTGAAAATTGCATAAAATAAACGTAAATTAGATTTATTTTGTGCAAAAACACAGTACAAGATACCAGTATTAAAAATAACAAATTTTGAAGCAATTAAATGAGAGGTTTTTACAGTTTGATAGAGATTCTATAAAGCGTGTATTGTTCCGTCCACTACCATATTCCCCCAAATAAAATATTTTCCAGCTACAGAATTAGATGCAGTAGATGCATGTCTTCTAATACAATGTCCTATTTCTGAAAAACTAACATCCTCAACTTTCCAGGCGTGAATGTGCACTGCCTCCTAGACATAGAAAGCCTAACCGCTGCTACGTCACCAAGCCTCTACGTCATCAACTGGCCTTCTAAAGGTGACGTCATCACAGATTAAATTTCATAAAGTAAAACTATTCGAAATTTCTGGTGAATTTACTCTCTCATAACAACATTTTAATGAATTGACATAGAAAAATTAATATTACAAAAAAGAGCAGTTTTTAACTGTAACTAATTATATAATGTAATAAGGGAGTAAATCACAATGAATTGTTTTGTGTCACGAAAGTATTTTAATTTTTATCTTTCACCTAAGATACTTTTTAATATTTGTAGCATTCACCAGAAATCTGAAATAGTTTTACTTTATGAGAATGAAAGTGTGGTGACGTCATTACTCGAAGGCCTAATGATGACGTCGAAGCTTCAGCCCTCAGGCTTTCTGTATCTAGGTAGCAGTGGAATGTGACCTTGTTTAATATAGGAAACATTAGGTCTTTGGACTTCCCCATACTTTATCAAACATTTAAAATCACGTTTTGCTGTCTAAATTTGCATCTAACTATAAATTAAAATACCGCCAAAAGTCTTAAGAATATTGCACATTCCAGACGATAGTATTAAATGAAGAAAGTGAAATAACAAACACAGTGATAATATTGGGTCGGCAAAAAAAAGTAATTGCGTTTTTTACATGAAATTCAAACAAATAAATTTTCTACCAGGAAATCATTCTTAAGTTCGACCATAGCTGAGTAATATTCAAGCTTGTAGTCAGAAGAGCAGAGAGCAGCCTCTAACTCCTGCCAACATTTCACTTGTCTAAGAGAACCGTCAACGGAAATACTCAATAACATTTCAAACTCATTAACAATTTCAAAATTACAAAGATTTTCAAAATCGTGAGCAGATATTTTGCATTTTCCCCTTAAATCATGTGTACGAACCAAGGAAGTTATGAACTCACGGGTCATTTGGACCACAGACTAAATATTCTATTCTACCCTTGATATTCTCAGTACAAAAAACTTTAAGAGAGATGGAAACAATATTTTCCTTGAAAATAATATTAATTCCCTTTAACTCTCGCGAGCGAAATTAATGAAAGGCGAAAAGTTCGGAACGTACAAATAGCGTTTTTCAATTTGCAGAAAGTCCCTTAAAAACGCGTAAAAATTAATTCGAAATATCTCCGGAAATTATCGTAGAAAATTGGTGAAAATATATATTTAGGGTAATTGGAAGGTTTTCTTTCGTTTAATAAAGTCAAAATATGGGGTTGCCATTGAGAAAAACGAAGTTGATGCAGAAGTAAATATGAAGATGGCCCCTGATGCAAATTCAATTAATAGTAAATTAAAGTACGCGTTATTTGCAAACGAATGGTATATATAACTTTACTGTGCGACGAACGACGGCGAAATAAAAAGGAAGTGCCCAGCAAACACACATCTGCTGGCGGAGTACCTTGCCAGTGCCTTTCTGCCTTTACGTCCAGCACTGGCCCGGCACTGCAAAAAGTAACTGAATCGTACCAAAAGTGGTCCCGAGAAGTACCTTGCCAGAAGCCCGGGAAGGCAATGGCACTTTGCTGGCATACTGCATGTGCCGGCTGTTACTCACAATAAAGGCACTGCCCCATTAAGTTTATAATGCCCAAAATGAAACGGCCGGGTGCCGGCTATTATTAAAAATAAAGGAACTGGCCTGGTACCTTAACAGTGACTACAATATAATGGCACGGTACCGGATTAGTGCCTATTTACAGTAACGCAGCCATAATTAAAATATGAGCCAGTGGCGGATTCGGGATAGGGGGGCTTATTCATCAACCCATTCAAAAAAAAAAGACATTGCTTAAGGGTAATATTTAAAAAAAAAAAAAACTAGATACATGAAAAATTAAAAACAGCAAAATCCATTAGTACATCATTTGCAAATTATGTTCGCACAACATTAGTGAATTGTGTTCAGTTTTCACAAACTACAATTTTCTTTCAAATTTTCATTTTCAAAATATATTTTTTTTATGAGAGAGGATATGAGGATATAACACATGTCAAAACCTACATAAAATTATTTATAAACAGTTTAATTTCAATATCTCATAACTAAAGAGGTTTTATAAATGAGTTATAATATTTTACGGTTTATATATATATATATATATATATATATATATATATATATATATATATATATATATATATATATATGTGTAATGTATAAAAAGGTAATTTGGGTTTTACTAGTTTGGGTATTGTTCAAGCGGTACTTTCACTGTAAGTTTTGCTATACTTGCCACGCGCGCTCTGGAGCTATGTTTTATTTATTTTGTTATTTGTCAGTAATCAGGCCGTCTATTCTGAGTTCTTTAGATGTACACGTGTCCCCACGCCCTTGTAGCCCCGGATGCGGGTCATGTTGGTAAATGTGTGTGGTTCGATTACAGATAAGAGAGAGGCGGAGTTATGTCTTCATAAACCACGGGGTGTGGTGAGCGTAAATACACCCGCACATCGAAAATCGAAAAACTTCTGCCACTGGAACTGCTTAATTAGTAAACGCTGGTTTTTGTACCCGTCTCCCCTCTCCTCTTCTCACCCTATATTGTAACTTAAAGATGATGTTTAATAAACCGTTTTAACTGCCTTAACTCTGGAACTTTACTGAAATATCTGACGTCTCATATATATATATATATATATGTATAACTCGGCTGTTCGAGCCTCGTCAGGGGGAGACCCTCCATGAACCCCCCTAATTTTTTAGTTTCATTATTGCCATATTAAAACGATATTAATTGACTATGTCATTTTATATCTCATCTTTCGTGTATTTCGCCTGGTAACGCAATGTTGAAATTTTTAGGATTGTACCCTATGTATAGAAAAATACATGTGATGCATATTCTACAGCTTACGAAATACTGTAGCAATAGATTAAAGCTGTTGTGAACTAATAGTATTTAAATATATGTAAAATTATGTCGCATTTTTGGGACACATTTTTCGGACAACTTTTAGTAACGGGGGTGCGAGATAAAATGACATAGCCATTAATATATAAATCATAATCTTACAGGAAGGAATAATAAATAAAGTTGCTATATAGTTACACATAACATTAGGGTAACATTTTATTTAGATCAAAAGATTTTTTGTTACCTATTTTGAAAAGAAATTCCTTTATCTACCTGTTGTATACTACATGACTCAAATTTTAAGGAGGAAAATAGTTTTATACACTAAAATATGCTGTGAGAGTATGTACTTTAAAAACAGTAAAACCTAAGATTTACCTGTTATTTTAATCCATAGTTATCCAAGGTATTATTCCAAAGCCATCAAGGTAAGGCCATCCCAGCCATCAAAGTTATGAGCTGACAAAGATTTCATCATTGAAACAGCGTTGTTTTATATAAATAACTGTTCCAAATGTGGAAATTTTATTATCCTTCTGAAACTGTTTAAAAATACCAATTTAACTTTTTCGAAAGCTATATACAACAATGAGGAATCTGAAAAATTTTGTATCCTAAATAGTGTACTTCATGCGTAATTCATCAAATAACAAATAAAATTTGGCCGTTGTTTAAGGTATACGCCATATGGAATGGGAAGCGGGCTCAATAGAATGGGTTGCCACAACTTATAAACTCAAAAATCGCCACTTCCGTTTTAATGAAATGCTCAAATTTTCATAACATCTCACTGGAGCCACCTATAACCCTTCTGTGGCCCCCTCCCATACACACACACTATAACTCCGCGTTTCATAAACATATCTTTAGTGTGCATTATATATATATATATAGTAATTATTTAGCTTGTAATTACCAGTAATAACCATACACATATTTATATTAAAATTGTTTTGCTTTTGATGTGAAGTTGGGATCTTCGTTTTTGTCAAATGCTGTGGAAAGTAGAATGCTCCTTATTTTATGTTTGTGAGGAATTGAATTTAACTACATACTATCCATTTAGCACGGACGTAGCTTGTAAAACGTCAAAAACTCGGATAGTGAAAAATTTTAAGGGGTAGGGGGCTAGAGGGGGCATATGTCCCTGTTCACAGCATATACAAGGGGCACAATATTTTCGAATTACCATTGTTTTCCATTCAGGCAAACAGAAGGGGCGAACTCAATTTAGTATAGGTTTTTGAATGCCTTGCTGAGGCCCAGCGACTCAGCTAGCGCAGTCGGAGGGGAAGGGGCATTTAAAATCCCATACTGAGAAGCAACATGACAAAGAACAATAGTATTCCCCCGTGCATCTTTCCAATAATGAGAGCGAACAGGTTAAACGCGGAAATAAATAGTCAAATGCTTAACGCAAATAATACATTATTATAAAGGCACTTTAATATAATCGAATAAAGAATATGTACGTTTCGGGTGGTACGAAAAGTCCACCCTCCTTGCAGAGCTGTGCTTAGGGGGTCGCAAACTTGGCCATCGCCCAGGGTCTCTAACTGTTGAATTCGTGGATATCAGGTGATCTAACTTTCATTAACATTATTTTTTTTACGAAAACCCAAATATTTCGTTTATGGGGGGGGGGGGGATTAAAGCTTTTAAATGTCGATAAAATTAATGCTTTTAAATGTGCAGAGTATGAAATTTCCTGTATAGCTTTTCTTTTTTCAAATTTACAACATATTAAGTAGCTAGATGCAGATTTTACATTATGGAAACTTACTGTATTAAAATCTTAATTAGTTAATTAATTTACTTAATTACAGTAGCAGTAGCGATTTGTGTGCTGGGGGTGGGGGAGACATGACAAGATCCACAATAATTTAGTAAGTAAAGAAAAGTGAAAGGCCCCTAATTGTTTTTTATCTCGGGCCGCTAAATATGTTTTGCCCAGGGCCCCCTAAAACCCTAAGCACGTCCCTGCCTCATTCACTACGCCTCTACGAAGAAGGGAGTAACCTTTGTACCCCTGAAACGTGCGTATTAGGCGGTGAACGCTGGATGAAAAATAGTCCTCTCGCAAAACAGCCTAAAAGATTTGTCTCGTCTCGTAAAATCCCTATATCATAATGTTAAAAGTGCTTCTCTAATCCAACAAGATCCCTGTATTGTAATGTTAAAAATGTTTGTCTCATCTTGCAAAAAAGGTGCAAATCTCTGTCTCGTCTCGCATCCATCCCTATGCGTACTGCTCTAAATAAAACTTGAAAAATTCGAATTTATGGTCGATTCCTAGAATTTTTGTTAATGTATCTCTTTTTTTTTTGTGGGAATATATATATATTTCGAAACTTTAAGATATTTCGATTTTTTTCTTGTGTCCTTTTAATTTTGAATTACTCACGATTGACTGTATTTTTATTTGTTCTTTAAACCAAGTATTTAACTATATTTTGAGTATAATGCTAGAATTTTTAGTTTTTCTAATAGGTTAAGCATGGATTCAACAGTGGTTTAAACTCCCTTTGTTTTTGAGGTTCGAATGCATTCGCTGAAAACGACCAACAAATAATCTCAATAAATATAGCCAGATCTGCGAAAACAATTGGAATATTGCACCCATTCTAATATCGCCAAATCTGAGACAGCAGTTTTTACGCTGGGAAAGAGGTCTGATGTATATGTCTGTCTCCTTATTTTATTTATTTATTCATTTTTTTTTTTGCACCTGCCATAATATTCGTAAGAAAAGTGAGAATCAAAGTTTAATTGTAGAAGAATCTAAATAGCGTTTTTAAATAAATGAGTCTTAACAAACTTAGCACGTCCCTGGAGCCCTGATTTGTTTTATTGTAAATTTTAGCATTAATTACCTGATTTATTATAAAATTAAGTAAGCTTTTTGTTTTACCACTGTTTTATATAATGTAATAAAATAAATATGAATAGAAACAATTATGAAGGTTGCTAAAAATTTTAATTTAACCTAAAATTCTCTGAAAGAAAAAAAGTATAGAGAGCTGAGCCCCTATGCAAATATAATCCATGACTGGCCTTTGTGTAATGCTCTCTCTTCTTATATTTTTGCACCTCTATTCGGGTAGATTTTAAAAGGGGCTGAACATAGAAACAGGCACACAGCGAGAAAAAATTTCGTGGGGGGGGGGAGAGGGGGGGTGCCCGAAAGTTAAAAACGCTAGAATTTATCACAAAATCGCATGAAATTTCCTTGACATCCAATAAATAAAAATTCAAAATTTCGGGAGGGGGGGTGGGGGAGCAGGCAAGTCCCCAGGACACCCACCCAGGCTACGCCCGTTCATAGTAAAAAGTCTTCAATTCTCTTTTCAGGAAAGTTTCAACAAAACTATGAAAAATTTAATAGAAAGTCTAAAAATGTAAAATAAAATTTATAATTCAGTACATAGGCACCTAATACAGCGGCTGGGGGTAGGGAGTTCACTGTAGGTGTAGTGAATATTTTTATACCATATTGAACTTGTTTGCATTATTTTAGTTTTAGTACTAAAATATGAGAAAGTCTAAAATCAACTCCTCCATCACCCCCCACATCCAATAATAATAATAATAATAATAATATGAACACCTATCAGAGTTTGATTAAGCCAACGTGCGGCCTCGGGCCCACATCTGATATAGGCCCCATTTATTTAAATGAAATAAAGAAATTTTATGCTAACACTACGAAATATTTACTGGCCCATTACCTCTAAAAAGTGCTGGCCCGGTACATTTTAAACAGTACCACGCCGTTAACTATGCCATGCATGTTTTAGACACGTGGGCGCGTCAGGCATTTCACCATTACTGGCAATGTACTGGCGCATATGCATTTTTCAGGCATTGGAATTCCAGTGACTTTAAACTGACGGCAACGCACTGTGCTCCCGGCATACGGCACTTTGCCAGCACGGCGGGTACCCTGCCGTAAGTTTGCGGGCAGTAGTGTGTTTACTGGGTGGTACTTTTTTTTCCGCAGCTGTACATTTTGGCTATGTGTTTCAACTGTGTTAGACAAATTATAAAGGCTACATAGCTGCCAACTATTTCGGAACACACTTAACATTTTCTGTAAATGTAATTTTTTAAATATTTTTTCCTGAACAGTCAACACCTCGCTCGCTAAGAGTGAGACTATTGTATACATTTATACAGCTCCCAGAAACCGCAAAGGCGATTTTAACACCCAAACGGATTGAAGTAGACACGTGATGCCAACGAGTAAAGTTTTGGAACCGGACTTGCCAACTGGCTGGATTATAATTGACCACTTCTTTAGAGCAGTAATTTACAGCAAAATTTCAAACTACTCGAAAAACTATTTCTAAAAACTCCTTTTTAAAAAAGTGGTTAACTATAATCCGGAGTAGTTGGAACTTGTGGTTGAACCATTCGCTGCACCGGAGTGCGCGGACAGCCGTTCCAAAACAAATAACCATAATAAATTTAATTTGTGAATTCCAATGCCACTTATACCCATTTTTATGAAAACGTGCGTTTTATATACCACGACATGTTGTTAGATGTTAAAAACGACCAAAGACCATTTTAAAATCACAAAACCCGCTCGCTGCACTGAGATGCGGGAGCGGCCTCTCCTGAGTAGAATTAACCAATTCTTAAAAGAAAACTTTTGTTTTAATCCTAACAATTCCCGGCAGAAGCAGGTACTTGATAACGATCACAAAAAAAGTATTTAAAAAATTCCTGTTTGCAGAAAGTGACTATCTATCCTCCGGAGAAGTAGGCAACTTTGGTTGAACCTTTTGGTCCTGACTTGCGTGAACAGCCGTTTCAGAACAACTGAAAAATGTGGTACTTAACTGAAAAGTGCTGGTGGTGAACCATTAGCTGCACTGCAGTGCATGAACTGCCGTTCCAGATCTAATGACCATAATGAATTTCATTTGTGAAGTTAATTCCAAGATCAGTTACAACCTGTTTGCTGCAAAAATCGCGTTTTACATACCACCGCAGGTAGTTAGAGGTTAAAGGGAAGAAGTGCGCACCATCTAAACTCATATAACCACTGGCTGTACGGAAACGCGGGAACGGCCACTCCCGAATACTGTTTTCAACAGCTACAGAGGACGTGTCACGAAAATTTGTCATACCTAACTTTGTGTCTATAAAAATTCTGATTGTACAGTAGTGGCAAAGATTAAGCGACGTCAAACTTATTTATTGAGCTGAAAGGGATATTCAGAGCTGCCAAGTCTCCATCTTTTTTCGGGGGATTTCCCACCACTTATTTTCACTTACAAATTTATACTTAAAATAAGTCCAAATATTTAATGCAAAATAAAACTGTCTAAAAATTGTGGTGGGAAATCTCCCGGAAAAAGCCGGAGACTTGGCACCTCTGGATATTTGTTTCTTTAAATCGACTATTAGGTGCTAATGAAAAATTGTATAATAACACTACTCGACAGCCATTTTGCCTCTGGGATGTGATACATCAATTAGTATGTATTTTGGTGTATATAATCTGAATATACCTTTCAAAATGCTCTAGCACGTAAGATTTTTGAGTTTTTAAGGATTTTTATTTATTTTTTCTTAATTTCACTACTTTCCGTTCTTTTATTTTAATGTTTAATTTTTATTTTTTTATAAAGTTTGGTACAAGAGTGCTATAAGATCAACAAATTGTCACTTGATGTCAAATGTTACACAGGCAAGTGTTATTCATTAGATGGACAGATAATCCAGTAGTGCGAAATAAACATTATGACCTAGTGAATGTTGAAACATGCATGGTGCAATTACTATCGTATTTATCTCAGCCTAAGAATGTATTGAGAGTTTTTTTTAATAAGTGAGTGTTTCTATTGAGAGGTATTTTTATTTTTAAATTGCCTTATACATATATTTAAAACTTACATTTACTAAAAATAACAACTAGTAAACATAGTTGTTGTCTTAACCACCCCGACAACTTTTGTTATGTCTGTGAGAAATTCACCCCAAAAGCCCAAAAAATAATTACTGATTTGATTAAGAAGGCCTATAAATTATATTTTGATAGTCCTCTTGGTGATCAAGATAAAACTTTTGCGCCTCATATTCGTGCATAACATGTACTACTACTTTAACCAAGTGACTGAAAGGAAAATGCCGAGCTATGCAATTCTCAATTCCTATGGTGTGGAGTTAGCCTAAGGATCATTTTTCAGCCTATAACTTCTCTCTCACGAATATTGCAGGGCATTCTCTATCAAAACTAGACATAAAATAAAGTATAAAATGTATCTTCAGTGCATTTGGCGGTGTACATAATGAAAGGTTGCGTGTTCCTGCCTGTAATCTGCAAGACATAGAATCAGAAACAATGTCAAGTGAATCTGAAGACGCTGATCAAGAACCTGTAGAAAATATTCCCTCATTCTCAAGATTTTTCGCCTCAGCTCTTTAATCAAAAGGAGTTGAACAATTTGGTTCGCGATCTAAAACTTTCAAAACAGCAAGCTGAACTTTTGGGGTCGAGACTGCAACAACGAAACCTTCTAGCTCCAGGTACAAAAATTTCCTGTTTGAGATCAAAAGGTACTTCATTCGCTCAATATTTTGACATGCAGAATTCAATGTGTGTATGTAGAGATGTCAATGGTCTGCTGATGCAGCTAGGTGTACAACATAACCATCAGGAATAGTCACTCTTTATTGACTCTAGGAAAACCAGATTGAAAGCAGTACTACTGCATAATGGCAATACCTTTCCATCTGTGCCTTTGGCTCATGCAGTAGATGTGAAAGAAACTTACGAAACTTGGCCACTATACAGTAAAGTGGCTTATAAGGAAATCACATATAACTGTAAAGGAAAAATGTGAAAAATACTCCACTGGTTGAGCCCATTAAATTACTTTGCCTCCGATTCATGTCAAGTTGGGTTTTATGAAGAACTTTGTTAAAGCACTGGATAAATGAGGTTAGGTCTTCAATCATTTGAAAGAAAAGTTTCTCAAACTGAGTGAGGCAAAGTTAAAAGAAAGTATATTTATTGGACCACGAATAGAAAAATTCTTCAGCGATTCATCGTTTGATATCAGACTGACAAATATCGAGTTTTCGGCTTGGTCCTCATTCAAACCGAGTGGGAAGGGCATTTTGGAAAGGAAAAAAGATGATATCTATGTTGGCATATGTATACATATAAAAACCTATGTATACATCCTCTTTAATAATAGCGTAGTATGCTAATGAGATGTATGTGTGTGTGTTCGCTATAGGTAGCCAGAGAGCTTGTCGGATCCGGGTCAAATTTGGCACAGAGGCTAAATAGGTAAAAAAAAAGCCAGTGCCGTAAAAAAAAAAAAAAATTGAAATTCGAACTATTTAGAAGATATTAATTAAAAACAGAAGAAATGAGCATCTAGCTTACCATATTTGGCGACCTTGCTCCAGCAAAAAACGATTTATGCTTTCGCAACAAAGCAGGGAAGCTCTTAAAAGTATGTTGGATTCAAAAAAACATTAAGTTGGAATTACGCCAAGTTATGATTCACGAGAAATAAATACGTGTGTTAACATAAAGTTAACTATTTTCAAATAGCAAGATGGTTTGGATACCAGGAGTTCAATATTAAAGATGAAGCTTTTTTTTTTTTTTTTTTTAAACCACTCATATCCTTGGCAACGTTCTGTGAATATATGGCAACCCTTGTGAAAGCCGCCATTTTATCCCTTGTGCTATGATTGAACTAGATTTGATTGCCACTGAAAGAACATTCCAGTGTTTTCGTTAATAATAATAAAAAAAAAACATTTTAGATTTCAAATGATTTATTTTACCCTTGGGAGTGCTTAACTAAGGTATGATTGCGTCTGGAAGAAGATTTTACCGTATTGATTTAGATTTTACTACATTCGTATTAGGTATGTAAAACTTTGTCCTAAAATCTAAAAAAAAAATTAATAAATAAAAAGAAATATACCAAAAATAGCGAAATGCCATCGGAAAGTAATTTTATTTTGCAGCATGCATATTTTACGTAATGTTACGGTTGTAGCATGGTTAAATACAAAATTAAATGAGTAAATGGGAAATTTTGGGTGACATGGAATGGGAAAAAAATGGGAAACATAAAACATTTCCAAACCTCCCCATGGAATGGGAAAAAAATGGGAAACATAAAACATTTCCAAACCTCCCCATGGAATGGGAAAAAAATGGGAAACATAAAACATTTCCCATTTTGATTGCTGCTAAGTCAATGCTTCGAATGATTCCCTGAAAAAAATTTGCAAAATGGCGTATGTTGGTCCTTTGGCGATACTTAGATTTGAAACTGGATTTTATTTGAGACTGGTATATATAATAACACTGGTTATAGATTAAAATGAATGTTGGTATGTGTGTATGAGGTTGAAAAACTCCAGCACCGTTTGACCTATCACCATGAAATTTGGTTCACCTAAGTCTTATCATGGAGAAGGTTTTTATGCTATCTGTTTTCCTCTAACTTGCCACTAGATGGCGCAGCAGAACGTCAAATTCTATTCCGTTTAGCCGTTTGCTATGCGAATATCGTCCAACTGATTTCGATGAAATTTGGTACACGCGGATATTAGAAAACGGGGAATATTTTTCACCATCCATTTTGCTGTAACTTGCCGCTAAATGGCACTGCAACGCATCAACCTCTATACCGTTCGACCGATCGGCATAAAATTTTTTATACTTACACACTTGAGCACGAAGAAGATATTCTAACTGTGTTCCTTTTGATGTTACTCACCATTAGATGGCACTGCAATGCATTATTGTTTTAACTCGCCACTAGATGACCCTGCAGCAGGCCAAATTCCTGACCATTCAAACGGTCGCTATGAAAATCAGTATTCATAGCTATTTGAACAATGAGAATATTTTGGCGTTATCCATTTTGCTACAACTCGCCACTTGACGGCGCTGTAGCAAATCATTAATTTAATTAATCACTAGATGGTTAACTGACCACTAGATAGTAACTGATCGCTATGAAAGCAGGTATACATAGATATTTGAACACGGGGAAGAGTTTGGCGCTATCCATTTTCCTATAACTTGCCACTCAATGTTGCGTCCACACATGAACTTCAGGACTGTCCAGTCGATCATCATGAAAATTCGTATACATTGATATCTGAATGCGAAGAATATTTCCGCCGTATCCGTTTCACTAAAACTCGCCACTAGATTGCGCTACTCCGCATCGTCTTCTGCACCGTACAAACCATTGCCTTGAAATTCGGTATTGATGATTAATGAATACAATATAACGCGATATCCATTTTGATATATCTCTTTATTACAATAAATAGTAATCACAACAAATCGTAATATCGAAAAGTCCATTCATTCCCGTGCGAAGAACGGGTACTTCAGCTAGTATAAAATAATATTTGATCATGAAGTTATTAATATGAATTTCTTGTTAGTTTCAATTCTATCAAATTTGGCCGGTATAGCTTCTGACTTTCCTGTACCTCTTGGAAATGTGACGTGATAGACATAAATTGATTTTACCTGTGAATTCAGCACCCCGAAATTAAGTAAATCCACTCATTTACAAACCAGAGGCAGAAAAAAGGTTTAAATTTGTTGACTAGTGTAATCTATCTACGAAAATAACGTTTATGTTAACGTGGAAATTCTACTACTTATGCGAATTTTCTACAACCTAATAAAGAGATGTTATGAAACAAGTGTGTGCTTTCTTACTATACTTATTTTTTGTAACGTTATGTTCCATCAATTTTTCTAATGCAGCTACAGATTGCTTGTGGTAACAACTGATATCCTATTATCTACCTATCTTCACAATGGAAAAATTAATTTTTACCTCTGAAACAGTTAAGGCTAGAAAAAACGAATTAAGAAAATAAAATAAATATCATATGAAATAATTTATAGTGTTCTGTGGGTTAACGTAAGCTGGTGGCAGTTCACTCAAACGTTTCATCGTTTAAAGTGTTACATAAAAGTTCATATATTTGAATATCATATAATTCAAAAATTGCAAACAAAACATGCCTAATACTTATTTCTATCAGAGTTCGTATTGTTCTAATCCATTGAATATGCATCTTGTCTACATGTTTCATCCGTGGTTGACCAAATATAAAGGCTACATACCTGCCAACTGTTTCGGAATACAATTAACTTTTTCTGTAAATGTAATTTTTTTAAAGTATTTTTTCTGAATAGTGAACACCTTGCTCTCTGATAGCGCAAATTTCGTATTCATGTATTCAGCTTCCAGAAATCGCCGTTGCGCTTTTAACACAGAAATGGATTGAAGTAGTCCCTTGATACTCCTAATTAAACTTTCTGAAACTGACTAGCCAAATGCTCCGGAATATAACTGACCACTTCTTGGAACACGAATTTTTAGCGTAATTTACAGCAAATTTTTTAAATAGCGCTTGAATAGTGTCTCGAGAAGATATTTAAAAAAATTCCTCTTTAACAATGTGGTTAATTATAATCATGAGTTGTTGGCATCTGTGATTGAAACATTCGCTGCACTGCAGTGCGTAGACGGCCGTTCCAGAACGAATAACCATACAATATAATTTGTGAAGTAAATTACAAGGCTACTTGTAATTTACTTCACAAATCAACCCTGTGCGCTGCAAAAAGTGCGTTTTATATACCACCGCATGTCGTTAGATGTTAAAGCAACCATATCCGCTTCTGAAATAAAAAAAAACCGCTCGCTGGACGGATATGCATGAGCGCCCTCTCCCGAGTAGAATAAAACATAGGACTGCTCCGAAATAGAAATAACCAATTTTTTAAAAGAAAATTTTCTTTTAATCCCTAATAATTTTGGTCAAGCGGGCCTTCGATTACTATCGCAAAACACTATTTAAAACAAATCCTGCTTACAGAAAATTTTTATAGTCCGTCGTAGTTCAGAACTTTGGTTGAACCTTTCGCAGTCTTGGCTTGTGTGAATGGCCGTTGCAGAACAACTGAATACTGCGGTACTTAACTGAAAAGTGCTGGTGGTGAACCATTCCCTGCACTGGAGTGCGTGAAGGGCTGTTCCAGAGCCAATGGCCAAAATGGATTTCCTTTGTGAAGTTAATTCCAAGGTCACTTATACCCTGTTTGCTGCAAAAAGTACATTCATAAACCACCGCATTTAATTAGATATTAAACCCCTTATCGAATTTACTGGAGCTGGGCTCGGGCAATTAAAACGTTCAATTCTGGATTACCCCGAATGTAGTTCGGGCATGCGGATTTTTTTTTTTTTTTCCACGTTTCTTTCCCGAATTATTTCGTTTTATTTTACCACTACCCAGTAGTTGGCATTGCTGTACACGATTTAGGAAATGTTATGAAAAATGTGTTATTGTGTTTTTAAAAAGTATACATATCAAAACACGCATTAAAAAAAAAGGACATTTTCAGACCCTCCAACAAGGAAAGGCAAGGTGTCGGAGAAACCAAAGAGCCTTTTGAAATCAGAAAACCGCTCGCTGCACTGACGTGCGCGCGCGGCCTTTCCCGAGTACTAGTCCGATATACTAACAGCTCAACGACACGCCGCACAGTGGAGTATTTGTGTCAAAATCCTGGCCAAAAATATTTTTCATGTGTTTCAACGTTAAAATCATTGCGGTTGACTTTTGACTTACTTTTTAGTATTATATACTTCTTAAATAATATAAAAAAGCGTGTTGTCGCCAAATTTAGCGATATATCGCTAAACGACTCGAAGTTGGTTTCTAACAAATGTCTTGTCCGGGGAGTGTCCCTTACTGGGAAGTACTGCTTTTGTATAATACCACTTATAAATGTAATACCAGGCGGCTGTCGATCTAACGGTCTGGAGTTTTGGGCGATTTTCTCCAGATATCACGTGAATACGCATTAGAGCCTCTTAAAAATCCCTCCGCCAAGGCAACCTTCCCGTAAGGAAAATAGTCGTGCCTTAACTCAGCGGTTCTCAACCTTTTAACTTCGGCCCCCCAACAAAGGCTAACTTACAGTAGAGCCCCCCCCCTTCACATTGTTCAGCATGCATTCAGTTTTTTAATCTTTAACAATGTACATTTAGTCGAATTTTCTACAAAATAATGTTATCAGTAAAGTTTGAATGAACATTTTAAGCGAAAATGGATATATTTTTGAGTAAAAATGAGAATAAATTAGTCGATTTTTTAAAATCGTGCATCATTACTTGCACTTTGGTTTTTCTCGTGCCTCCCCTGGAAACGCTCTGCGCCCCTTGGGGGGCGCGCCCCACAGGTTGATAAACGCTGCCTTAACCACAATAAAAATTTATAAATGTAATACTTTACTTATAATAATACTTATCAATATAATACTACTTATCTATAAATCAATTTTTATCATAAAAGTTTTCAGATTTTTCACTTTTCTAAATATAGGGATCTTAGTTTTCAAACGACTTCTGAAGATTAACTTTTTCATTCCGATTCTTTTGAACTCTGATATTCGTCTTCACTCAGAATCACTTTCTTTTTCTTCTCCTTCTTCCTTTTTTTTTTTTTTTTTTTTTTTTTGAGAGAGAGAGAGAGACCACCATCGGGTCCCTCTGGAAGAAGTTATAGGGTCTCACTGCTATAAGGCTTGCTCTTTTTCATTGGCCTTTATCTAGAGCAGATCATATAAGGGCACTGCTTAAAAGAAGCCCCCCTTTGCAAACCCATAAAATCTCATTCCAAGCTCGAGGAGAAAGTAATTTATTTCAAGCCAGCACTTCAAAATGACTTAAAGAGGTAGCACGTGTTTCTGTTTACACACTCACACTTCCATGACCCGAAGTCACAGTTGTCATCCTTTGAGAACCAAAATTGGAGAGTTTTTGCTTTGGACACAATTTACGACATAAATGGAAAACTAAGCTGTAAATAGATGGGACTATTTACAGGACTAAGAAAGGGCAATTTTGGAATATGTAGGAATTTTCTTCTTATAGCAAATTTACATCAGAAAAATAAGAAATTACATACTGAATTTAAAATACCGATGTTAAATCTTAACTGAAATGAAATTTTATATACTTTTATCCAAACACTTGCACATAATTTATAGTTTATGAGAAGTATAAGCACGTATGTTTGCATCCCTTTTGCGATCACCCGTCGAAAAATTATCGAAAAAATAAAAATGGCGCTATATAAATAATTTTTTTAAAGAAATGGTGGATGTTGGGGGAACATTTTTTTCTTGGAATAGACACTGAATACTGTAATAATTACGATTATAGTTGAAATTAGGCGCGACAAGCCGCGACACCCCTTCAAAAAGCTTTTTGAAATGTGGATCTTTGAAAAAAAATAAGAAAAAAAAAGTTTACAATTTTTTAAAATAAAGTCATATTATTTTTTCAAGCTAATAGATACATATAATCAAAATACACATATTTTACTACAATTATA
This sequence comes from Cheiracanthium punctorium, assembly GCA_038373885.1. Taxonomy (NCBI): domain Eukaryota; kingdom Metazoa; phylum Arthropoda; class Arachnida; order Araneae; family Cheiracanthiidae; genus Cheiracanthium; species Cheiracanthium punctorium. Next base: position 82,970 of record JAWZYV010015201.1, read on the forward strand.
CTTAGTATCAAATCAGTAAATTAATTTAAAGAGCCCGTAAAAAATGCAAGACGAAGTAAAAGGAAACGCTGAAATCTCTTGCCGTAAATGAAGAAACTTGCTTTTAAACCGAGTGTTGCATCTTTTGGATATGAATTATGGTCGAAAAACATGCATTACATGATGCATCAGTTACTAGGCTATCCAAAAACATATATATTGCTGTTTTTAAACAAATTTAAAATTTTCGACTTTTGGCCAGGATTTTGATACGAATACTCCACTGTGCGCCGTAAGTTAGGCATACCTAATTTTGTATCCAGAGAAATTCAGATAATATAGTGGTGGCACAGATTAATTAACGTCATATTGATTTACTGTAGTGGAAATTATTTTTTAAATGGAATAATCAAATCCTAATGAAAAATTGTATAATAATCTATATTCATAAAAATTTTTTATGTTAACGTGGAAAATCTACTACTTATGTGAATTTTGTACAATCTAATAAAGGAATATTATGAAAAAGTATGTGCTTTCTTAGTATACTTATGTTTTGTAACGTTATGTTCTATCAATTTTTCTAATGCGGCTACCGATTTCTCGTGCTAACTACTGATATTCTTTTATTGACTCCTTTTCACTATGGAAAATTAATTTTTACCTCTGAGAGAGCTGTGGGTTGAAAAAACGAATTAAGAAAATAAAATAAGTATCTTAACTAATTTAGTGTCCTGTGGATTTCCGTAAGCTGGTGGCAGTTCACTCAAATGTTTCCTGTTTAAATGATGTTTAGAGAGGGGCTACAATTTTGAATACCCTGTATTACACTTTTAAAAAAAATATTATTTACATAATATAAGAGTTTCTATTTTTGAATTATCGTATAGTTCAAAAAATGGCAAATAAAACATGCGCAAGCATTATTTGTATTAGAGTTCGTATTGTTCAAATCCATTGAATGTACATCTTGGCTATGTGTTTCAACTGTCTTAGACAAATTATAAAGGCTACATAGCTGCCAACTATTTTGGAATACACTTAACTTTTCTGTAAATGTAATTTTTAAAACTATTTTTGCCTGAATAGTAAACAGCTCGCTCGTTCGGAGTGAGTCGATTGTATGCATTTATACAGCTTGCCGAAACCGCAAACGGATTGAAGTAGTCACGTGATACCCATATTTAAAATACTTGCATCGGACTTGCCAACTGCTCTGGACTATAATTGACCATTTCTTTAGAGCAGTAATCTGCAGAATTTCAAACTACTTGAAAAGCTATTTCTAAAAACTCCTTTTTAAAATGTGGTTAACTATAATCCGGAGTAGTTGGCACTTGTGGTTGAACTATTCGCTGCACCGGAGTGCGTGGACAGCCGTTCCAAAACAAATAACCATAATAAATTTAATTTGTGAATTCCGATGTCGCTTATACCCTGCTATCTGAAAAGTGCGTTTTATATACCACGGCATGTTGTAAGATGTTAAAGCAACCAAAGACCATTTTGAAATCACAAAACCCCCTCGCTGCACTGAGGTGCGGGAGCGGCCTCTCCTGAGTAGAATTAACCAACTTTTAAAAGAAAACTTTTGTTTTAATCCTAGCATTTCCCGGCAGAAGCAGGTACTTGATAACGATCACAAAAAAAGTATTTAAAAAATTCCTGTTTGCAGAAAGTGACTATCTATCCTCCGGAGAAGTAGACAACTTTGGTTGACCCTTTTGGTCCTGACTTGAACCTTGAACAGACGTTTCAGAACAACTGAAAAATGTGGTACTTAACTGAAAAGTGCTGGTGGTGAACCATCTGCACTGCAGTGCATGAACTGCCGTTCCAGAGCTAATGACCATAATGAATTGTGTGTGTGTGTTGTGTTGTGTGTGTTAAGGCAAACCTGCACGCGGGGTATCAGCCTAGGATGGGGTGTGCCATGGTAGGAGGACTTTCTAAGGGGTTCTAATGCGTATTCACGTTACATCTGGAGAAAACCTACCAAAACTCCAGACCGTTAGATCGACAACCGCGCGATGGGATCCGAACCCGGGACCTTCACACCTCGGCCGTCCACCATTTTCAGTGGTATAACCTCTGTGCCATGGTGGGGCTCATAATGAATTTCATTTGTGAAGTTAATTCGAAGATCAGTTACAACCTGTTTGCTGCAAAAATCGCGCTTTACATACCACCGAGGTAGTTAGAGGTTAAAGCGAAGAAATGCAAACCATCTACAATCATAAAACCACTTGTTTTACGGAAACGCGGGAACGGCCACTCCCGAATACTGTTTTTAACAGCTACAGCCGACGTGTCACGAAAATTTGCCATACCTAACATTGTGTCTAGAAAAATTCTGATTATATAGAAGTGGCAAAGATTAAGCGTCGTCAAATTGATTTATTGAGCTGAAAGGGATATTTGTTTCTTTAAATCGACTATTATGTGCTAATGAAAAATTGTATTATAATCTATCTACAAAAATAACGTTTATGTTAACGTGGAAATTCTACCACTTATGCAAATTATCTACAATCTAATAAAGAGATATTATGAAACAAGTGTGTGCTTTCTTACTATACTTATTTTTTGTAACGTTATGTTCCATCAATTTTTCTAATGCAGCTACAGGTTGCTTGTTCTAACAGCTGATATCCTATTATCTACCTATTTTCACTATGGAAAAATTAATTTTTACCTCTGAAATAGTTAAGGCTAGGAAAAACGAATTAAGAAAATAAAATTAGCATCATAAGAATTAATTTTGTGACCTGTGGATTTATGTAAGCTGCTGGCAGTTCACTGACACGTTTCATCTTTTAAATGACGTTAATAGAGGAGGTGCAATTTTAAATACACTGTATGTCATTTTTTTCACATTATTTATATAAGAATTCATATTTTTGAATTATTAAAAATGTCATATATATCGCAAAAGAGCATACCTAAACATTATTTGTATTAGCGTTCGTGTTCTACAAAACCCTTGAATATGCATATTTGCTGTATGTTTCGTACGCGGCACATCTAACATAAATGCTACATAGCTGCCAAAGATTTCGGAATACAATTAACTTTTTCTGACAATGTAATTAAAAAAAAAAATCTGACTAGTAAACACCTCGCTCGCTGAGAGTGCAAACTTTGTATTCCTTTATACAGCCTCTTGAAATCGATATGGCGCAATTAATCAACACGGCCTACATAAAGATAGGTTAACAAATACTAGGTAACCAAGCTCTAACGTCATCAATAGGCATACAGTTAAAAGTTTTATTTTCAAAAATTAAAACTATTAAGAATTTCTGGTGACGTACTCATGCATGGCAAAATTTTAATGATTTGAGATAAAATATTTAGTTTTACGACAAATGTCAGTTTTTAACCATGACTAATTAGATAATATGATGAGGAAATAGATCATAGTTAATAATTTTGTACAAGAAAGGCATTTTTATTTTAATGTTTAATATAATATATTTTCTAATATTTGTAGAATTCAGGAGAACTTTTAAATAGTTTAATTTTGTGAAAAATAACAATGTGATGACGTCATTTTCGTAGGCCTAGTAATGATGTGAAAGCTTGAGTTGTTAGGCTTTCTATATCTAGGAGGTGAGGTGTTGTTTTAACACACTAATAGATTGAAGTAGTCGCGTGATATTACTACTTAAACTTGTACAAGTAGACTTGCCAATTGCGCCGGAATATAACTGACCACTTCTTCCAAACAGTAAATTTTGCGTACGATTCAACAAAATGACATGACATGACATGAAGTTCGATTTTACAGGAGCACCTAACGTATGGTACGCTTATCTCCAGTGTGTAATGATAAATGAGAGCTTTGCGAAATCATGAAATAAGCCCAAGAGACAGGGCCATAAGCATGTCAATGTCATTAAAGAACAGTCGGTCAAACCTACAAATCAGCCGTGGCAAGGCAAGGGTGCGGAAAACCGTGAAAGGAACAAGAAAGTTGGAAGATGATGGAGACTGACCCACTCTCCCCCCGTGTATAAACACGGACTTCATAGGGCAGGTTGCTCAGTAAGACCATGAGTTTCATGAAATGGAGTACAGTGTGAGGATCAAAAATGAAAGCAGTGAGAGAAATTAGAACCATGAAAACAGTGTAAAAATCAATATATACAATATTTACAAAAACACAGGTGAATATAGTGAGAAAATGTATAAGATGTATAAGATGCAACAGTGAGAGTAAGTACTAGACGAATGAAATTCAAATGAAAAATATCTATGTTCAAATATGTACACTGTACAGGGAGAATGTTCGAGCAAGGTAAAGTGAGAATCTAGGTGATGTCGGGGGACGCCAAGGCAGTCCGAGGGCGTTTGCGATGTTGTGGATCGCGGTAATCATAGTCGGGGATTTCAGCCAGGATTTCATTTGGCAGTTTGTGTAAGTTGTCAAAGAAGTGCGTCGTAAGGTCCATGAGATGTTTTCTCATAGTTGGTATTTTCAGGTCATTTCTAATGTTGATGTTGGAGAGGAATGTTGGAAGGAAATGGATGTCCATGTCTGATCTGCCTGAGTATAGAGCTTTGTTTTGACTCTAATGCGTTTATATTAGACTTGGCTGCAGACGCCCATACAGGCGCTGCATATGTAGCTGAAGGTCGGACAAATGTTTTGTATAGTAGTGTTTTATTATGTATCCCAATCTTGGAGTTAAAGAAGAAGGGAGAAAGTTTCGAAAAAGAGGCTACCATCTTCTATGTAGCATATTTGATGTGGTGCCGCCAGCACAGCGATTTATCAATGGTAACACCAAGATACACTACTTTGTAACTCCATTCAATTGGAGTGCCACAAACAAATAGGCGTGAAGGAGGGCGGCAATGTGTAAAAATCAGTGCTTGGCACTTATTCGGGTTGATGTTAATGCGCCATTTTCGCATCCAGTAGACAATTTTGTCTATATGTGTCTGCATAGAATAGGCAAGCACAATGTTGTAGGGTGAGTGGCCAATAATAGCAGTGTCGTCTGCAAATAAAGCGAGAGTATTATCAAGAGATCTTGGGATGTCATTGACATATAAATTGAATAATGTGGGCCCCAGGATCGAGCCCTGAGGGACACCACTAGAAATGGGATATGTATTAGAAGTTGTGTCGTTAACACGGATAACAAAGCTTCTGTTACGTAGGTAGCTTTTAATGAATGTATATAAGCGTCAGGGATGTTGAGCAGTGTTAGTTTGAATGGAAGTCCGTTATGCCATACTTTGTCGAATGCTTTTTGCAAGTCGAGTAGGAATATGGCAGCCTTCTGTTTGTCTTGTATAGCTTCGAAAGCGGTCTCTACAACTCTGAGTAATTGGTGAATTGTACTGTGGCCCTCACGAAAGCCAAATTACTCAGGTAGTAGTAAGTTGTGATTTGAGATCGTGAAGACGGTTTAGGAATAAGCGTTCAGTAATCTTACTCAATGAGCTGAGCAGACTAATGGGCCTATATGAATGAAGGGTTAGTCATGTGTTGTCCCGGCTTTGGTATGGGACAGACAATGGCAATTTTCCAGGATGTTGGAAAGTAATGTGTCTTAAATATGGCGTTGGTAAGGAAAGTAATAAGGAGGAGAATTTTTTAACTTCATATTTGATATTTTATCTTGACCACGACATTTCCTGATGTTAAGTTTGTTTATAACCTTTGCGACTTCCGAAGGAATCACAGGTGGAATGTTAAATGAAGGAGGGCGAGATAAAAAGTCAGTTAATGTGTCATCAACATTTTGTTGGTGGGCAGTAAGGTCATTGTCAAAGTTGTCATTAGAGAATTGCTTGGAATAAGTTCGGGCCAGGCAATTTACCTTGTCAGTGTCAGTAACTTAGGTGCTGGTATTGTCCTTGAGGGGAGGTAAGGTGGTCTTTTTGTTGGTGATTTTTCTAATGGCTCTCCAAATAGAACCATCAGTAGCAGATAAGCCTCAATATAGTTCGTCCAATTTTGACGAGAATGTTGTAGAATCAGTTTTCGGACTTTTGCCCAAAGGCGATGATATAAGGCCCGGTCCACGGGGTGTCTGGATTGTTGGAAGGATACGCGGGCAGCGTTCCGTTGGTTAATGAGTCTCCGTATGAAAATGGGAAGCTTGGCATTTGCGCTGTGGTTTACAGCTTTGGAAGAGTTTGCATAAGCGTCATTAATAAGGGTGGTGATACGAGTCACCTCAGAGTCTATTTGTTGGGAGTTAGTGAGGGTAGGAACAGGAAAAGGAACGTCAAGGAGCGTTTCAGTAAATCTGTTCCAGTTGGTGGAGACCCTCGTGGTGTCTTTAAGTGTGAGGTTGATATCGAGATCAAATTGCACCGGAAGATGGTCAGATGTAAAATGTTGAAGAGTCATACAGTTTACTTGCTGGTGCAAGCCTTGATGTAAAACAAGGTCTATGGTGGAAGATCCAGTAGTAATAAAGTGTGTGGGAGTAGGTCGATATGCCAGTTTAGAGTGCGTATCAATTATAAATTTAAGGAGGCCTCTTTTGCAATTATATCTTCCATTCCACGCATAGTGGTGGGCGTTGAAGTTACCCGCAATGATATTAGCGGGGCAACGAGATAGAAGAATTCGGAAATCACTTTCCGGAAAGTCAGTCTTGGGTTTGATATATGCAGAGGTGACCATAAGATCACCTTGCATGGTGTGTATAATGACAGTAGTAGCCTCAAGTGATGTAAGAGGTATTGGAATAAAAGAGTGAGGTATAGAGTTTTTTATGTAGATGGCAGTACCGCCAGATGTACGCCCATTAGAGACCGTCCGATCTGTACGGTAAAGAATATAGTTAGGTATATTGTATTTATAATTTGGATGGAACATGGTTTCCTGAATGAGTATGAGGTCAGTGTCGTTATGGCAAAGAAAGTCCCGTAGGTCAGAGATTTTCCTGAGGAGCCCTTGGGCGTTCCACAGGATGATTCTAAGATTCATTTGGTGTCTCTTCATGTTCGGGGTCTAGTTTGTCAGCAATGATTTGGAGTAGGGCAAAGGCCTTATCCAGTGGGTCATCATATTCTTGAACTGCTGTAATAGCCTTCCGTAGTGTACGGAGGAGGGAGGGAATATCAAGAATTTCGTTTAATTCTCGAATAGTTTGAATAACCTCAACAAGTGAGGTAATTGATGTGGCACCATTAGTGGTAGCACTTTTAGCCTTAGGGCGTTTAGGTTGGGTAACCTTCTTTTTAGGTTTAGGCTTTTTGCCAGTATTTTTGTCAGTGTGTTTTTTGTTGTTTATGGTAACCTTGTTTGGTTGTTGAGATTTGGTGGTTTTATAACCAGGATCAGGTACGTTGTTGGTCTTGTTGTTGATGTCAGTGTTATCGGTGGGAATTACTTCAGAGCTGGTGACAGAGTTCTGAGCAGGCTCTCTTTCGGTTATCATATTCTCCACGGTATTTGCAGTGTGAGTCTGAGCATCAGTCTCAGGTTGATCGAAAAGATAGATGGTTTGATTTTGTTTGCGTTTTCTACTCACTTGGGTCCATGCAGAAGTTCCCGGTGGGTGCGGCGAAGAGTGCAAGTTTTTGACGCATGGTGGGATTGTTACCAGTGGCCTCAGGAGTAATGGGCTTGGTAAGAAACATTTTATGTCGAGTTTTGGGGTTTTTGGGGCAACCATGGTAAATCGACACATGAGGGCCCGAACAGTTTGCACAGCAAACAGGTTCCGAAACTGCCCTTGGTGGAGCAGTTTCGGAACAAGTGATTTCCGGCACATTTCATGCACCTTGGGGTCAAGGTGCAGTTGAACGAGGAGTGACCATATGCTTGGCAATTATGACTTTGTTACCGTAATATTTTTCTACCGTTATGGAAAGGTATTGGTAGTTTGTTCAGTTGTAGACCTCCTCAATGTTTGAGGTGCGTTGAAGGTCCATGACGCAGTATGGTAGTAGTTTTTTTAATTTATTACGAATAAACGCAATGTTGAGTGGGACATAGCCCAAGTTAGTGAGGAAGTCCTCAATTTCATTTTTAGGTGTGGAGGATGGAATACCTTTAATCATAATTTTGATAGGCTTTTGCCGCTTTGGGTCAAAGGTTTGGCATCCAATATGGTTATTCTTAAGATATGCTTGAACCTCTCGAAATTTGAGGTCATTCTTAAGAGAAATCATGAAAAGTTGTCCAACAATTTTAGAAATTGCTTCACAGTGTGTATGTGTCCCTTCGGGGAATTCGCAGAAGAAACGATGTTTTGTGTCGACAGCATTTAAGTCTACGTTCTCATCATGTACATTATTTAAGTGGTTGTCGACTGGTGCGTTAGGTGTACCGGAGCTTAGTGCCTCAGGAGTTTGACTGGAGTTGTTAGTGTCAATGGCATCTATTTCAATTTCATCCTCTGAGTGTTCGGAGGAAGAAGGTAAGTCTTTTGGCTTATGCTTGGCATCGTGGGAATCACCCCCAATGTCGCGACCACGTTTCCTGTGTAACGATGGCGGAAATAAGCCTAGTTGACTGAAAACGTCGTGGGTTTGTACCGTCATGTAAGCTTGATACTCTTTGAAGATAGGGATCACCGCAAGGGTGCCCGTGGTAGGTGTGTCAATGAATGTCATGACTTGCTTGTCATAGTCAGGTAATTTCTGTAAGATAGGATGTTGCTGAGCAACAAGAGAATCCACAAAGAATCCAATGAAATAAACATAAAGATTATTTTTCTCTTTGTCAGCATAGAGCTGCTCAAAAGTTTCTCTGTAGCTGTTAGAAGCCATCTTAAGAAGTTGGTGAGTGTAATGGAAGAATCCCTACGTGGGGATCAGAAAAAGAAAGACTTGGCAAATGGCAAAAAAGGGGAGGGGGTACACAGTAACACTCCTTCAATGCTTCCTAGGAAGACACTGGTTGATACTGGGAGCAGTCCGGGACATCAGGGCGATACCGGGAGCAGTATCGTAGTTTACCAAAAAGATGTAAATAAAAACTCACTGAATGGAAATACAGCAAGAGACAGACAGCAGGATCGTCACCAGTCCAGTAGTTATCTTCCCGAGAAGGCTCTGAAAAGAACCGGTCCGAAAAACCACTGAGCAGAACCGCTGGATAAAGCACTCAAAAGATAGGTAGGGAGCTCTCACCGCCAAGTATCCTTGAAAGTCCTTGAGAACCAATGCCTGCTTCACTGGAACTTGAAGAACAATGATATAATCAGCAGCGCCTTCTCCGTCCGCTAAAGTAAGTATGGGATGACCAGCACAAGCACAAGAATGCGTTCAAGCACTGCCTCCTAGACATAGAAAGCCTAACCGCTACTACGTCACCAAGCCTCTACGTCATCAACTGGCCTTCTGAAGGTGACGTCATCACAGATTAAATTTCATAAAGTAAAACTATTCGAAATTTCTGGTGAATTTACTCTCTCATAACAACATTTTAATGAATTGACATAGAAAAATTAATATTACAAAAAAGAGCAGTTTTTAACTGTAACTAATTATATAATGTAATAAGGGAGTAAATCACAATGAATTGTTTTGTGTCACGAAAGTATTTTAATTTTTATCTTTCACCTAAGATACTTTTTAATATTTGTAGTATTCACCAGAAATCTGAAATAGTTTTACTTTATGAGAATGAAAGTGTGGTGACGTCATTACTCGAAGGCCTAATGATGACGTCGAAGCTTCAGCGCTCAGGCTTTCTGTATCTAGGTGGCAGTGGTTCAAGTCTAAATCGAAATGACCCAATTCAATTCAACAAAATCTCGCACTAGCGGTTGAATACTCAAAAAATTCCATTTTAAAAAAGTGGTTAGTTAAAATCTGGATTTGTTGTTCTTGTTCTGAACACGTGTATCGGATTTGTGAGCTTGGCTCGAAGCTCGCTTATAAATCCTCGTCAGTAGGGCAACACAAGGGGGGATGCCCTCCGTGGGCATCTTTCTAAGGGGGTTCCAACCCGTATTTATGCTAAGTTTCGGAGAAAACTACAGAAAACTCCGAACGGTTAGGCTGACGTAGGAAAATTAATTTTGTAACGAATGGCAATTTTTAACCATCATTAATTATTTAATATAACACAGAAACAGATCATTAATTCTTTTGTCAACTATAATTCCTACAGTTAAGAAGGTACGGTGATGAATCTGAGCTTGTGTTGCTGGTTTTCTATTTCTAGAAGGTATTGGTTCAGCGTGGCATATTTGATGGAACGTGATCTATTTTTTGGACCATGGTATTTTTGTCCTCAAACGTGGTTTTGGAGTTAGGGCTGTGGTCTCTCCCCATCTCAGTTACTGGATTTCGTGTTAGGTTTGTAGAAAAAACTGATTTGTCATTGGTACTATACAACACCTCCTAGATATAGAATGTCCAAGAGCGGAAACTTTTGCATCATCACTAGGTCTACTAAAATGGCGTCATCTTATTAATCTTCTTGATGACGAGATCTTCTTAACTGACGTCATCAAAGTTTTACTTTCACAAAATAAAACTACTTAAAATTTCTCTCAAATGCTACAAATTTTAGAAAAAAAATTAAGTTTAAGGTAAAAATTAAAATACCTGTCTGATAATTTGTTATGATCTATTTCCATAGCTGCCAAATGCTCCAGAATATAATTAACCACTTTTTCTAAAGAGTATGATTTTATATAAAATAAAAATAAAAATAAATAAAAAAAACACGACCCCGCAGCGATCAGCATCTCGCCCCATTAACAGAAAAGTGTTTCGATATTCTAAGCCGAGAAATCCTGTTTTAACGCAGTGTTCCTCTTTTAAGACGGCATTTGCTCTATTAGCCGAAAACGTTATCTGTTTTCCTTAATCTTTACTCACGAGTATTGAACCTCAACTCCACAAAATATTTTAACATAACTTAGTAATATGCTGAATTTTCAATTTTTATGCAATATGATATTATTGCTGGTATTAGCAAACATCGAAGAAAGTCGCAAAAATAATCTAGGTACAAATGGGTTAAAAAAGTGGTTAACTATATTCCGGAGTAGTTGGCAGTTATGCAAACGTCACCTTCTTTCTATTTTTATTCCATGCTTATTTCTACTGTATCGCGCAGGTTTCACACTAATAACCCCAGCAAAAATGTTTGTTTGAAAAAGTGATTGAGAAATTCTTTTTTTTTAAGTTGCACACAGGCTCATGCTACGCATTCACACTAAACGCCACATAAGAACGTGGCGGGCCAGATGCACAAGCTACGGTGCTGACATTTTAGTCAGAAATCTTTGCAATCGAAGTCATGTAACCACGGGGCACTGTCATCTTAATCCGAGATAGCAATAATAAAATGATCACAACCCCTAGGTCACATGCCTCTTCGAGTGCCAAGGCGTGTGATGTGATCATTTGTCAGCGCTGTAGCTTTGCATATCTCGTCAGCCTCGATGTATGAAAATATAGCTAAGTACGAAGCATCGTTTGGATTTTTTTTTGTAGGTATATGTGTATAGGATATGCCACAAATATTTTTGAGGTATTTGTAGAAACTCTAGATATTTGTTGAAAATGATCTGCATTCATATCGTTAGCGCAGACATTCACATGTTAAAGCGCTCACTAGAACGTTTCTTTTTTACATTCCGAAGTTTGTAGATAAGTTACCAGAACGCTCTCTTAGCAGGGATCGTAAATATCATGATATTTTCGAAAATATCAAAAATATCCGATACTTTTGATATATATCTGATATCTTGATGTATATCCGATATTTTGATATTTATAAATATTTCTGATAAACAGTTAATTTTATTGTTGATAAATATTTTCAAGCATGATATAAACATTATAACAAATATTCAACTTACATTTGCTAATAGTTATATATTTTGCATTTAACAAAAAAATTTTACCAGATAAAGTAGGAAACAGAAACAAACTAAATATGTTTTATGTACTCACTAAAATGCAAAATGTAAGATTCAATCTCCAGTGCCAAGATAATTTATTAATTACAAATTCAAAATAACATGTAATTCTCCCTTTATTTCTTTTTATTAAAATATTTAAACAAAAAAGTAAGTTTCTCTGCTTTTTCAGTCCCTAAGCGATTACGTAGTTTGGACTGGACTAATCCAAAGCTAGAAAATATCCTTTCTAGCCCAGCTGTTGATGGACTAGCAGTAACTAACTGCCTAATTAGGTGCAATGTTTGTCTTTCAGATGGTCTTTTATTTTGATAGTGTTCCTCCAAACTATGGGTTCAACATTTAGGATTTCATCTTCAAACATAAAACTTGGAAAAGGGCTCTTTTTGGCTAAAAAGTTCATAGCCATAGGCAAAAGTTCTTTATCAATTGAACGTATGAAATTAAAAGCTATGTGGGTTTCATCTTAACTTAATTTTTTCCCACAACATCTGTGGTCCAACATATATGCAGCTAAATGTGCCGATGATAAAGCCATTTCTTTCTGTCTGAGAATTTTCTCATAATATCTTTCCTGCCGTATACTTTTAATTTTTCCTTTAATTTTCAAAAAATGGCAACACATTGTACATCGATCACTTTGGCCCTCATAAAGTGCATTTGAAATGGCTCTTAAAATATCTATGTAATCAGAACAGTTAACCATTAGGTTTACATCGTTGACTTAATTGAAAATGGCTTTATCAATTTCAAGTTAGTGCTCTTGATAAATTTGCACCAAATTTCCCCTGTTGTCATTCCATCATTCTCCTGGTAAGGTGTCATCTTCCATTTATAGGGAATTTCACCTATTCCAAGTGAGATCTATGCATTTGTTGAACTTAACTCCATTTAATTTACAAGGGTTTCTTTTACACTTTCAACAATCGCTTAGATAAGGAAAGTATTATTCTAAAAGTCATTCCCCTTTCCTCCTTTCAATAGGAGTGATATAGAAAGTCTGAGAGGATTATGTCCTGCCCACTCCACCCCCTTCTAAAATTGATTACTCAAGCAGTGACACCCTTGTGGTAAAAAGGAGGATGAAATTTCTTGTAATCAGCAAAGTTTCTTTAGAAGGAATAAACAATACGATTAATATATACGATAAAATAATAAACAATAAGGATACTATAAAAGAAAAATCTTTTCTGTTCCTGCCCTAATCGGTAAACTTATTCCCACACTTTATATGAAAATATCAAAAATATCATGATATTTATTATAAAATAAATATCGGATATATATCATGATATATATCACGATATACATCCATTGATATATATCAACGAACCCTGTCTCTTAGACGAAACGATTGAAACAAATCGGTTCTACTTCGTCTTGTTGTGGTCGGGCTTGTTTGCGGTGAAGCAGATGTCTATCTTAGGTTAGCGGCTTATGAGCAGACTTTCGTAGAAAAAGCGATCAGACTGTTACCGGAAAATCTGAGTAACACGTTCTCTACATGGACTACTTTGTGCATAACAGAGATAGATGCCAACTTCTGCGGAATATAATTAACCACTTTGTGTAAACCGTATATTTTTAGTATTTTTTCAAAATTGTTGCCAGCTGCGGTGCAAAAGTTTTACGATATTTTACGGAGAAAATTATTGTGTTAAAAAAGTTGTTGATTATATTCCTTAGTAGTTGGCAGCTATGAACAGCTAACGCATCCAATATCTAGAATAGAATCCTAAAGAGAGAAAGCTTTTACGTCATCACGCATTCTTTTACATTCACATCATCACAGTTTTATTTTCAGAAAATAAAACTATTTCAAATTCCTCTTGAATGTTACAAAATTTAGAAAATATCTCAATAAAAATATCTTGATAAAAATTAAAAAATCTTTCTAATAAAAAATAATTTACTATAATCTATTTCTATATCACATTACATCTATTTCTATGTCACAAAGATGAAATTTGCTATTTGTTGTAAATTAAATTTTATATGTTAAAATATTATTTTTTTATGCAGGTGTAAACTCAACACAAACTTTGAATAGTTTTACTTTGTGAAAATTAAACTGTGAAGGTCCGTGTCAGGTAGGCTTTGTGATGCAGTCAATACTCTCGTTCTCAGGCATACTGCGTCCATAGGAAAGTATTTACGCACGCGTTCCTAAATTTTACTGCGTCCTGTTACTGTATTTTGACGATCTCTTTGAGCTTTGTATTTACACAAATTTCAAAAGTATTTGTTGGTTCCAGCTGAGCGACGTTGATACTGTTTTTTTTTTCAAATTACAGTAAATAAATTTTTTATATATTTATTTACATTAACATTATTACGAAAAGTAAAGTAAGTAAAACCCTACTAAAGTTTTAAAAAAATTGTGTTATTGCGTTAGTATGACAGACTTGCCTTTGGAACATTCTGAACTATCACTTTCAATTTCACTATACATCCTGAAAAATATATCTTTTAATGATGTCAGAAATACTGTAGGTGTGGAAGAGGAAAAATTCATATAAACCACAGTGAAATATTTGCCGCAGACGATGAGGCTAAGTATCCAAATCTATATAAAAAGCGTTTTAAAATCTGGAAAGCACGATATATTTTAAATAACGTAAGAGGAGTATAACAAATATCACTAACAATCTTTTCGAAGCAAGTATAAAGACAATTATGAGCTGTGGAAGAGCTTTCAAATACTTTAACTGTGTTATTCTATAAATTCTGCTGTAATAAGTATCATTAAGCTTTGTTACCCGCGTTGACTTTTTAGTTTATCAGGAAGTGACATTCTCCAAGGAAACATCAACTGTCTAATACATCTCAGTTAACTATTTATTGGAATTTATGATTGAATTTCAGCCACATAGCGGAATTATTTCTGCATCTAAGGTTTTCCAAAGAGGGAATTTCTATAATTTGCGAGGTAGCATAAATATATGAATATAAATATTTTTATTTGTAATAGAATTTTAAATGTTTGATACTTTTCATTAAAGAGTTCTCTAATTTTTTCCCTTTAAAATAAAATTATGATAATTCCCTTTTATTCCTAACTAATAATTATTTGTTGTGTGATTTACAGGGTTCACCATACTCAACTCAAGACCTTAATATTCCCAAAATTTGAATTAAAATTCAATCCGGAATGTAAAAAATCACTCACGAGTAGCTACATAAATACAATAATAGGTACGTTTTATATTATAAGTATATTTTTTCAACTCAAGGACATATTTCAAAAAATCAGACAGTATGTGCAGCAAAAAAAAAAAAATCTGTTATTGTACATTATTGTTTATTATAACCCAATATCACGAAGTATTGGTTGGGAGAGATAGTTCTACAAGAGGTTTATATACAATAATGTTATATGATAAGGAAATAGATCATAATGAATAACTTTGTATAAGAAAGGTATTTTAATTTTAATTCAAGATATTTTCTAATATTTGAAGCATTCACCAGAAATTTTTAACAGTTTTACTTTGTGAAAATAAAACTGAAACCGTCATCTTTGTAGGCGTAGCGATGCCGCTAAAGCTTCCGTTGTTAGGCTTTCTATATGTAAGAGGCGTTGGTCGAGGAGGGGAAAAAGCGAGTGCATGTTGTAGATTTTTATTATTTATATTACAAAACAGCATTCTGGTTTGCATTATTTTAAATGCATAAACTAATTCATTGTAAGTTTTAAAATATCATCGTAGTAAACAAATCGCTATTTCTTTAGAACTGCGCCTAAATAATTTAGCGGCAAGCGCACATCTGAGTGGCATACCCACCAACTAATAGACACGCCCATTTCCGCCTCTAAACCGGATGTTAATGTTTCTATCTAATCGGTAGTCAAATAGTAAAGCTTATCCGTATAATTACATTTCTAGACTGTACATCTAATATAGAACGGGACCACATATAAGGACTACGCAATCAAGGTAGCTTTCAAAGTTTGGTGAAGTTTAATGAACGGATACGTTTAAAGTTTTATGCTTAAACCCATGCAAAAAGCATAAAATGTTCGTGTATTAATTGTATTGATCACCGGTGTAGAGTAAAAAGCAGGAGGTGTAGTATGTATTCAAAAACATAACAAAGAGAATAACTACTTATTTATTGATACTAGAATAAAGTTTCATTCTAGGTCTATAAAATCGCACTCAAAATGTATCCGTAAATATATGAAAACTCAACATGAAATACAAACACATAGCTGCCAACTTTTCCGATTTTATCGGAAGATCTTCCACCATTAATTTCTACGTGTACATGAAAGCTTAGAACTAAGCTTTAACCAAGTCCAAATTTTTAACGCATAAAACTGTCTCAAAATTGTGGTAGAAAGTCTTTCGATAAAAGCGGAAGAGTTGGCAACTATGCAAATAATGTAGCTAATTTAATATGTTACAGCACTAAAAACCGGATTCTAAAACTTATAGTTAAGAACATAAACGAATTACTAACAAACTGTTTAGAACCAAAAAGTCAGTTTAAAAAAATGTCCTTAAAGAAAACTTCATCTTATTTCAATGTACGCCGAATTCCAGGCGCATATAAAACATGCTATATGTATGTCTATTTCAAATAAAAAATAAAAAGTAGAAGTTATAAAAACTAGTACATTCTTCTGTCTGGACAAGAAAAACCCAATTCTAAGTAACACATTACAAAACTAAATCTTGATACTTCTTTAAACCAACATGTTAGTAGAATGATAAAACAGAAACGTAATTGTTTTTAGAAACAGATGTTTCTGAGTTTTAGAAAGAGATTTCTCCGTATTCCAACTTTAATTTATTTTTAATATCGAGGAAGATATCAAGACTTTTCAGTGAGTGAAATTTTGTTTCCCTTTAGTTATCAAATAAATAAATTTCAAGTAACACTTCACTTCATACTTTTTTTAAACTTTTTTATTTTATTTTTTCTAGATTTCTTTAATTAACCCTTTTCGTTATGGGAATTGAACAGGTGGCATTTATCGATCGAATTGAAATAATTGGATACTTCAGTACGTGAAATGCCATTGATTATTTTGCTCGATTTTTTAATGGAGTTTCTTGTAAATTAATTGCATTAAACTTCTGTTTTAATTATACACATGTGTAGCACTTTCTGCAATTATGGGAAACATTTCAATTATTTATAAAAAGAAATGACATAATTTTATTTTCTGCAATCTAAAAATTAACATCGCAGTTGATAACAAAAATCAACTCTAAAATTTACTTAGAATCGGGTTCCATTTAAAAATACACACATTTTGAATATTCCAGTTCAATCATGGAAGGGCTCGGATTGTTGTCATAAGTCATTTAAACATAGAAAATTTAGGTGTTAAATGACAAATTATTCAGAAAAAACTAAAGGGATTCTGGTTTCTCAACCTCGTTTATAAATTTTAAAATTGTTTAAATTTATCTTTAGAATAACTGTTAAATGTAAAAACTAAAGCTCCAATCATAACTTCTAGACAAATTTTTGGTATTATATTTAATCAATAATCTACAGTAGGCAAAGATAGGTTCAAGCAATAAAATCGAGACCTGGACGGTCTTCATTTGTCTATTTATTTTTCAGAACCATTTTTTTTAACCTATACAAAATGAAACTACACAAGATAAAATGTTGATATTTTTATTCTTACATTGCGGATAAAACCAGGCAGTACATGTGCTGTATTTTTCAAATTTTCTATTTTGCCATAAGCGACCACGGCGGGTAGCGTATATTTTAATTAGGTATACCTTTTATAGTAATTTTTTCAATAGTTTTCATAAATGTTGGATTTTTAGAGGTCTAGGGACAGTGTGTAGGAAGGATATTTTCGTTAACAACAATCTTAAGAGCTTGGCGACCGTCATCTTGGAAAAATCGTCAATTATCCTCGAACAACTAAAACGTACCAGTCATAGTACATATTTCAGTAATTTAAACTACTTATGAGTTGGCAGAATATATTTTTAAAAAATTAGTGTAACAATGAGAAGGGGAAGCTTGGGGGAAACGGATTTCAATGATCTTGCCTTAGTGGTCGTATACCATCTGAATATGCGACGTGTAAAGTAGTAAGATGCAATAATTAGCGCAATACTCGATGCAATAATCGAAAAAAATAAATATTTACTAGCTTAAATACCAGTCGTTGACGGGTTAGTACGTAATGCAAATTTCCAAAAAGGCAGAATTTCCGTCAGCTTTGTAGCCGTACAAAGAATGAAATCAGTGTATAGACACTAGTATAGCAAGCAAAATTATGACTTCTGTTCATTGCTGAAAGATTACAGGTCAGCGAAACACAAAGCTCTGAGTACAGGCAGTAATACAGAATTTCGTTTAATTTTAAAAATTAAAGTATTATTCTGGTTGGATGAGATTTTCAAATCATCCACAAAATCTGAAAAAGCAAATAAGCATTTTTAAAAGTTCTAATCTTTTTCAATGTTTAAAATAATGCAAGATTTGTTATTTTTATCGCTGCTAATTATCTTGCTAAACTTCATTGTATTATCTTAATCCATTTTTAAGTGGTGCGAGAACAAACATTTATACTATTTTCACGAAATCCTAAAATCTATGATGTATTCAAAATAGTTTTGGCATCTAGAGTTTAAATTGATTTGCATGTAATATAAGTCCATTCTGCTTCTATTCCACTGTTATATTTCGGAAAGATAAGAAAAATGTACTGAATTTTCACAAAATCTCAAAATCTGTGAAAAAAGGCTTACTTTGGCGCCTTTAGTTTAAGTGAGCACCTAACGAAACTAAATTTAATTTCTTTTGCTTCTATGGCTTATACGTAAATGACAAATATTTTCACATTTACAATAAATTTGTGCAAAATCTGAAAAACTAAAATTTTAAAAATTCGACACCTATAGTTTAAATTGAGTGACCACCTATCATGCACTTAATTTCATTTCATTCGCTTTAGTCTTTTATGTGATGCGCAAACAAATATTTACGCATCTTCAAATAATTGATACAAAATCTCAAAATCTATTAAATTTTTGAAAAAATTCGACGCCTACAGTTTAAGTTGAGTGAACTCCTATCATGTTAAAAATATTCGCTTTATTCAATGTAGTCTTTATTTCATGATGCTAAAACAAACATTTATGCATTTTGAAAAGATATTCGCAAAACCTAAAAATCAAATCAAAATATTTTAAAATTTGCATGCCTAAAGTTTAAGTAAAGCAAGTACCTGTCATGTAACCAAATTTTATATTATTCACCTTACTTCGTATTACGTGATGCTAGGACAAATATGTACGCATTTTGAAAGAATTTGCACAAAACCTCAAGTCTAATCATTTATTTTTATTTGACGATTGATTATATTTCAGTTCAGGGACCGCATGTCATGTCACCAAATTTCGATTCATTCGCTTTACCCGTTATTTCGTATTGAACGAACAAATATTCACACAGTTTGAAACAATTTTCGCAAAACAGAAAAATCAAATAAAAATTTCAAAGAAATTAAGGCTTAAAGTTGAGTGACCCCCTATCATGTCGCCAAATATCATTTCGTTCCATTCACTTTAGATGTAATTACGTGATACGCGAACATAAACGTACCCAGTTTGAAACGCTTTTCGAAAATTCTCAAAATCTAATCAAAATTTTACCACTTTTTTAAACAGTAATTTTTGCTTTAAATTCCAGCAAATTGTCTGAGTTCGGAGATTGAGCTGATTTTGGTTTCGAAAAAATATGTACAAAATGTGGTTAAACTGGAGCCGTTGGCAACACTGACATTGTGCAGTTGCACATCATGGCCAGGAGTACATAAGTGACTTCCACGGAAACTTCGTTTAAACGTGGATTAAAGCAACACGTCCTACATATAGAAAGCCTAACAACTGAAACTTTTACGTCATCACAAAGCCTTCAAGTAACGACGTCATCGCAGTTTTACTTTCACAAAGTAAAACTATTTAAAGTTTCTGGTGAATGCTACAGATATTAGAAAATATCTTAAATAAAAAATTTAAATTAAAATACCTTTCTCATACAAAATTATTCATTTCGATCTATTTCCTTATCATATTATCTACACTCATGTCCATAAATTAAGGTTAATGAAGTTGAGGCAAAGAAAGAGAAAGAAGCAAAACAAATTTGACTTATTTGTAAAGTCTATTTATTAAACAAAAAGTAAAGAGCGAAAAAGATGCTATATGTTTGACATAATTAATAAAAATTGCAAGTTTTACTCCCTTGACCAAATTTCAAAAAAGAACCTATTTACAAAAAACAGTATAACATGGTTAGTAGGATGGTTAATACGGAGTATGTCTCCCGGACGATGCAATACAGGCCTGACAACGCCTAGGCATGCTGAGTATCAAATGATCAATCTGATCTTGGGGAATATTACACCACTCATCAAGCAATGCACTCCGAAATTCCGGTAGACAGGTGGGAGGGGGTTGGCGGGCTGCAATTCGTCGGCCAAGCATATCCCACACATGCTCTATTGGATTCAAGTCCGGTGAGTATGCTGGCCAATGCATACGGGTGATATCCTCCGATTGAAGGCATTCGTCTACAATGTTTGCACGGTGAGGACGGGCGTTGTCATCCATAAACACAAATTCAGCACCCATGGCGCCCCGAAACAAACGTACATGTTGTTCCAGAATGACATCCCGATAGATGTGGCCTGTCATTGTTACACTCTGAACATGCAGGTCAGTTCTGGAACCAAGAATAATTCCTCCCCAAACGAGCCATCCTGCACCACCGTAACGGTGTCTTTCAATGGTGTTCTCTTGGTGGTAACGGGTACCTGGCGCTCTCCAGATGAATGTCCGGCGAGAATCAGACTCCAAAATAAACCTGGACTCGTCGGAAAACATCACACAAGACCACTGTTGCGGTGTCCACAATGCATGCTCTCTACTCCAGGTTAATCGCAGGCGACAGTGAGTTGCGGTAAGTGGGACACATCCGACAGGCCTACGAGCATATAGACCAATGTGCCCTAAGCGTCTGTACACGGTCTGCCTTGAAACTGTCGTACCGGTAGCTGAAGAGAGCTGACGAGGCAGGTCTGATGCTGTACTCCGTCTGTTTCTTTTGGCAGTAACTGCCAAATAGCGGTCCTCATTCGGCGTTGTAACTCGGGGGCAACCTGTGCTGTAACGTCTACTCACATTACCATCATCTTGGAATCGTTGCCAAAGCCTGGAGATGACACTCTGGGCGATTCCAAGTTCCTCGGATACTTCCAGCTGGGTACGTCCACATTCCAGTCGTCCGATAATTCTGCCACGTAAAACATCATCCAAATGCCTCCTTTGTGCCATAACTATGCGGTTTTTGCACTGAAAGGCTTTCACAGCGCTTGTGAACAATTTTACTTCTTTGCCACCATTCCTTATATACCCCTCTCTTACACTCTCGTCATTGTGACGTACCATCCACGCCATCTGGTGGTTTCCTGTAAGTTGCATATTCTTCTTCAAGATGTGTGTGATCATTCCACAGGTGAAATTTTTATTTTAGAGATCAATTTCTGTGTGATTCTGAATTATCCTTAATTTATGGACATGAGTATAATTAGTCATGGTTAAAAACTGCCATTTTTTATCTCAAATTATTAAAATATTGTTATTCGTGAGTAAATTCGCCATAAACTTTTTATTGTTTTATTTTGTGAAAATAATACTTTTAAATGAAGGCCTATTGGTGACGTCAAAGCTCGGTGACGTAAGAGATGTTAGGCTTTCTTTATCTAGGAGGTGTTGATTAAACCCCATAGGTGCCAACTACTACGGAATATAATTAACCACTTTTTGTAAACAGTATATTTTTTTAGTGTTTTTTTCAAAATTGTAACCAGCTCTAGCGCGTAGCACAAATATTTTGCTATATTTTAAGCAGAAAATCCGTGTCAGAAAAAGTGATCAATTATATTTTGTAGTAGTTGATGGCTATGTATAATTTGGAGTACTTAGCAGCTATATTCATGTGGTATACTATCACTATGTCAAATATAGGGTGTGCCAAAATTTACGGGCGATTTAAACTAAATAGAAAATTGATTAATTTAATGTTGGCAACCAAAAAAGAAAATCGGCTTGACAGCTGACTGTTTAGGGTATGTAACAATGCACAGCCATAGAAAAAAAACAACGCGTTTTTATAGTTGAACAACATTTCAAAATTAATGAAAGTTTGATTCATAGTGATTCATGATGAATGATGAAAGAGATCCCGTGATTTAGCACCACTGGATTTCTTTTTTTGGGATTATTTGAAGTCAACGGTCTACCCCAGACAGCACAGCAAATTTGCATCAAATTTGCAGTAAGCTTGATTTATCAAGTCAATAAACTTGAATTAAGCTTGAAAATTTCAAGCATGTAAGCTTAATGCAAGCTTGAATCAAGTGTTCAAGTTTACACTTGCCCAACTTGCATTAAGCTTGACATAGCAAGCTTAATTCAAAATTAAGAAACTTTATAAAAAAAAAAAATTCTTAATACATGGGGAGACCGTCGGCTTACGCGCCCCATATATTTTATTTTCCCACGCATTTTACCCTCTACGCTGAGACCTCAAGTTATTTTAATCTGTTTCTGTCTAGCGTCCACGATCGAGCTCGGGACCTAAGGTGTGGGAAGCCAGTGTTCTAACCACCATGCCAATCTCACTCGCGGTGACATGTCTAAAGTTTGAAGTGACTGTTATGGTTGTCATGCCGTTTTTTGGCAAGATTGATCAGTATTGCCCGATGACCTTTTATTTTTCCATGCGATGAATCAAAATTAAAATAATGTTATGTGTGATTTATAGACTCTACTAATAGGAAAATAAGCATAATATAAACTTAAAAGCAGCACACGTTTTAAAACTTTCAATATCGCAACACTCATGTTCGGCAATATTGGGCAAAATCGAGACAAACGACTGATTTTGAAGAATTTCAATATTTGGAAATATAGAATCTTTTTTTTAAATTCTGTGGTCAAGTACATTTATGACTGATAATAAATTATTTGTTATGTGGATGTGGCTTTCCAAATCAAGCACTCTCTTAAAAATTTAGAGTGACATTGTCACTCTTACAAAAAGTCACCGGCAAATGATCCCAGATAGAGTGAGATAAGAGTGAGAAAACTGTATTATGACTCTTCATCGATAGGATTCTGTCACCCTAACTGCAAGAGTGAGACAATGTCACTCTTAGAGTAAGGGTGAAGGCGCTATCTGCTCACTCTAGCGAGAGAGTCACCACCTTTCCCATGATGCGTTCACTTCAGTAGGAGTGAGTGCGTTGCTTCCACACCCAAACGACGCCATGTTGGATGCCTGCAGTCGTTACACCTTGCAAACATAATGGAATACTTTTAGCTAACACAAGTAAGTGAAACCTTATAACTTTTCTCTTATCGTAAATTCTATTGTAATTTTGAAAAATCACAACATTTAAGTCAGTTTAATTCAGTTTCGCTTCCAGTTCTACTCAGTTCTTTGAAAAGTCACTGCTATGAGTAGGGTTAACATTTTGCTTTACTATATGTAAATTTTGTGTTTATGTCAGGTCAAATAAGCATTTTTCTTTTCATTATAGACCCCCAAGAAAATAATTTTTGTATCCTCTACTACATTTGATTGTAGTGTTTTATTTATATTTCTGTATCTGAAATCTTTCATTCGTTATTTGCTTCTGAATATAATATTTCAGCATGTTTTGATACGTGTATATGCAGATCGGTAACGTACCTGCAGAATGCGCCTGTTGCAAATAGTATAAGCAAAACTTTAAATGAAAAGCAGGAAATAATGATCAATTATAATATATGCGCGATTATCGAACCAAAATAAATACAAATAATTATGTGGTTCACAAAATAGATTTTTTATTTAGTGATCATAAGTTTGCATCAGCTGGAGCTTGTACGTGGAGACGATTTCATCACAAAACTTCTTTAATACATTTGTTCATAGCCGTATCAGAAAAAAATTCCACAGGCGTTGTAATATATAGTATAGCAACCGCACATCTACTCCTTTGCTTTAATTCTCCTAGAGCATAGTCAAGTGGTTTATTTATTACAGAGCCCCTTGAACGGCCCCACACATAAACATAGTATGCCTCCGAGAACATACAGTTACACTGAATTTATCAGGCATTCTGTAAGTAAGAGCTAGTTTTCATTGCAGATGAGAGCCAAGATTAGTGCGCGATAATGTTCATAAGACGGATATACGAGATTTTCAGCCCTGTTTGGAAGTAATTCAATCGTTACAGTAGGTTTAATTTTACAGTAAAAAAAGGTAAGTGTCGTAATATTATATTTAATAACCTGTCACCAATGCTTGATCATAGTTTATCCTTATTTATTTTTTAAAGTAGCCCTTTGTACAGAAAGTTAAGCATTGAAAGTAACAAGAACCAAAATACTTTTCGAGAAATTGTTTTCATGACTAGAATTGGTTTGTTTAAATATTATCAGATAAAAATGTTGTTAATTGGTCAAGGATATTCATTTAATAAAACTAGTTAGTTAAATACTAGCGAGAATATATGCTAAGGACTGGGCTTTGTTTCTAACTAAAGTACAGAAGCTCTAACTTTTTTTTTAATGTTAATAACAATATATTAATTGCCTTAGTTTATTGTGAAATAAGGTAAATTTGTGCTTATACTATTACAATTGTTAATAGTAGTGTAGTAGAATTAGTATCAATTGAAACAAGAATGAAAGTTTTAA